>OY744531.1:72726202-72888702 GCA_963556195.1 Sepiola atlantica
GTTGCCCTTATGGTCATGGAAAGGGACTTCAGTTGTGCAAATTAATAATAACTTTTTAAGTATTTCAGGATCAATTTTTAGAGGGGGGAGGGATGGGTTATCATATATGTTATTAATAAGCGATTCGTCGGTTTCCTGGTGTTAATTGGTGGAGTATGGCACCTAATGCTAGAGGAATGGCCCACGATACAACATTAGGTGCCATACTTCACCAATTAACTCCAGAAAACCGACGAATCGCTCGCCGGGTCGAGAAATTAACAAGAAAGATAGCGAAGAGAGAAAACTCTGTGGTCTTCAGCGACGCGTGTACAATAAATGACTTGCTGCCAATATATATATATATATATATATATATATATATATATATATATATATATATATATATATAAGAGAGAGAGAGAGATTTAAATTATTTTCAAATCATATTTCAAACAAACAGTACACAAAATGGTATCCGACTTGTTTAAACTGGAAACGATTTGGATACCATTGTGTGTACTCTTTATTTGGAATATGATCTGAAAATAATTTAAGTCTTTAAAAAATATTATTATTATTATTATAATAAATGTGAGTTCATCAACTTATTTTTTCTAAGGTTTTTTTCCTATATACTTTCATATTTTTTCCTATAACACAAAATAAATGCTAAAATATATTTTAGTTCTGCGATTGAGTCATGTTTGAAAGAAATCTGTTTTAATTGTCTTAATTAGCCATAATTTATAATTAACTTAACAAATTACCCTTCTCTCTTTTATTTATCTATCGCCTTTCATTCTATGTTGATTCAAACAATCTTTAATATTTCTTAATGTTTCTGCGAGTATTTAGAAAAAGAGTGATGCTCTTTTTCATCAGTATTTACGTACGTGTCTGTATACACCACGAACACATGTACATTAAATGGCAAAATAAGTCTCTTTTATTCTATATACTGTAAGAATACAAAAAATAATGCTTCTAAATAATAATAATAATAATAATAATAATAATAATAATAATAATATAGAAATACAACTTTTTAGTTATGCAAGAATAATGTCTTAAAAGATATGTCACAGTTTATGAATTTTCAAATAAAATAATCAAGGTAGGATAAATAATAGTTGTGACCTAACGGTTCACTGGTACGTCTCTCTCTTTCCCCTCTCTCTCTCTCTCTCTCTCTCTCTCTATATATATATATATATATATATATATATATATATATATATACTAATTGGTCACCTCTTGTCAAGGCCCGTGGCCACTCGAGGATAAGGTTTAAAGAGATCGTCAGTCTGACGATGGACGCCACCACGCGAGGATTTAAAACCGTGGGTGAGATGGGCGGAATATGTCTTAAGAGGAATTCATTATTCAAGAGAACGGCTCAACAAGTATTTGTTTACATCAGACTTGAAGACGACCATGTTGTAGTCGGCTGGGAAGCAGCTTTGTGTTATTTTGTTCCACAGATGGGACGCTCTAGGAAAGAAACTTTGTTCATGGAATTCCGCTTGATTTTGTTACAAAGAAAGGAAAGTTCTCTTCTGTGGTTGTAGATAGACGAGTTATTGATGTGAATGTTTTACAGGGATGGGACCAATGATTGGAGCTCAGTCGAGCACCTACCATAAACATAACGATACAACAGAGAGAGGCAAGAAACATCTCTTCTGTGTGAAACAAGCAGTAGGGAAGAGAAGAGATAATCCACCACTAGATTTTGAAGTCGGTTTTGTACCCTGTCAAGGCAAGAAAGGGAGGGTATGGCTCTTATACAGATAGAGGATTGTGTCAAGAGTGAGGTATTTTCTGTAGCGATCCAACCGTTTTCTCAGCGACATTTGCAACATATTTGATGTACGTCTTTCATTTCAAGTCTTGAGTAAAATTCAGTCCTAGGAGCTTATCAAAGAAAGTGGCTTCCTTAAGGAGAGAGACATTCATTTCAACTAGGGAGAAATGATGATCCAAGTGTTGGTGGTGAAAGGAGAGAAGTTTGTGTTTAGAGGGATTAAATGTAACAAGGCACTTTTTCTCGCATATATATATAAATATAGATATATATATAAATATATATATATATATATATATATATATATATATATATATATATATATATATATATATATATATGATCAGTACAACTGAAGAGCCATGCATATTATAACTGTCCTGTTTTTAAATCTCCGAAACAATTACATGGTAAACAGCTGATGACCCCCGTTTAATATTTCACGCTTAAGTTAAGGTCCCCTGTTTTGTTTCACTGTTAGATACTTGAATCCTCTTTTTTATTTGTGAATTTTTCAGCGGTCTGCGATATCTTGGATTTAGTTAATATCCCTGGGAATTTAAACTGCATTTTCTTTGTTTGTTTAAAATGACTCAAAGATTCTTTAGACTATATATATATATATATATATATATATATATATATATATGTTCTATATATATATATATATATATATGGATTGTTCACACTGAGATAAACGTTTTAAGATATGAATATAGGATATTTTAAAGCCTAAAAACAACGTTAGAATTTTTTTTAGAATTTTTTTCTTCTTTTTAATCCTCCTTAATATGTCTATGTATAGGATTCACTCCTAAACTAATTAACCGATCTTTATGAATTATGAACTATATATTCTAGGTAACACTGTGAATAACGTGAGCACATTATTTTTTTCATAAACTTTATCATTTAGGTAGTGCAACTCCCCAACTCCCTCAGTCCCTCAAAAAACTTTTCAAATAAGCAAGATACCCAAAATATTAATAGAGAAAAGAATTGCTCTACATTAAAATTTTGAGTTATATTATGTAATACATTTTTTAGCGGAGTGGTGCGCGTGGGCGTCAATAATATGTATTCGTGGAGTAACTCCTAAACTAAGGAACTTATCATTATCAATTATGAGATACGTGTTCTAGGCAACCTAGTGAGTAATGTGAGCACATTGTTATTACTTTTGTAAACTTTGCCATTTAGAGATGGGTGTCCCCGAAACAGCATCCCACCCCTATCCCAAAAAGTAAAATTAAAATCTAATACAATACATATTGTTTATATTTTTATCTTGTTAGTATATATATATATATATATATATATATATATATATATATATATATATATATATATACACGTAAAAAATAACAACTTACTATAAATATTTATTTATTCTTCTTTGAGAATGTAGTGGCTTGAAGATTTTGGGCTTCTGCTGTGCCGCGACCAATACGTAGATACATTTTCTCGTAAAAAGAAAACAACAGAAATAACAATAGCTTTTATCTCACGCGATCAACGCATAAAACATCAAAAGTATGAAAAAGAGTGACATTAGATTTATGAATAGGTCAGATTAAAAATGATTTGTTTCAAGTGTTGACGTTATCTTTTTGTTGTCAGATTGCTGGAATTCTTTATCTGTCTCGTATGAATGTTTATTTCTGACAGTTTCGTGTATTTATTTATAAATAGAAACAAACAAACGCACTTTCGTATTTGTCGACTGGGGCTTATTGTAACGATGTGATGTAGGTGTATAATACCTTTATACACATCAGTGGTTAGGGCCACGGATGACATCGTCTCTTTCTTCGATCGATTATTAGAAACACAACTTCTTTAAATGGAGGATGTTTGAACAATATACGTAGACATCGGTTACAGGCAATCATATATATATATATATATATATATATATATATATATATATATATATATATATATGAAAAAAGGAAAACCAAAAATATTATTTATGTATTCATCAACGTTTCGAAATAAGAAATAACAGACAAGTACACAGGTACTTGTGTGTTATTTCTTCAAATTAATCATCCCAAGGAAGTCTTAAAATAAAGAAGAAACGTTGATGAATACATAAATAATATTTTTGGCTTTCCATTTTTCATTTGCCATTACGTTGGAATATTATTTCCATGTTATATATATATATATATATATATATATATATATATATATATATATATATATATTAACTCAGTAGAATAGAGGTCAAATATTTACAATGGAATTATAGAATGATCACAAACACAGAAAACAAAATATCCAACAAAATCGAGAAACCTTGTTTTATGTGTTTGTGATCATTCTAAAATTCAATTTTTACTTACCTGTAACGAATTGATAAATCTTTATATTTTATGCTGAAGATGTGATTATTACAAATATTTCTGAAACATATGTACGCAATAATACTTTTTGATGTTGAATTTAAGGAGCATGATTACAAAATATTGATTATGGCATAAATTTTGTGTTCTAATGAGTTATAATATAGGCTCTGTTGGCTTTAATGTCCTAATCATTGAGCTAAATTTCATCTGCAGTCTTCACTTGTATAATAGAGATTTTGAATGCTTCATTCTTTATATTTATATAATTTAAGTGAGTGTTTTTGTCTCCTTGTGATACAACCGAGTCAAAATATTTAAACTTAACTTTCTTTAACACAGACACACACACACATATTGAGTTTGAATTACCTACTAGACACCCTCCTCGAGTGTTTTCGGTCTCTCTGTATAAGGGGTTGTCAGGACAACCTTATATAAGGATACTTCCCCCAGCAAGTAAACGCTGGTAAAATACTCAAAATAAAATAGTATTCGAAGCCCAAATAAGATCACCTCGACACCACTATACACTAGCTCATACGAGGAATGGTGAACCTTCTCCAAGTAATGTTATCTCAAGTAACATCACTTAGCTGGATACTCCATCAGACCAGATGAATTATTGTCCTGGAATCCGGTAAGACTAAGAAACCACAATAAATATATTCTATAAGGGGGAGGAAAATTAATGTACTTTATATCTTTACTAACTCAACGTTTGAGAGGTAAAGGAGAACTTTAGTTGAACACTCGGATATCTATGTATCTTATATATATATATATATATATATGTCAAGAGAAACTATTGACCCCTTACTCTGAAAGTAATGTTGTTTTTGTATTTTCATCTATTTCTGTATCGTGGCGTATTAATACACATTCCCATAGTCACGAAGAACAAACATACTAAAATATTATGAAGTCAATCCTGTTCCCAACTTTATAAATGTTTTCCAATAAAGGTTAACAATTATGTAAAAAGTGCACCAATTAAGGCTATTAAATCAAGCACACTAATGAAAATTGCAACTTGATAAAGGTGGAATATGGTTTGTTACTTAACTGCACGTAGACCTAAGGTTCTTCAACAAACCACATTGTAAAACCAGATGTAAGCGTTTCCTGCTACCAATGAGTTTCCCGCCATATTTATTTACTCCTCGCGGAGTTAGGCACAAGGCCAGTTTTATCTTACTCCCACAAGTAAGATGTGACCCAAGATCGGGTCGAGCAAGTGGGGTTAAAAGCCAGCGCTCGAGAGGTGAGCACTCTGGCCATTTAAAAAATTGCCTGGGCAGCCCCGTCGGCATTCCCCGGTAGGGGCGCCTCAGACAGTAAGCAATAAACTTACTCCTCCCCAAAGAGGGGAGGCGAAGCCTGGGAGGGTGGACCTCCTAGAACTGCACAGGACAGGCGTGCAGTATCCATCGGAACAGATACTACACTTTGATCTTAGCCAAAAGCCGCCATATTTATAAAATAACTTACGAATGTTATTGTTTACTGTATGTGTCTGGATTAATGGTCAACTTGAGCACTACTATTTACACATCCAAACTTATCTACTGTTCCCGGATAGCGTACTTGAAGTTTATCTAAAAGACTAAGAATTTGCTGTTCAGTTCCACCCCTACTTTTTATTCTCTGAATCAACCTATATGCTGTTGGAACAAAATTATCAATACTAGAAGAGCATTGGGAAATTTTGAAAAACTCACTAAAAACCGACCCATAAAAAGTAAATCAAGGTATATTGCTATCTAAAGTCGATAAATGTATTCCTGTGTCCTTTGTGCTCGAGCTTCAATTCTTTGTTTGGAGGAGAGATGCCCCTCTGTTTTAAGAAACATATGCCCCCCCCTCTCTCTCTCTCTCCCTGTATGTATGTATGTATGTATATATGTATATATATATATATATGTATCTATACACACACACACACACACACACATATATATATATATATGTATATATATATATATATATATATATATATATATATATATATATATATATATATATATATATATTAGAAGGTAAATCCGAGTAGGATAGTCTTATGACGACAGAACCGATACTACACTGTCTATCTCCCATTAAAAAATAATACAGTAGATTACATCAGTTTTTTTAATTCATTTAAAAATGGCTGTCATAAAATATTATTTTTATAGTTCGTCGGCGTTTTGCCAAAGATGAAAGTGTAGTATCTGTTCTCAACATTACAGCGACATCAGATGCGAAAAAACAATCCGGCGTCGTTAACTGGAGAGAGGAAGGGGTAGAGGGAGATAGGGAAAGGAGGAAACAGACGCATAGCCAGTCAGCACGCGTGCGAGAGAGACAGCCAAAAAGTAGCTAGCTTGATAGTTAGCTAACATCTTGCGAGCGATATTAAGAATAGTTTTTCTTAAGTTCATTTTTTGATTAGACCTTTTAATTAATTACTGTTAATATCGACGATACTATTGCACATAGGTAGATAAAATAGTACAATAAAATTAGGAATGAATAACATCAAATATTAATTAATGCGTAAGTTAAAAAAATAAATATGCAAATTAGCAATTCCAATGACTGCTCTTAGATCGTTCATCTCTACTATATAGAGAATATTTCAAAGTTTTATGTTCTATTATTGATTTAGATACCAGTAAAACGTTTTTATGGTAACATAGGAGTAATAAATGAAAAAAACTTTCGCATTTGTTCATTTAGATATATGTATGTATGTGTGTGTGAATGTATGACCCTTTGCTCATACGTATCAGTGTTTCTATCTCTTTTCTCTTTTTTTCTTCTGATTGACGACTGTCCAGATAAACACATTATTTATGATACTATGTTCGAATAAGACTTTCTCGTAAAATATTAATTTATCTCTGTCAATTTGAAGTGACTTTAATTTCCGTTTCTTGTTTACCGCCATCTTACTTTAGGCAGCCATAAACAAACGCAAGACATTTTAAACGATTTTTGCTCTTCGTCACTCGACCAAACTAGTACGAAATATGAATAATTGAAGTATATATCAGGACTGGCGGGACAGTTATAAAAGTGGGGGGGGGGCTCTCCTAAAAAGTGAGAGGCCCGGTTAAACACATGCATATATAACTTCATTATTGATGACTGTAAAGTGGAGGGGTCACGTCAAAAAGTGGTGGGGTGGGCTTGACCCCCCCCCCCGTGCCGTCATCCATGTATGTATATATATATATATATATTAAATGTCAGATGATATATATAATTATTTCCACAATCAAAAAAACGCTGCAGCCCACACAAACCATGAAAGCCAAAACTGGAAGTCTTACACTCGAGTTTCGCCCTCCTGTAAGCTCATCAGTAGAACATATCCGAACTCAGGATTCGAAACCCAAGTCACTTGCATGCGAGGTGAGTACTCTGCCACTGAGCCACCAAGCCACATACAAGAAAAAGTATTAACTAAGCAAACTTCGACGAATGCCGCCTGTGGAATAAATCTACGTTTCTCAACAAGGTGTGTAGTCATCCAACTACTGAAAACCCAGGCCGATGTCTCACAAGTAGAATTTTATACCTGCTAGAACGATGTCACCCAACAAGTTAACTCAGCGAGCAAATTTATATTAGATTTTTAAATGTGAGATGATATATATATATATATGATTATTTCCACAGACAACCGCCACAGCCCACAGGAACCATGAAAGCCAGAGACCAGAAGTCCTAGACTTGAGTTTCGCCCGCCTTTGGGCTCATGAGTATTGATTTACTCCTCTCCAGGAGTTAGGCACAAGGCCAGTTTTTATCTTACTCCCACTAGTAAGATGTGACCCAAGGTCGGGTCGGGAAAGTGGGGTTTAAAAATTGCCTGGGCAGCCCCGTCGGCATTCCCCGGTAGGGGCGCCTCAGGCAGTAAGCAATAAACCTACTCCTCCTCAAAGAGGGGAGGCGAAGCCTGGGAGGGTGGACCTCCTAGAACTGCACAGGACAGACCCATAGACCGGCGTAAATCAAGCCCCGAAGGCCAAGACAATACCAGTATGGGGTGCAGTATCCATCGGAACAGATACTACACTTTGATCTTAGCCAAACATGAGTAGAACATATCCGAACTCAGGATTCGAAACCCGAGTCACTTGCATTCGAGGCGAGTATTCTGCCACTCAGTGGGGACCGCATATGAATTAGCTATTCCCTAGAAACGTCCCCTTCTGTGGAAGCCAGCTCAGCCCGTCCAGAGCGAATGCCTACACATGTACACATTACTATGGTGATATAGCGAATTGCGTTGAACTAATCTGATACAATTACTTTTTGAGAATAGGTATTGTTTCGATATTAACTAACCCCAACAAGGGTTGATATGTGGTAAACACACAAACTAAAACTAGTTTATTCCGCAAATTCTTCCTAGAGGTTTGAACCACAACCAAGAATACAGTCCCCTTTCTTCCACAATCTTCAACAAAACTTGTCAAACTTATTGGAATGTGCGAAGTTTTGAATCTACAAGCTGGGTTCAAATTGTGTTAGATCCATTGGTCAACTAGCAGATCGTCTTCTACATGACTTTCATCGTTTTTTGGCTTGATATTATCCTACAGAATTGTTGATGGATGGTAAAACAGGCAAACTAAACTTCCAGCGTCCTATATCTCTATAACACTACCATTCGCCCGTGCATGGAGTTTTGTTGCCACATCTGAGTTGGTGCATAAAACACTAGCCTACCCTTGGACAGAGTAAAAAAACAGAATTTCTAACCTAATAGGTCTCGCCCTACCTGCCAAGCTCCAGTTTCTGTTGCATCGCCACAGAGTTGCATCTCTGTACCTGTTTTACAAGTACGTCTACGAAATGTGCTCTGATGAATCCACTGCACTTGTACCTGTAGCAGACGCTTCTACCGGCCAAGTGGATATTTGTTGCGACTTCTTTTCTTTTTTGCTCTGTGTGATCAAGCCTTCTTCGTCTGTGAGATAGAGAAGAGGTTATCTCGTGAAAACACGTTGGCCGAAGATTCCGGCCAATCAAGCTTGATCACGCGATACTTGATCCCTATAAAAAGAGACGTAACAAGTCGCACACTCTCGTTTTCTCTCCCGATTTTCGGCCGAAAGCGCACTGAGATCGTCGTCCACGCCCCCCCCCCCCCCGGGCTCAACCGAGGAGGTGGGGGAGCCATAAGTCAAAGAAAATGTAACATCTTCCATGTCTCATCTCCATGAACAAAGAACTTTACCCAAACACATACACATTACAATGGCCCAAAAAAGATACATACATAACTTTACATCAACATCGTTCGCATATACGCATTCTTACAAACACGAACTTTTCACTGAATGTTTCAACTCCTTAAAAATGAACTCAAGCATTCTCTGTAACTGATAGCTTTACAAAATGTGTTATCCAAATAAATTGTTTTGTTAATTTTACTCTAATTGTTGATTTTACTAAATACTATTTTTGTATGTGTAGCTTTATTATTCCTTCGCTTTCTTTCCAATATAATTTCCGATATAATAATAATGTTTTTCTTTCTTCCTGTTTGTTTGTTTATTCTGTTAATTTTATTCACACGTGGTCGGGCCACCGGAACGTTGGGAATGACATGCCGCCATAAAGGCATTTCTAATAACCTTTGTCCGGCCATCCATCGCCACATTGGTATATTTCTTTGTTCGGCCCCCCCGGCAATATACCCTTTCCCCAACGTAAATACTCTCGACTCACAGCAAAATCCCATCCCTTCACTTTAGAGGTCCGTATATACCGTAAGATTTTCTCCTCTGATAGCTTTTTCCTCGGATAGCTTGCATTTAGAATTTCCTCCGTTTCCTTGACCCCATAAACATGCAGAAGCTTAAATGTAATGCGAATAAGCATCTTGCTGCCCAACTCTTCACCAAGGCTCACCCCCTCCCCACAAAAAAAAATAACTGAGTCTTATCACGTTTCAGTGGCAATCTGCCTTTTAGGGGTGAAAAAAAAGTACCAAAAGAATTACGGGCGTGTAAAAGTTCACATGTCAATAGTGAACCGCTAAGCAAAGAATCATTTCTTTTTATTAGCTGATCGGTTATGTTTTGTTACTTAAGTATCGCAAAAAGTCTGACCTTTTTGCGTGTGTGCGTTTGTGTAGTTTATACTAATGCGTCACCATTTATCAATGCCAAAAGCCATTCGAGCATAAAGGTTAACGAGATTTCTAGTTAGATGATTAACAATATTAGGAGAGGATTGAAAACAATGGGTGGAATGAGCAGAATTTGGTTACTTAATAAGATTGTTCGACAAGTATTTGTTGATATTGGACGTGAAAACGACCATGTTGAAGTCAGCAGGGAAGTCGTTTTTCACAGACGGTGTGTTTTTCGAAAGACACTCTATTCGTTGAAGTTCCGTTTGGTTTAAGGTACATAGAGGATGAAAGGAAAGTTGGTTGCAGTAGTAGTAGCTAGACGAGTACTTGCTGTGAATGTTTAACAGGGAGTAACCAGAGATTAGAGCTCAGTCGAGCACCTTCCATGAAAATAACGATGGAGTAGAAAGAAAAACTAGCAACGTCTCTTCTTTGGGAAATGGACTGTAGGGAAAGGACAAAATCATCCCCACTAGATTGCGAAGTTGATTTTTAACTCTCCTAAGGTAAGAAAGGGTGCTCTGAGCGACACCTCTACAGACGTTTTTTTTTTTTTAAATGGAAATCGCTCCAGATAAGGCATGAAGCCACTTGATGTAAGGAGCTAACAAGAACGAAAGATGATTATCGCTAAGAAAGGAGATGCCTATTGGCCCGAGTGTTGAAACCCCCAAGGATATATGTAGGAGGAAAACAGTCAACAGAAGGAGAGTTCCATAAGCCTGCAGTTCTTGAAAAGAAGCTACTGGAATATGAAGCTGCATTACAATGAGGTATAGTGAATTGATGAAGGCCACTAGACCAACGAGTCAAGCGAGCTGAAACAAAGGAAGCAGGTAATAGTTAAGACAATTCTGAAGAACACATGTCATAATAGTATTTATAGAAAAGACTGATATTACCGACACCACGTCTGTGAAAGAGAGAGAGAGAGTGAGTGAGTGCAGAGAAGAAGCAAGGGTGTGGCCAATCAAATTACAGATTGCAGATTATGTCGTAACAATACTATATCTTAGAACGTATCTAACAGGTAGAGAATGCATCAGGAGTGTGTGATTCATCATTAATACTTTTAATATTTGGCATTTGATAAATTCCATTTGCCGTTCCATAGAGTATTTTTCTTTTTCTTTATTTTACAGAGGAATCTAGTTAAATCTTATTTTTTTACATGATTTATTTCTCTTAATTTTTTATAAACATTACTATAGAGAAACTAAAGGCTTGTATCATTTTTAAGGTATTTAAAACAGCTTACGTACATATGTTTGATCCAAACAGCCCGACATATCTTTTTGGTAAATTAAAATTTAACAATTTAAACTATATTTAAAATACTAGCAAAGGTATGCTCCCTTTGGTCGCATATTTTCGCTAGTATATAGGACAAACAAACATATACCACACTGCCTTCTCCAGAGGAGGAGGTAATGCCTGAGAGGATGGTACTATGACAACAGAGACGATACTATATTAACCCCTCTATCCTGAATTCAGCATTGAAATATAGTCCACTGCCTTCTCCAGAGGAGGAGGTAATGCCTGAGAGGATGGTACTATGACAACAGAGCAGATACTATACTAACCCCTCTATCCTGAATTCAGCATTGAAAGATAGTCGAATTGTACATTAATAGAAGTAGAAGTATGGTTTCGGCTTCAGACAGACAGGTACCAAATCTCCATTGGTAATAGATCTGTAATGTAAAATATCTGCCTTAACGTGCAATCCACCGGCTGAAGCCTCGCGCAGAATTTCTTAACGGCTCTCCTCTACGATTTCGTGTGAAATCTTTCAGTTCACCAATTGACTGTATCCTACTTTTAAAGACGTTGCCTTTCGCGAATTCGCAGAGGAAATCCGTAATAATCAGAGGAAATCTATTAATCAACAGAAACGGATATTCTTAAGATGCGTCCATTTAATCTGCGCGTTTAGCGATGAAAAGGCTAATTTAAATACGAACGTGACAGACGGATAGACACATCTACAAAATGGCAAATCTAGTTCTTTGTTATGTGCATTTTTTCTTCCGATTATAAGGAGATACAGGAATTGGCAGATGAATAATTGGATAATAGGAGCGAGAGTAAGAACACACAGATTGAAATAGAGAGCTAGAAAGGAAGAGAGAGAGAGAGATAGAGAGAGATAAGAAGAAATAAAAAAAGAAATAGAAAGAAAGAGAGATAAAGAAAGCGATAGAGATAATGAAAGGGGTAGGAAGAGATAAAGAAAGAGGGAGATAAGACAAAAGAAGAGAGAAATAGAAAGAAAGAGATATATAGAGAGAAAAATAGAGATATAAAGAGAGATAGATAGAAAGAAAGAGAGATAGAGATAGAGATAGATAGAAAGAGAGAGAGATAGCGATAGAGATAGATAGAAAGAGAGAGATAGCGATAGAGATAGATAGAAAGAGAGAGATAGGAAGAAAGAAGATAGAAAGAAATAGATATGCATAGAGATAGACAGATAGGAAGAGAGAAAGAAAAAAAAAGAAATATAGAGAGAAAGAAATATGTATATAGAGAAAAAAGATATAGAAAGAAATATATATATATATATATATATATATATATATATATATGAGTGAGAGATTAATGAATACATATTTTCAGATGCAGAGTTATTTAATAGTTGTGCCTCCAACTCATGCTCTCAACGTTGATATTCATATTCCTACTCCTTTTCGGCCGTTGTTACCCTAAGACGTGTATTTTTCATTTATGTACGAAGTTCACCCCCCACCCCACCCCACCCGTATTTATATATGATTCTTTTCTATTTATCTTCCTCCCACAAGGTAAGATGTGACACAAGGTCGGGAAAGTGGGAAACAACCAGCGCTCGAGAATTTGAGCACTCTGGCTTTTAAAAAGAATAGCCTGGGCAGCCCCGCCGGCATTCCCCGGTAGGGGCGCCTCAGACAGTAAGCAATAAACTTACTCCTCCCCAAAGAGGGGAGGCAAAGCCTGGGAGGGTGCACCTCTTAGAACTGCACAGGACCGGCAACCCCCAATAGACCGGCGTAAATCCAGACCCAAAGGCCCGGACGATACCGGTTAATTAGGCGGGGTAAAAAACCCTTGTTAGTCCTTCCACATCAATATCAACGCGATAACCAACGTAAACAATAAAAACAGAAATGGTTCCTTGTTGCTTCCGTTCTAAATCTGGGAGATAATTGTGCCATCCCCTACGCAGAGATTTGTTGAACCTTCGTGTAAAACGCTTCTCCGTCTGTGAAACCTGGGTTGTCTTGATGACGAGAAGATGATAATTTATTAATTCTACTAGCAAAAATGTTTGCTAGTATATAACTAACCCCCTCCCCCAAAAAGAGAAGATAATCCCTGGGAACACAGAACATATACTACACTACCCGCTCCCCAAAGAATGAGATAATGCCTGGAAGGAACAGAAGGTCAACAGAACAGATACTACACCTTTTCCTATGAATTAAGCATTGAATTATAGTATATATATATAATGTGTGTGTGTGTGTGAAAAAGATGAACGAAAAAAAAACAACAATTTAAATACAGGAAAAAATCATCAAGAAACGAGAGATTTTACCGGTTTCGTTCGAACCAACGAACTTTTTCTGAAGACGTTCGTTGGTTCGAACGAAACCGGTAAAATCTCTCGTTTCTTGATGATTTTTTTCCTGCATTTAAATTTTTTTTCGTTTCTTTTTCACACATCATGTCTGTAACACAGCCATTTATCGCTAACAGTAACAAATAACGACATACATTTATAAGCGATAAATTAGCACGTAATTTCAGATACGACCTCGTGGCTTGGTGGTAGCTCGATTTCAATCCTTGTGATCGAGGGTTCGAATCCTATCATAGTTAGCCACGCTGATAAGCTGTGGTATATAATATATATATATATATATATATATATATATATATATATATGAAAACAAACCTCTCAAAGAAATGATAATAAAATGTACTTAGATTTTACACTTTGCTGCAGTTTCACGGTATCACTGATGAGACGTGTCTCCGACTGTTATCAATCGAAAAGCAAAACCGGAAGAATAAACAATATTTATACACTTGACTGCGCGTTTGTATATTCATATGTACTGGTACAACTATCTCCAATGGCAAGTTTTTTTCTTCTCTTAGCACCTGTGTATACTTTCTCTTGATTTTTTTAATATTTACCGTTACTTTTTATATAACATTCGCTATTAAACATTAGTTCATTAAAAAAAATATCTTTTTTATTTTACAATTAATTTTGCTTACGTTGACTTGCATAGCTCATGTCAAAAAAATAATTGTAAAATAGAATAAGATTTTTATTTATTTAATCAAGCCAATATTTATTCATTAGTCTGCATTTAACTCGACATCTTTGTTTAATGATTTAATTTAGTTTCTGAAGTTAATAATTTGGTATTTCCCCTCTAAACATGATTTACAGGTTCTACTATTGATATTGCAAGTTGGAGCTTATTTTAAGATTAAGTTTAAATATTAGAACAAATATTTTCTTTTCAGACAATGTAGTACTATTTCCCCTTTTTTACTCCTGAATATCAGCTGATAATCATAATTGCGCTTGCAATTATTTTCTGTGGCATCTATGTATACTCTCTGTTCATTGTTAATACTATTATTTAGTGTTACTTTGCATCTAGCATTAGCTGTTAAACATTTTTTTCATGAATGGACAATTGGGTTTTATTCTACAATTATAAAAATAGTATTATTATTAACATTAATGGCGTTAGAACTATTATTTCTGTTATTATTTTGATTATAATAATTATGATTGTATATTTTTTCTATGCAACAATAACCAAGTTTGATGCTATTCTTATTGATGATTCTAGATAAACATTTCCATAAAAGCAATGATTTATCCTAAAGAATACTTTGCATATCTGTGTTATAAGGTGGACGAACTCGATCATATTTCGTTTACTCTTATTTTTATTTGTATTATATGTTAATTAACCATCAGATCCGTACTACTACTACTACTACTACTACTACTACTACTACTACGAATAATAATAATAATAATAGTAGTAGTAGTAGTAGTAGTCAATAAGAAGGAAAATACCTGCAAATTCGTAGATTACGCTGCCCCAGCAGTTCACATGGTGAAGACCAAGGAGACAGAAAAACGAAGCAAATACATGGAACTTGCCAGAGAACTGAAAGAAATATGGAACATGAATAAAATCGCTATAATACCAATAATCGTAGGAGAACTACGAACAGTCTCGAAATTCCTGGAAAAAAGATTAAAAGAAATTTTAATCAAAGGGAAGATTAAGACCATACAACGAACGGCATTAATGAAAATAGCCGAAATAGAAAGGACAGTCTTTGAATGAGGAAACTGGTCCACATAACCAACAAACGATTACCAGCGACAGCTAAATAGAAGGGGAGGGAAAAGAGGAAGAAACATACACACACACATGCGGTGGCACCAGCCTCGGCTGATACCACATAAAATAGTTGTGAAGGGTCAAAGAGGATGGAAAGACCGATGAGAGATAGCACTAACCAGACATTTACTGGAAGGAGTACAGAGAGTACTGGAACCTTATTGTCACTCAAATTCCAGAGGAGACCAACATGCATTGATAGCGAGAAATCGATGGTAAATGGATGTTGCTAATACGCAAAATAATTTGCAATTGTTGTCGAAAGAGACGGAGAATGCTCGAACTCTGAGGAGACTTGTTGTCACTCAAGGGGAACACCACTGATTATTGTCACTGATCCAGCACTGATAATGACTTGTGTGAAAACTTCCTATTGAGTAAAATAATAATAGAAACTGAAATATAATCTGGTTTAACCCACCTTATAAGACGGAAGTAAAACACAATGAAAAAATGTTAAGTTTTGCGATTAAATCTATCCGTTAAGATACCTTAATACATTATGTTTTCTTAAATATTCCTCTGTTATTTGTATCGGAATTTCCACCAATTTTACTAGCAACAATATGCTCCTTCCGGTCGGATATTTTTGCTAGGTATATATATATATATATATATATATATATTATATTATATACGTCTGTCTGGATCGCAGACGATTTCATTTTATTTCTATCTATCTATCTTTTTATTCTACCCTTTTTATTATATCTCTCTCTTTTCACTTTATTTTATTTTATATTTTATATATTATCTTTTATATTAATATTTTTTATTATTTTTTATTTTGATTTTAACATTTTGATTCTTAACGGTCCCAACCACGTGACTTCCCAAATTTTGAAATTTTAAATTTCTTTTCTTTTTTTTTTCTCCATTTCATTTTTTCCAAATATGATCTAAGGTTAAGATCGGATTATAACTCTGTCTGATGAGATCTCAGTTATAATAGCTGTTGATCGATAACATCGACATGCCAGTGTCGCAGATCTTGTACATGTCTGTGTAAATAAAAATAATCATATATATGTGTGTGTGTGTGTGTTGAGTTTCCTAATGAACAGCCGATTGTGAAAATTTTTTGGTGATGTATGCTATCCCCCCCCCCCCAAAAAAAAGGAAGTAATGCCTGGGAGGATGATATCATGACAACAGAACAAATACTACAATAACACCCCAAAAAGAAGGTGGTAATGCCTGTGAGGATTGTATCATAACAACAGAACAGATATTACTTTACCTCCTCCCTCCAAAAAGGAGGTAATATCTGGGAGGATGGTCTCGTAACGAACGAACATATACTACACTAACCTTCTCTTAAAGGAGGAGGTAATACCTAGAAAGGATCGTCTCATGACAACAGAACATATACTACACTATCACTCTTAATTGAGGATTGAAAGATAATACAATAGTACAATTACTAGAAGTAATAGTATAATTTCCGCTTCAGAGAGAGATACGAGATCTCCATTAGTAATAGATATATATAGATTATGTTGGGATTTCATCTATTTTTTCCTACTAAATTTTGAGATTCCAGTCTACTCGCCTATTCCGATCAGCTATGGAATGTATAACTGGATTCTCACGGTCCCTAAGTGCATCATTGCATAAAATAATGTCAAGAGATTTGACGGAAATTGAACTCCGTTTACTGATTTCAAATCCCGCGTCGATAACGATTTAACTAATTGTACTTCCTACCCAACGCTTGCATAACACCATCCGAACAGCCACAATAGATTTTCTATTTCCCCGCAGTTTTGATATGAGTGGGTGAAACGGACATTTTTGGCATAAAAAAATGTCGGACATGTGGGCGCTAAATGTGCAACGATTGATGACAACGACTTTAGAATAAACTAAAAAAACATTGTTTGGCCATAACAGCATTTCTCTTGTCGTTCTTTGTTGTAAAGGAACAAAGAATAAGTTGTGTTACGTTTTTGAAGTCATATTTCGTGCATATTCTAAGTTAACATATTTCTCGCATAGAATCCAATTCGCAGGTGAGTAAAAAAATCGGTATTTCTGATGAATGGGTATCCAGAGAATATAAGTATATATGGAGTCAGTTCCGAGTATTGACGGACAATTCCGAGTCAGTCCCGGAAATTGCTGAAGCAGTTTACGATTTGATAGCCACCTTTTCTTTTTTCTTTTTGGAGGAAGTTTTTTTTTTTTAACTAATCCCAATTTAACGCTTCCCATGCGTAGTGTCGCCTGCCTTTTTACATTTTCTTCGCGACTTTCAAATCGTAAACTGCTTCGGGTATTTCCGGGACTGACCCGTGATTCTCCGTCAATACTCTGAACTGACACCGTAAGTACTGAAATCTTCTGGATACTCATTCATTACAAGTACCAAAAAGAAACGATTGAAGTAACAGATCCGAATACTGTGATGCCTTTTGCCAGTTTGTATCATTATTTATTCTTAATTATTTCAGTTCGTGTTTATTTTTATTTTATTCATATTTACTTATGTTAACTTATTTTGTTATTGATGTTATTTTTTTACATCATCAATTTTCAAAAATAATTAATGATTTTTACTTTCGTTCTATTTCGATTTCATTATTTGACGTTATTTTCACCGTTCGTTCGTTCGTTCGTTAAGGTTTTCTTTTTATTTCGTCGGTCAACGCTGTTTCTTTTTTATTTCGTCCGTTAACGCTGTTTCTTTTTTATTTCGTCCGTTAACGCTGTTTCTTTTTTATTTCGTCCGTTGACGCTGTTTCTTTTTATTTCGTCCGTTAACGCTGTTTCTTTTTATTTCGTTTGTTAACGCCGTTTCTTTTTATTTCGTCCGTTAACGCCGTTTCTTTTTTTTATTTCGTCCGTTGACGCTGTTTCTTTTTTTATTTCGTCCGTTGACGCTGTTTCTTTTTTTTTTATTTCGTCCGTTGACGCTGTTTCTTTTTTATTCTGTCCGTTGACGCTGTTTCTTTTTTCATTTCGTCCGTTGACGCGGTTTCTTTTTTATTTCGTCCGTTAACGCTGTTTCTTTTTTATTTCGTCCGTTGACGCTGTTTCTTTTTTTTATTTCGTCCGTTGACGCCGTTTCTTTTTTTATTTCGTCCGTTGACGCTGTTTCTTTTTTATTTCGTCCGTTGACGCTGTTTCTTTTTTATTATTTCGTCCGTTAACGCTGTTTCTTTTTTATTTCGTCCGTTGACGCTGTTTCTTTTTTATTATTTCGTCCGTTAACGCTGTTTCTTTTTTATTTCGTCCGTTAACGCTGTTTCTTTTTTATTTCGTCCGTTGACGCTGTTTCTTTTTCATTTCGTCCGTTAACGCTGTTTCTTTTTAATTTTGTCCGTTAACGCTGTTTCTTTTTAATTTTGTCCGTTAACGCTGTTTCTTTTTTTTATTTCGTCCGTTAACGCCGTTTCTTTTTTATTTCGTCCGTTGACGCTGTTTCTTTTTTATTTCGTCCGTTGACGCTGTTTCTTTTTTCATTTCGTCCGTTGACGCTGTTTCTTTTTTATTTCGTCCGTTAACGCTGTTTCTTTTTTATTTCGTCCGTTGACGCTGTTTCTTTTTTTTATTTCGTCCGTTGACGCTGTTTCTTTTTTATTATTTCGTCCGTTAACGCTGTTTCTTTTTCATTTCGTCCGTTAACGCTGTTTCTTTTTATTTCGTCCGTTGACGCTGTTTCTTTTTTATATTTCGTCTGTTTACCCTGTTTCTTTTTTCGTCTGTTTTTTTTTTTAAATTTCGTTCATTAAGGCTCTTTCTTTTAGATTAGAAAACTTTCACGTCTATCGCCAGTTAGCATTTCCGTTTTTATATTGTTTCAAATCTTGTTTTTATTTTAATAAAATGTTATTATGTAGCTTTATTTTGTTATCGATATCACTATTTTTAATTCATCAACATTTTAAGAAAATTGAGAGTTTTATTTTGATTTATTTTTGATCATTTTTTACATTCATATTCCCTTTTCGTCCGTTTTTCATTGTTCGCTAAGCCTGTTTCATTTTTTCATTCATTCGTTAAGTCTATTTCATCTTTTCATTCATTCGTTAAGCCTGTTTCATTTTTTCATTCATTCGTTAAGCCTGTCTCATTTTTTCATTCTTTCGCTAAGCCTGTTTCGTTTTTCATTCGTTCCCTAAGCCTTTTTCATTTTTTTCATTCGTTCCCTAAGCCTGTTTCGTTTTACATTCGTTCGCTAAGCCTGTTTCGTTTTTCATTCGTTCCCTAAGCCAGTTTCATTTTTTTCATTCGTTCGCTAAGTCTGTTTCATCTTTCAATCGTTTAAGTCTGTTTTATTTTTTTATTAGTTCGTTAACTTCCAATTTATTTTCTATTTATTCTTTGTTTTTAATTACTTTCTTTTTATTCTAAACAAAAAAAGATTTTAAGCGAAATAATTTGAATAGGTGCCAATGTATACTCATATTTTCGTCTATTTACTTTCAGAAATACAGCATGTCTGGCGAACACAATGCATTTGACGGCGAAATACTGGGCAATGCGTCTGACATCATCTTGTCCACTTTGGTACAAGAATCGTCGATGACGACCATCAGTCGTTCCTACAATAACCCGATCACGGCGAGAAGCACGGACGCTCCTCCCACGACGACCATTCGAAAATTGATTCATGCCGCCACGACAACTTATAATTTCACTGACTACCTGGACACCAATGGTACGTGGTCGAATTCCTCGGTGCCGGGAAATGGTTCAAATACAAATTCGACAACTACCCACTCATTTGGTGATGGTCTGTCGAACTTAGACCTTATCTGGATCATTCCGATTTTGATCTTAATAATTCTTGTTCTGATTGGATTGGCGTTTCTCTTGTTCTACTGCATCCAGAAGACGGAACTCTGTTTGCTTAGATACTGTAGCTGCTGCTTCCGGTGTTGCAAATGTTGCACAAAAACGAGTTATTTACTGCGAGATGAACATGCGAAACTTGCGGATGATGACACCAACGTTTTGTATATGAGGGGTAAGCTATCTCTTTTTTTGTTATTATTTCTATACTTATTTTAATAATCTTCAGCTAAAACACGAGTTTTATCGTATTTTCTAATACTATTTTATCTTTTACTTTTATTTAATTTTATTAATTTTTCATTGGATGTTTTGGTGCTAATTCAGAATAGATTTCTAAAGAATTTCAGTACTTACAGAGATTTCCGAGTTGTGACGTACGTAGCTACCCGAACACTCGGCGAACAGAACAAACTTTTTACTTTGCAATTAATTTATTGTGCATTTTTTAAAAGCATTGCAATGTTTTTAATTGTTTGTTTGTTTTATTTTCCATTTTTTTCGGGAGAAAGACTACAAATGGAGAACGGAGGCCAATAAATTGTTTTTTTTTTAGTTTTTTTAAAATTTATTATTCTTTTGGTCTTTTGGGTATGGTGGGGGTCTGTTGCCACCTGAACTTAGGTTAGTGGTAGGGTTCCAGTGCTTTTTTGTGGGTGAAGGAAAACTGCAAATGGAGGATAGAGCCCGATGAATTGGAATTAGCTATATTTACGAAATACCAGAAGGTAAATTTAGCATAATGGTTAGTATTCACTAATGAGCCGAGAGACCGGGGTTCAATCCTCGGTCAAGTCATACCAAAGACTAAAAAATGGTACTTGATGCCCCCTTGCTAAACACTCAGCATTTGTTAGTTGTTTGTTTTATTTTCCATTTTTGAGGTGAGAATCAAGGGTAAGTAGAGTAATCCTGGGAAAGGAGTGGCGCCCTCCCCTACATCTCTGTGTAATAGCCAATGAAAAGGGAGCCCTCGAGTCGCCCTTGACTACGGTCGACCACTTTACTTTTTTTAGAAGGCAAAAGAGTAGTAGGAAGTGATTTTGTCCAAATATAGTAAGGTGAGTGATTTTCTTTATCCGGAAACAGGTACAAATGGGAAATCTGCGAAGGGGCGGGTTTTCCAAATATTTGTTTCTGCCAAGTCCGTAATTTTTCTGCGAAAATCTGTTAAATTCTTCGGTGACTATTCTGCATTTGTACCGTATTTTATTAAATTTATTTAAAAATATTTTTTTTTATTATTTACTTAGTTTACTATTTTTATTCTGTATCTCCCCCTCTCGCTGTTAATAAAAAATAAATCTTTCTAAGGAAGTAAAATTCGTCTGTCTGTTCACAAAAAATAAACTGTTCTTTGAACCTTGCGGATCCATCATCATCGTCGCCACGATCATCATGAGCTTCCATAAGCATAGTTTCTTTCCTAGAACTACTCGTTGTGGAACACAATACCGCGGTGCTGCTTCTCACCTGACTACAACATAGTCGTTTGCAAATCCAATGTAAACAAATGCTTGTTGAACCGTCCTCTTAAATAATCAAATTCTGCCCAAGTTCAACCATGGTTACCAATTATCGCCGTGTTGTCTCCTCGTCCATCGGTCAAACTCATTAATCCTTATCCTTGAGTGGCCTTCTGGCCTGGATAAGTGGTGACTCTTTAATAAAAATAAAATGTAACCGTTACATGCGGGTAAGATATATATTTATCTCTCTCTCTCTCTCTCTCTCTCTATCTCTCTCTCTCTCTCTCTTATATATCTATATCTATCTATATATATAAATATATATATATATCTATATATCTCTCTCTCTCTATATATATATATATATCTATATCTATATATATATCTATATATATATATCTATATATATATATCTATATATATATATATATCTATATATATATCTATATATCTATATATATATCTATATATATATACATCTATATATCTATATATATATATATCTATATATATATATATCTATATATATATCTATATATATATATATATATATATCTATATATATATATATATCTATATATATATCTATATCTATATATATATATCTATATATCTATCTATATATATCTATATATATATCTATATATATATATCTATATATATATCTATATATATATATCTATATATATATATATCTCTATATATATATATATATATATATAAGAAAATGAAGTGACTATTTAAATGTAATGTGAACAAATATCTTGCTGTCCAGGTTGCTCCTATCACAATACCCCTTACTGCTTCAATGTCTTGTTTGGGTCGAACCAAAGTAAAGAAAAAAAGTCAAGATGGCAACTCAGATCTGGTCACTCAGCACTGGTCACCGCGTGGTATTCATATAGCACCACTGAGACGATCGCTGTGAAATAGTATCCAACAATGCATTCTAATGTGTCGCTTTGACCGATATATTATGAAACACCCGCACCCTTTTTTATTAAAGAAAACCACGTTTAATATATTTCAGACTGAATAATACTGAAAGAAAGACGGAGGAATCACAAAATTGTTATAAACTCGGACTATAGGATCGGCAAGTAGAGTTAAAATTCCACTGAATCGATGGCATTTACTTGCGCCTTAAAATTCCATGAATCCGTGTTCAATGAATCATGTGTTTCGACTTTTTAAAAAGGGATATTAAAAGAATAATTTATAAAAAAAAATTAGTCATAAAAAATGTTGCCTTTTACATTCACTTTTGTTTGCAGCATTGCTTAATAAAAATAATATGTACCCCTCCCCATTTTTGTAATGTATTATATAATGAGTTAATTATCATTTGTTGTTTATGTATTTTAATAACAGAAAATACATGCTAATATACTTCTCGGTTTAGGGATTGAGTTATGTTTTAAAAAATCTTCCATTTTTTATTTGTTCTAATTAGCCGTGATTTGCAATTAAGTCACCAAATGACGCACCATTTACTACGTTTCACTCTATCACTATTATCCCTTTCACCCTATCATTATTACCCCCTCTCACTGTATCTTGTTTGACCCCCCCCCCTCACTCGTGTTTTATACGACATCAATTTATCTCGCTTCTCAATGTTTATTAGCAGTCGATAGTAATAAAATAAACTGCTGCAACTCACTCACTCTGCCAGCTTATTTCACTTTCCCACTTTCCCTCTTTCAATATTCAATACTACTACTACTACTACTACTACTACTGCAATCGTATTTCCACATCCAACTCAACTCAATTCAATAAATAAGGTTCCCGCGTGACGTCGAGTGCTTCATGCGACCCGCGTGAAGAGCGATGGCGCACTGATTACATAATAGCTACATAATACATTTTTATCCCCAACATAAATTATTCGACAGAAAGATTCCCGAGTTCGATAAGATGGACTCGGAGTTTCCATCGGCCTAAATGTTGTGAGAATAACATCCAAGATGAAAACAGTAGTCTAAATAATCCAAATAATCCATTTCATTTTTGTCTAAAAGTAATATCTGAAACAAAATACTGATTTGTTTAATATAAATAGAATTCAACAATATACTTTTTGTCGTGTTTCCCCTTTCGTTTACAACTCGGCACTCCTAACAAAGCCGGATGTTTGATCTTTGCACAGCTCGTCACGTGTGGCTGAAATCGAGTTTCATTCTTTCTGCTAACATCGTCGTTCCGCTGTTTCTCCTTACAATACTTTCAGTAACAAAAATAATAGTTAAAAAAATAATCATCTATATAATAATAAGGCATTTCATATTCGCGCGTACTTTATCACCTTTCACCCACATTTTTAGAAATGATATCGTTAGTTCAACAAAGATGGTGATTGGTGATCAATGTCGTTAAGGAACAACTCAGAATTAACGCTTTTAAAAATGAATTGTTCCAAAATCAAATTATGTCGCCCCGTCGACTAAAACAGTACAATTTTTAAATGTCAAAAAGTGACATTCGTTTTATTGATTTGAAGAATATTGAGCTGGCAATTATTTTAACGGCAAGTAGACGGAGAATATCTATTGTTTTAAAAAGAATTAAATTGCTACAATTTTAAATAAACATGAGACATATTCGTTTTATTTAGTTAAAGAATAATTAGCTGACAATGATAATTATTTTTACGGAAGAAGAAAGGGTCAGTTTTTTTTAATAGTATTGAACCTGACAGACATTTATTATTTCAAAAGGAATGTTATTATTAATAGTAAATTATGCAGATTAATGTAGAAGGCACCGTGGAATTTCCACGGGGTCCTGGAAGTACAGCACATACTCCCAAAGTTATGCCGTCCATCCATTTTCCAAAGACATTGTATAATTCTCTGTCTCTGTCTCTGTCTCTGTCTCTGTCTCGCTCTCGCTCTCTCTCTCTCTCTCTCTCTCTCTCTCTCTCTATATATATATATATATATATATATATATATATATATATATATATATATATATAAATTATTTACATACTATACAATTATAATCATACGGTACACATGTTTCGCGAATCGATCATCGATTAACCAGAGGACGAGCATCAACCTTTATTTCATTTACAGCCGATGATAGATTTTACTTATTTTTCTGCTAGTTCGCAAGCTAAAGAAGACATATATTCGTTTTATTTACTTAAAGAATATTTAGTTGATAATAACAATTATTTTTTACGGGGGAAGAAAGCGTAATTTTCTTTCGTAATAGTATTGGCCCTGGCAGACATTTATTTTTTCAAAAGGAATGTTTCAAAATGATAATGATGGGATTCCCATAAGGCCAAGCTAGCAAATTAATCTTTCGTTAAATTCACGAAATACAGAACACTTTTGATCAGCGTTTGAACCATTTTAATTAAACACATTTAAAAAAGGATGCAATTTAAATCGGTTACCACAAATTACGTGACAGATATTACGCCGCACCAGACATAATGGCCGTTATACAATTTGTATAAAAGTCGTTTTAAATTACCTTCCTTGTTTTAACCGTGTTATTCGTTCAACGATTGGTTGCTTGGAGTTCTGTTTCCAGTAAAGACCGGTTACTGAAATTAAAAAAGCGATTCATTATCTATAGTATACTCATCCTTTCCATATTGACCGTTGAGGGTTACAAGGATGACAATTTAAACAGTAGTGGAAGGTAGCTCTTGAAGAGCGACATGAATGGTTGAGTTGGCCGGCGGAAGGTTGCGTCTGAAGGATTTCCGTTAAATGCTTTGTGAATTTCCTGTTGGTTTTTCTCAGTTCATTTTTTTCTGCGTTGTGGGTGGGAGTGATAAGGACTAATAATAGTTTTATCTAGGTTAGAATGGAGGACAAAAATGTCTAACACTTTTTAAAATAGAATGCAGAAACATTTGCACTGAACGTCCTATGTTCAAACTCGCTACATAAGAACAAGACATGAGCGTCGGAACACACAAATGCAACACAAAGCATAAACAAGGGGAAGTATGGCTTTTCAAAGAAAAGGAAAAGATAGGCCTAGCCTGGGAGAATGGTATCATGACGAACGAACATATAATACACTACCCACAAATGAGGAGGTAATACTTGGGAAGGTGGTCTCATGAACAAATACTATAGTACAGCCCTACTGAAAAAAGATGGAGGACGTAATGCCTGCGAGGATGGCCCCTTGACAACAAAACAGATACTACACTACCCCCCTGAATTCAGCATTGAAAGATAATACATTAGTTTGATGAAATAAAACTAAATTGAGAATTATTAATAGAATGAATAGTATAGTTCCGGTTCAGACATCTTTAAAACAGCTTTTATTGAACAAAATAAGCTAACACGTCGGTTAACCTCGCCTGAGTACATACATTTATGGCGACTGCTAAGCTCGATCAATTTGAAGATTGCTATATCTAACCACTACATTTGATCAAAAACGTTTTCATCTTTACAGACTTATTCAGAAAAAGTACAAAAAACTAGAAAAACAAAACGCCATCGTAAGTTTCTTTAAGACTCGACGAACACTTTTATCCCTTATACACAATTCTGTGGACATACGTCTATTTCACTGAAACTAGTTGAGTGGTGTTGGTACAGTATTTATTTACTCCTCTCCAGGAGTTAGGCACAAGGCCAGTTTTATCTTACTCCCACAAGTAAGACGTGACCCAAGGTCGGGTCGGGAAAGTAGGGGTTGAAAAGCCCCCCCCCCCAAAAAAAAATTGCCTGCGCAGCCACGTCTGCATTCCCCGATAAGGGCGCCTCAGACAGCCTGGGAGGATGGAACTCCTAGAACTGCACAGGACAGACCCATAGACAGGCGTAAATCAAGCCCCGAAGGCCAAGACAATATCAGTCTATGGGGTGCAGTATCCATCGGAACAGATACTACACTTTGATCTCAGCCAAAAGGCCAAGATGGTACAGTATCTGGGTATGTCTTATTTATCTACCTCCCACAAGGTAAGATGTGACACAAGGTCGGGAAAGTGTGATTAGAAAAACCAGCACTCGAGCACTCTGGTCATAAAAAATTGTCTGGGCAGCCCCGTCGGCATTCCCCGGTAGGGGCGCCTCAGGCAGTAAGCAATCAACTTACTCCTCCCCAAAGAGGGAAGGCGAAGCCTGGGAGGGTGGACCTCCTAGAACTGCACAGGACAGACCCATTGACCGGCGTAAGTCAAGCCCCAAAGGGCAAGACAATACCAGTTCATGTGGTGCAGTATCCATCAGAACAGATACCACACTTTGATCTTAGCCAAAAGGCCAAGATGGTACAGTATCTGGGTATGTCAATTTCCATCTTTATCTACATAGTTTCTACCGCTTTGTAGCTAGTACGGGAGTAGATGCTTGTAGGCGGGGAAAAGTTCTACGCTATAGTAAGGTGAAAGTCCAGTGTTTTAAGCGAAAATAATTGGCGTTGAACTAATGCAGAATACACTTTATGTCTATTTTTTTGTGGGTTATCAAAAACAGGTCACTTATTTAAAAAATAAAATTATGTAATGTTTTTTATGTTATTATCTTATGTTAATTTCTTTAAATTTATAAACTATGTATCCAGTTAAAAAAAACAACTTCAAACTTACGTAAGCTTCGAACTCGAGCATGGTAAGTGTAAAAAAACTCGAAGTCAAGAATCTTAGCGAACTGCCTTAGTAATGTGTACTCTGCCTATTCACTTTTGTTGTCAGCCAATCACATGTTTCTATTTGCTAACAAACAAACTCCCCAAATACCATCACTTTTTAATAGTATATAGGTAGATTAGCTTTCCCAATCTTTACGCTTCCGATTCTTTCAAATTTTTTAATTAAACTTGTGATATTTTGACTCAGCATTTCTGTTACATTCTGCTGATAAAAAGAAGAGCCGCTTCAGTTCCATTGTTATTACTTTCGTAATAAAGTTGAACGGATTTCATTCTTTGTTCCTTCGTTAATCTCATGACAATATGTATTCAACATTTCTGAAAAAGAAACGATGCGTTATAAAAATACATACACAATTATATAATATTAAACTAAATAAATATATAGGAATGTATAGAAAACAAAACTGAAGACTAATAATACAATACATACAAGTTGCTGGCGTATATTTCTGATTTATCCAGGACCAGGAGAATACTCGTCCCAGGATGGGTATAAGTAATATGTATAGCACGTTTTCATACTTAGAGATATATAAGAGATATATGTTGACTTTTTATTATAGAGTGGAGGATTTCTTTCCAAATTTATTTCTGGCTTGCTATATGCTTTCTAATGTAAGTTTTTGAATACGTTTTCAAAATTTTCAATAGGGTAGGACTGAACTATCGCGAGTTCAAACTAAAACACGAGTCATTTTTGATGACTTAAAGAAAAAAGAAAACAACAACCTTGACTTGCTTTATTTTTAAATGTTCTGCCTTTGATTATCGAGACATTACCGGGTGTTGAAAATATGTTAAAAACATCAAATACGTTAACAGTTTAAAAGGTAAATTTAATAAGAAAGAAACCAAACGTCCAAAACTGGAAAGTTAAAAAATAGAAGAAAAAAGGGAAGAAAAAACATATAAATCGGTATAAGAAACAGAAAAAAAAAGAAAGAGAACGTCTGATTATATAAATAGAGGTGCGTTCTCTTTTCGATGGGCAGACTTTTCTGTGATGGGACACACACACATATATATATATATATATATATATATATATATATGTATATATATATATATATTACATATATGGGTTGATGAGAAAAAGTACTAGTCGTGGACTGTCACTGACTGACTTTCTCCCAGCCCGGACCTTGGTCCAGCGCTCTCAGTAGCCACGACTACTACTTTTTCTCATCAACCCATCATGTCAACCCAATATTTCAATGTACTTGCATGACATTTTTCTTAAAATTATCATTCGGAAGAAGTCTTAAAATAAAGACGAAACGTTGATGAATATATAAAAAAATATCTTGGGTTTTCCTTTTTCATCTCCCATATATATATATATATATATATATATATATATATATATATATATATATATATATTTACAAATAAATACATATTGCTCGTTATTATAATAGAGTGGAGGATTGGTACTTTGTAGATGCATCCTCGTAACTCTATAAAAGGCTCTGTTCGTCCGCCCATCCGTTCGTTGGTCTGTCAAACTGAAGTTTGAAATAACATCTTCATCACTAAACGCGCAGATTGAATGAATTCATTTTAAGAATATTTTTGTTTCGATTTTATTTTAAAAAGTGCTTTCGTATCTTGGTCTTCCTAATAGTTGGGAGTTCTATGAAGTACGCAGCTATTAGGTGAATACGTTTTCCAACAACCCTCGCCTAACAGATGTGTGTGTTCGGTTAGAGATGTGTTTGGTTTCGGTCGGACTCTGGATACAGTCAGAGTTTTAAGTGGACTAGTCTGTTGTTATATTCGGTTGGAAGTGGCTGTCGTTCTGATTGCAAGTCTGTCGTTTGTTAGAGAAACCAGGTGTCACTTTAACATCACGAAACAAAGCATTTTTACTTGTTTTAAAACTCCGAGTTGAAATTTTATTTGGAAGAAAAATCCAGCATCGAATTCGGACGGAGACAACGAGCGGACGATCCCAACGTGTGCAGTGAATGCACCCAAACACACATTCACAAAGTAAGTACAAAAAAGAGTGAGGCAGGAGTAACATCCATCCACCTTTTAAAACAGATTTTATTGAACGAAGTCTCTCGCCTCTAACGTAATGTTGCATCCCTGCGCTTGTTTTACTTCAATGGAATGTATCCCGACGAACTTGCTGCTCTGGTGCCCCTCGACGTAAATACACTCAACCAACCCGACAATCAGCTAAATCCCATCCCTTCACTGTGGAGGTCCCCAGAGGCCACATGGCTTTCTACTCTAAGTTCTTCTTTCCTCGAACTGCTAGCCTTTGGAATTCCCTCTCTGCTCCCCGTTTCCTTGACTGTACCAACATGCATGAATTTAAATGTAATGCGGATAAACATCTCGCTGCACAACTCCTCACTTAGGTTGTCACCTAAAAATCTGGCCCCTAATTCTGAGTAGCCCCTTACGTCTCAGTGGTCAATCTGCCTTGTTTGTGGTGAATTGAGGTAAAAATAAATAAAATAAAAATACGATACCACGTCCGTTGACATCCCCTTAGTGAACGCATTCATGACAATTGCCAAACTGGATCAATTTGAAGATTGATTTATTAGTATATTAGTCATGAATTACAGCGGTCACATGAGACGGGTAAGTCATGACCCCAAAGGTTATAGAGAATCGAAAGGTCAGTATAGTCGAACGTCTTTAGCTTAAAGTTTAGAAAGATGGAGAATATCGTTATTCGAATAACCGGTAATACCACTTTTTATGGTAATCGCCCAGCGTCGAGCATTCCGCCTTCTATGGAAGTGGAAGTTTCTAGGGAATGCAAATTCACATGGGGTCCCCAGTCAGCATGTGTATCTCGGTTAGGGGAGATGTCATACATCGCCTAGTATTTCCAGATGGTCACCCATCTTGTACTGTCCAAGTTCAACGTCGCTTCTCGGTATTATCTCGATACAAATACGCCACCCCAAGGTAGATAGCGACCACGGACTGTGAGTACTCACTGTGCCTTATATATGTCACTGGAGGTATTCACCCGGCGTTGCCTGTGTTGAAATAGATTGCTGGCCAGAAGTTTTTTTAAGAAAAAAATAATTTCAAATATTGTCATGTTTACAATTTTTGCTTTGAAAGGAAAGTTAAAATAACATTTGTAATATGAGATCAAGTAATAAAAAAAACTGTTCGCGGTGTTGTTACTAAAAACAAACAACGTTACTTACAGACAGCTGTAAAACGGCAAATGGATTCAACGGATCGAAACGAATTCGAGTTATAAAAAAAGCGAATTATCTTTTGAAAAGTAAAGAATAATTATTTAAATGTTTAAACTTTTTTTAAAAGACATTCTTCACTAAAATATTTTTTGTTTAATCTTATTTTGTTTTATGAAACGAAGAAAATCTGTTTTTTTAATGAATTTGGTTTCGTTAAGTTCTAATATATTTAAGTTATTTCATCGACCTAACCGATAATTGTCCCTAGTGACCCCAGATGGAATCGAAGTAAAATTTAAATAGCATCTTTAGATTCTGTGAAAATGTTAACCCTTATTGAAACTTATTTGAATTTTCTAACTGTTTCCATATCGCATTCTATAACACACACCCATTGATTTATACATAGAGAGAGTTTACATACGTGCCTGGGAGCCGATGATAGATGAAGATCTAATAGTTTGTAAAAACCCTCAATGACCTCAAAGGTTTATATAACTTAGGACAATACCGGATATATACATAAGCAAAACACGTTACTGCTTCCGGCTACAAAATCTCCGGAAGCATTAAGAAGGTCTCAAGTTTTATAACCATTCTTTAAGTGTTGAAAAAAGATTTTTATTTTTAACACGTGTTCAATTTTACAGTTTATTATAATCGGAAAGTTAGTTAAATCTATATGAAGGAAACTTGTATTTTCTGTCTGTCTGTCTGTCCGGCTAAAACTCAAAACTACCAAAGATACACTTAAAACCTCACATATTCTGATTTAGTATGGTATCGACCAGGTTATGGTAAATCAAATTACTGTAATATTCATTCATTTAGGATAACCAGGAACCAAATTAGTGATTGTGAATTCAGAAAAATATTTTCTTTCATTCAACCAATAATCAAGAAATGAAGAGGAATTTTAGTATTTTTAAAAGAATATTTATATTGCATACTCTCTTTAGATAGCTTCGCTACATGATTGAGAGCAGAAATATTCTAGTGTATAAACACATGTGTGGATTAGCATGTTATACTGAAGTGCTTCTAAGGGCATCTTCAAGTTTGTAATTTTGTTTGCGAGGAAATTTCGCCGTCCTATCGCATACAGCGCCTGGTATTTCAAAATTGTTACCTATCTGGTACTGACCAGGCCCAACGTCGCTTAACTTCAGTGATCTAATGAGAAACGGTGTTTCAACATGATTAGACCGTAAATACATTTTTCGCGTTTTAAGTTATTTCACCTGAACTAATTAAAATTGAAAATTATAGAATAAAAATAAAACGGTAATACAGAGAATCAGGGCTGGGATCAAGGGTCCTTATTCACTTTCGGCCAAGCCGGAGTGCTTGCTAATTTAAAATAAATAAAATAAACAGTGTATTTATAAAAAAAAAACACGTATGAAATCTCTTAAACATATATTTATAAAAAAATAGGCTCTTATATTTACGGAAGACCCTTATGACCTTGTATATTTTTCAAGCTCTCCTGAATAATAGACCAGTTTAATTATACAAAACCAGCAGTAGTAATAGCATATACGTATACTCCCAACGGACTATCTTAGTCTTGTTCCTTTTTGCAGTATTTTTCTCTTCGTTACTTCTTCTGGCTTCTCGCCACTCACTTTTGTTTGTTTTCCTATCTAACGCATTTACGGACGCTTATATAAGCGTCACTTATTAACATCTAAATTGCTATATTCTACACCTCTTCCCTGATTGTCACTGCATGTTTAGTGTTGTATAATGGGAGCTGTCGGGCGTCCTTTTCCTCCGCTGACTGTGTGGATTCTGTTTGTCACAGCGTCTACTACAATTGGGGGTAGGAAATGACATCAGTATCAAAAGAGAATTGAGATCGCTTCCGCTTAGTTTTTTCTCTTTCTCTGTCCTGCTCATTCTTGCCCAAACCGGATGTGTCTCGGTGTTTAGTACGCCCCCTTCCCATCTCAATCGAAGGGGTACTTTAAACAACCCCGGTTTACTATTAGAGTTTCCGAAAATATGAATAAATCTATGAACAGTAGAAAAGGTATCGTTGTTTCTTTAAAAGCTTTTTTCCAGGTCGACGGGCGTGCGGTCCTAATCTAAATTAGCTGTCTGGAATGCTAAAAAAACTACTGGACGAATCAGACGAGAGTTAAATCAAAGCAAACTTCCTGCTCCATCGGGGTGGGCTATCGGGATTGTTTAAACAACCACGGTTTAAAATTTTCGTTTTTTGGAAATATGAATAAACCTATGAACTGTATGAAAGGTGTCGTTGTCGTTTTCATTTTTGTTCAAGGTCAACACGAGTGCGATCCTACTCCAAGATATTTTGCTGGAAGAATCAAATGACTGCTGGAGGAATTAGACGAAAGTCAAATAAAAGCATGGAGCCAATTCGCGCTCAACCATGTAATATCAGTATTATTAAACATGGAATAGTGTTTAAGAGAGACAAAGAAACCATACGTAACTATATAAACGCCTGATTCTCATGAATAAATGCTTCTAGAACCAGAAGATGTCAGTCGTGAGACAGCATACCTCCACCTGACATCGTAAAGACAGACCAAAGTCTTATCTGGACTTTAATTTTTCATATTGATTCATGCATCAAATTTGGAAAAATATGAATTTGAAATTACGTTAGTCGTGTAAGCTGCGGGACTTGATTGGCTACAATATAGACCAAGTAACGAGTCTCTACGATGAACAGAACCAAAGTTATCGCTAAAAATAACCAAAGTTATCGCTAAAAGTGTCACTTTACTTTTTTCGTGGCTTTGAATTTTGGCCTAGATATCCTAAAATTTAATCAGTTTTAAGTTAGTCAAAATATTAGTCAGGATCTATAGTTGGTGACGATTGGTCAATCAATTTGAACGCTAGGCTGTACACAAACATAGTTACAAACTGAACCGAAAACATAACCTCCACGGCGGAGGTAATAATGACAATTTGGTTTTCTGAAATAACAGTTTAGTATGCGAGTAAATTTAGTTTCAGTGATAGAACGTAAATACACAAGATTGTAAACAAATTTCAGAATAACTATCCTTTCACGGGATAGTCATTCTGAAAATATTTTACTCGGGATGATCAGAGAAAAGCTTAAACATATTTCCATTTTCTTTTTTGTTTGTATCTTTTATCTTTTTATGCCAGATCAGCCCTTTACTAAGCCAATTACGTAACTCCTCTTCTATAATTGTCTCATATAATTTGCCTTTTTTTAATTTAATGCCGAAACACAATTCATATTGTAAACGATCAATTGGATGCGGTTGCTACCTTACCTATAGCTGATTGACACTTTCAGGTTCATACTTTTCTTAACGGTGCTTCTACGTAAATTATCACCATGCCAAGAAGCACGAATACACATCCACACATACCGAACAAGGCACCTATAAACATCCTTTGAAAAAAAAAAGCATAAATACACAAACACACTCACACACACAAAGGGAAATAAATATACGCATACTCACACAGAAAACAAATAAATAGGCTCATAAAACAAATTACTTTACAACTGTTTCCAATAAAAACGATCAATTGGGTACGGTAAATTGAACATGCGTTGCTATTTTAACCTATAGCGGAGTGACAATTTCAGGTTCATACCTTTTCTAGTGGGGTTCTACGTAAATTATCACGATGATACGATAGAATCCGAATCCGACATCGCCGATTCCATAGGCTGTGATAGTATCTATTAGGCACATAAATAAACACCCTGTTTTCTTTTCTAAATTTTTTTGCCGTAATATTTATCGGAACATTACAACAGGATTGCTTCCCTGCAAATTACAACATGGTCGTCTTCAAATCCAATGTTAACAAATACTTGTTATAAACCGTCGCTATAAGTAATCAACGTTAGTTCATTCCATTTATCATTTTCAATCATCTCATAATATTCTGAATGTTTCAACTGACAATCATTCAATCTCATCAACCCTTATCCTCGAGTGGCTATTGGCGTTAATACGTGGTTATTCATTGGTAAAAAAAAACTTTAGTAAATCGTTTGTTTTGTTTGTAAAAAAACGTTATAAAAATCAATCTACATTGTTCTTACACCCTTATCGTTCATTGCCATGCAAGCAATGTTTGTCACGTGATACTCCACACCCTCATTAGCTATACACTTTAGTTGAATAATCTTTCAAACTATTCAATCCATATTCATTTGAAATCTGGTTTGTTGTCCTCTTTGAAATGTAAATTACTTAATTCATTGTGATCAAATTGATATTTGAGCATTTTGAGAATAAAGGCACGCACACATATATTACCATTAGCGATTATACAAAGCTCTTCCTATAAACGAATTGACCACTAGTAGGTTTTTGATAGCGTTTATATAAGCATTGAGATTTTACTTTCTCCTGGCTTATTTCTGATTGGCTAATGGTTAAAATCAATGACTGTCGAAAAAAAACGGTCGCTTCTATACTGGCTTAAAGCGCTTACCTATCCAGACACACTGAAGTACTGTGATACAGTGAAACAGCCCGTCTCTGGATTAAATGAACACACACACATGTATATATATATATATATATATATATATATATATATATATATATATATATATATATATATATATATACATATATATATATATATATATATATATATACATATATATATACATATATATATATATATATATATATATAATGGGTGCAGCACTCTGGTAGAGGAAATGATGGTTTCCACTTAATGTTAAAGAAACTGTCTTAATTAAAAGGAATTGAGTATTTCCGGTTATCGGTATGGTAAAAGATATATAGATACATTTTCTAATATATTCCACGTAAAGGGTCGTCAAAAGATTATTATGAATTGTCTATCACGCCGACATTTGCTGTGCAAATGATATGTACGATTTACCAACATTTGCAGATGCACAAAAATCTGACCCAGAAATCAGATGTTTTCCGGATTTTAAGAAATTCAGCCTGTCTGGAAATAACCAATTTGTCTTGTGTGACATACCATCATATCCTAGAAACTCTATACCATACAAATTGTGTGGATCCATGTTTTAAAGCATACATGCAATATCACACCTTGGAATTGAACCATCTATTAAGATGATTAAGGCTGGGTTTTACTGGCTAAAATGAATAAAACCATCAAGGAACTATGTGCCTCAAATACATTCTGTAAACAAACGAAAGTATACAAGCAGGCAGTCACCAGAATAATCACAGGAAATATAATCAACAAGATTCTATACGGTACACATTAACATAGTAAGATCTCTTATGCCAACAATAATCACGAATAACCATTACATCAGCTCATATCCATATATTCTAATCTGGATCGATTGAACCAGTCGTTGAATAGAAGAATCACCCATGTCAAATATAACTGTACAAAACGTAACTCAGGCTTTTGTAAATGCATAGATCACCACTTTTGGTGTTCCTCTACATGTTATAACAGAGGTACACAATTATAAAACGAATTGCTTTCATAATTGCAAAACGTCATTAATTTCTATGGACTATGAAACGCATATCATCCACAATATAACGGTGTAATTGAAAGAGTGCATAGTGCATAGAGCTATTAAAACAGCTATGATAGCGTTAAACGAATCTTGGATTTCAGCTCTACCAATAATTCTCCTGTGAATTCGAAGCGTGTCTAATGGCTCTGACTTATTACTATGTTATGCTGTTACAGACACACGCGTGTTACTTACTACAACACTTACTGCTAGGTACAACAACTAACAAAAACGGTAACTCAGAATGTCACTGAAGAACTGCATAAAACAATGGCACAATTTGAACGCGCTCTGTGTGCGTTCACTTCACAGGCCATGATAATCCGCTCTTTGTGCCGGTCCAAAGTTCTTGTTCGATTCTGACACCGGTCGCAGTGTCAATATATTCTCAGTGCTGCAAAAGAAAAATTCTCCCTCCAAATAAAACAAGTTTAAAACAAGTGACAAAGTTTTATTCTTTTGGAGGTTACAATGATGCTCGTTTTCTTCCTTTGGATAAAAGACTTGTAAATGAGAAATTTTAGCCCGACCAAATCAAAACACAAGTCCAGCAAAACACAAGTCCAATGGCTTAGATCCTAAGGGCTCATCTCGCTTAGAAAGGCACACAAAACCAACTGACTATCAGACCCCAGAAAACCAAACTGACTGTGAGACGCCCGGAGGGTCAACTGACTGACCCTGTACATCTGCTGGAATATGTGTCCATCTCTCCGAGGCCACCCCAGAAAGACCACCTGAGATAATGGCTAGTCAGCATTCACTTGAGATTGCTAATCTCACTCCAATCTATGGACATCAAAAACGCACTGTCTAGGGGGTCCCATATCTAGTCGGCCATTATTTGGGGCAAAATTCCTGTAGGTAATAATCACAGCAGGGAACATCGTATCTGAAAACCACTTCACTCCGGAGGCTTTATCTCTCAGCATGAACTTCCTTTTATGGAGACAATAACCCTCTTCAAGTGGAAAACTCGACTACTGGTTGGTCCATGCCAAAACTAGAGATATTTCTCATTTCTGACTGGTTTCTCTTTTCTCAGTTTAATATTTCTCACCTGCAGCAAGTCTGTTATCCGCATGCACTGCAACTATGCAACTTACTAAACATGCAACTGTCTGGTGCATGTTTACATAAGGTTTATAAACTAGATAAATATAGCAAAAAAGTCATACGTCGTCCCAGATAAACTTTAATTTTGTGATAACGTTTGAATTAGAGTAGATTGTGTTCGGAGATCACTAGACGCAGACTAGCCAGTCAGTCAGGTCCTTATGCAGTACGGAAACGAACCCAACATTTTTCCCGATCAAAACAAATGAGTATGCTCACACTCAAGTTTAGCAGATTGAAACCATATATTTCTATATAAAGGTACGGCAATTGCTGAATCTTTACAAAATGAACCCAAGTCTGTAGTAAAATGGGGCACAAAATGGATAGTTACATTTAATTCTACCAAGTCAAAGCTCCTTTCCTTTTACAATTATGAGAAACCTTTTTAACCACCGTTTATCATGGCTGATAGAACCCTTCCCGAAAGTACAACGTTCAAACTCCTCGGCCTAACGTTCACAGGTAACAGGAATTGGAATAAATACATAAAAGATACTGCCAAGTCTGCTGCAAAGAAGGCGAATCCCATCTACTGGGTTAGAAAACTTCTCACACCTGTCAGCACACCATATCTTTATTGGGTACCTTTATAGGGAACGCATCGCGTTTCCGTGACTTCGCGTCGTTAAAGTTCGGGCAGGTCTCGGAAGCGCCCGAGAATTGACCAGGCGAAAACTGCCAAACGATAGATTAAATACTGGCAGATTATAAACTCAGACGAAGAAAATACATATATAAAAATAAAGAACGAACTACTATTATTAATTAGATGTTTATTTTATTTTGTTAAAAGAACCATTGGTAATCAAATGTTTTTAAATAAAATGTTTTTTTTTTGTGCACCGAAAAGTTTCAAAAGACGATTTTTTTATATAACAAACAACGAAACCACTGTTTTTAACCAATTTCTTGTTTTTTTTTTCTTTTTAACATTTTCGAGGTAAGGGTTTAGGGTTAGGGTTAGTCTTTCGTTAGAACTGACTGTTGCTGACAATGAGTCCTTCGTAGATTCAACGCGCTGACACAGATCGTAAAAATTCATTTTTTTACTCGCTGCAGATCGTAGAAATTCATTTTTTCCAAAAGTTATCGTCTGCTTGCTTGGAACCTGATTGTCTAATGCTTACTGCAACCTGATTGGTTAATACTTTCGTCAACTCTCGGGCGATTCCGAGACCTGGCCGAACGTTGACGACGCGAAGTCACAGAAACGCAGTGCGTTCTTTATAATATTACCCTTTATTGCCACAATTCGTCCATGCATGAAGTATTGTTGCCACATCTCGGCTAGTGCACCAACCACTAGTTAGACAGAGTGCAAAAAAGTCTTTAACCTAATAGGTCCCGCACTGTATACCAAGCTCCAACCCCTGTCACATCGCCGCAATGTTGCATCCCTATGCTTGTTTTACAAGTACTTCAACGGAATGTGCTTTGACGAACTTATTGCACTTGTAAGCCCTCTCAACGTAAATACACCAGATCAACCCGACAAGCAGCAAAGTTCCACCCCTTCACTGTAGAAGTCCCCCAGATGCTGGAAAGCTTTCTACTCTAATAGCTTCTTTCTTCGACCGCTTGCCTTTGGAATTCCCTCCCTGCTCTCCGTTTCCCCGACTGAACCAACATGCAGCAATTTAAATGTAATGTGAACAAACATCTTGCTGCACAAATCTCTACTTAGGATACCTCCTATAAATCTGGCTTTTAATTCACACTAGATCTTAGTTGCAGTATGCCTTGTTTGTGTTGAATTAAAAAACGAAACCGACCATACCAGTAGTAACCTGATAATTGACAAGAGACGTACTAATTTGTGTTCCGCAAAAGGATTCACAATGACAAAATGAAATGTTTTTTTTAACGCAGAACTTACTTCCAAAGTAAATAGATAAAGTATTTAAACATACAAACCACCAAATGTTCATGTAACATCTAAAGGCACATTTATTTATTTATTTCGATACGAGTCCTTTTCTTTGTTGTATTTATGTTGTACGTCTATGCTACTGATTTTATTTCAGTACTAGCTCTCCCGACCTGGCTTTGCCCTGAATTATTCAAACTAAATCAGTATTTATGTAGCAATATCATTTATTTCAATACGAGTCCTTTTGTTTGTTGTGATTATGTTGTACGTCTATGCTACTGATTTTATTTCAGTACTAGCTCTCCCGACCTGGCTTTGCCCTGAATTATTCAAACTAAATCAGTATTTACGCAGCAATATCATTTATTTCAATACGAGTCCTTTTGTTTGTTGTGATTATGTTGTACGTCTATGCTACTGATTTTATTTCAGTACTAGCTCTCCCGACCTGGCTTTGCCCTGAATTATTCAAACTAAATCAGTATTTATGTAGCAATATCATTTATTTCAATACGAGTCCTTTTGTTTGTTGTGATTATGTTGTACGTCTATGCTACTGATTTTATTTCAGTACTAGCTCTCCCGACCTGGCTTTGCCCTGAATTATTCAAACTAAATCAGTATTTATGTAGCAATATCATTTATTTCAATACGAGTCCTTTTGTTTGCTGTGATTATGTTGTACGTCTATGCTACTGATTTTATTTCAGTACTAGCTCTCCCGACCTGGCTTTGCCCTGAATTATTCAAACTAAATCAGTATTTATGTAGCAATATCATTTATTTCAATACGAGTCTTCTTGTCTGTTGTATTTATGTTGTACGTCTGTGCTACACATTTTATATCAGCGTTCTGTTCCGATGGATACTGCACCCTATAGACGGATGTCGTATTGTCCTTTGGGGCTTGACTTACGCCGGTCTATGGGTCTGTCCTGTGCAGTTCTAGGAGGTCCACCCTCCCAGTCTTCGCCTCCCCTCTTTGGGGAGGAGTAAGTTTATTGCTTACTGCTTGAGGCGCCCCTACCGGGGAATGCCGACGGGGCTGCCCAGGCAATTTTTAATGGCCAGAGTGCTCACTTTCTCTGGCGCTGGCTTTTCAAACCCCACTTACTCGACCCGACCTGTGGTCACATCTTACTTGTGGGCGTAAGATAAAACTGGCCTTGTGCCTAACTCCTGCAGAGGAGTAAATAAATATATCAGCCTTGGCCTTTTGGCTAAGATCAAAGTGTAGTATCTGTTCCGATGGATACTGCACTCCATACTGGTATTGTCTTGTCCTTCTGGGCTTGACTTACGCCGGTCAATGGGTCTGTCCTGTGCAGTTCTAGAGGGTCCACCCTCCCAGGCTTTGCCTCCCCTCTTTTGGGAGGAGTAAGTTTATTGCTTACTGTCTGAGGCGCTCTTACCGGGGAATGCTGACAGGGCTGCCCAGGCAATTTTTAAATGGCTAGAGTGCTCACCTCTCGGGCGCTGGTTTTTCAAACCCCACTTTCCCGACCCGACCTTGGGTCACATCTTACTTGTGGGAGTAGGATAAAAACTGGCCTTGTGCCTAACTCCTGGAGAGGAGTAAATTAATACACATTTTATATCAGTATAACGAAAAATATTTCTTTTTGATTTTACACAAATAACAAACGGAATAGTAACCATTAAGACGCCCTTCAACTGCCGTAACAACTTTTTAGAGGTTTCTAAGCAGACGTGTTCTGCCAACCAAAATTGTCTTTTGGGAACCCTGCCCTTGGGAATTGACTATATATAAATATTTAGGTCAGTAGGTAACGACGACTTCGTCGTTCCATAATGACACCCAGACGATAGACAAGTCGCCTGTATCTTTACCCTGAAGCAGCAGCCTTGGTAGGGGGGGGCAACAACAGACAAATCCTCGCCTAACTACGCCATCCGCTGTTTAAGAAAAGGTCAAAGAAAGACTGTGACAAGAACAGATGAAATAAGTGTATGTATATATATATATATATATATATATATATATATATATATGTGTGTGGGATAGGGAGAAAGTCATTCAATGGATCGTTCTTTCCTTTTTTCATGGGGAAAAGATTCCTGATAGGCCTCACCCTGATATTCTCGAATAATGTCTGCTGGGAGGCCGGGGCAGAGCGAGAAAAGTGCCTTTTTGTTTTTGGAATGCAACTTAAATGGAATGTCATATTCTTCATGCTTCCCCATCGTTCTCATTCAAGTGCTGTGATATAGATGATAAAAACCCTCTTATTTTCATATGAATAAACGTGCTTTTCTCTCTCTCTCTCTCTCTCTCTCTCTCTCTCTCTCTCTCTCTCTCTCTCTCTCTCTCTCTCTCTCTCTCTCTCTCTCTCTCTCTCTCTCTCTCTCTCTCCACACACACACGCGCACACACTAGGATTCAAATCGTTCTACTAACACTACAGTTATATAAGCCACGCTAATGATTGTTAGTGAACATGAAACATGTATGTCTGTGGATAATAAATATTTATTCATAAATCATATTAATGCATAAAACGATGTCGTTGTTTTTAAAATATTTTTTTATTATTATAATTCAATATTTAAAACTCCCTGCGATTTTCATCGGGGATGGCTAGAGTGATCCCGACGAAGAACGCAGAGCGTTTGAAATATTAAATTATAATAATAAAAAATATTTAAAAAGAATGAGATCGTTTTATGCTTACATCACAACCCACTCATCATTAACAAAATATCTCTAGAAGCATACGTAGAATATTAAATCCGTATATATATATGTATATATATATATATATATATATATATATATATATATATATATGTATATGTATGTATGTGTGTATATGTATGTATGTGTATGTATGTATGTATGTGTGTATATGTATGTATGTGTATGTATGTATGTGTGTGTATATATATATGTATGTATATGTATGTGTGTGTGTGTATATATATGTGTGTATATATGTGTGTATGTGTGTATATATATGTATGTATGTGTGTATATATATATGTATGTATGTGTGTATATGTATGTGTATGTGTGTATATATATGTGTGTGTGTGTGTATATATGTGTGTGTGTGTGTATATATGTGTATATCTGTGTATATATATATATGTGGGTGTGTGTATATATGTGTATGTGTGTGTATATATATATGTGTGTATATATATATATATATGTGGGTGTGTGTATGTATGTGTGTGTATATATATATGTGTGTGTGTATATATATATATAGATATGTGTGTGTGTATATAGTGTATATATACCTAACATTTAAGTATCATCTAAGGAAATGCGAATATCTTAATGTACTTACTGGATTTGTTTTCACGACAACTTTGCGGTAATAAGCTTTGGTCCGTACTATTTGAATCGTTTGACCAACGTAAGTTTCATCATCCATACTGATGAATGTTAACGCAAAACATGTATATGTCTATGGATAAAAAATATTTATTATTTCGCATTCAGTTGTGAATAATTCGTTTTGATATGTTGTATTCATGGTTACAGAATTTGATACATATTTGTTCAGGTCCTAAATTACCCCCCACATACACACAACACACACACTCAATTAAATACTTAAATATATTTTTATTTTACAATTGTAAAAAAAATAATTTCTTAGTTTGACATTTAATGCAAACACCTTTTGAAAACAAAACAGTATTGACCTGATTCTGTAACATTCTAGAAGTTTATGAAGAAGGCAAATGTGTTAATGCCACGAACTGGGGTGTTTCATTTATTCTGTAATTCATTTCGAATACGGCTGAACTTAACAAGAAACTTCGAATGAAAATAGTTAATGCGTAAAAGCACGTCAGTGAGTATATAGCACTTCTCAAGCGTTTAAATGGCGCTAGATCGACAGCTCAGATCATTATCAAAAAAATACAAGACTGTTTATAAAATAAGCTAAGAACTAACAGAAAAGATTTAGATTATTCGGACTATTATCCTGATTATGGATATTATTTTCACAACGTTTCGGCCGATATAACCTCCGAATTTCTTCAGATGCATCTTGTGGAACTCAGGAATCTATACGGAACTTCGAACTAAAAATTACTCATGGCTGACGAAACGAGAACAATCTACTCGTTTGGTTAAATAAAACGTTTACTTCGTAATTCTGTATAGATTCCCGAGTTTTACGTAAAGATTCCCAAGTTCGACAAGACGCACCTGAAGAAGATTGAAGGTTGCATCAGCCGAAACGTTGTGAGAATAACATACAAGATGAGAATAGTAGTCCGAATAATCAAATAATACAAATTATCAATCCTAATCTAAAACAAATTCTGAAATATAATAGCAGAACAGAATTAATTTCTGATAGAATGGATATGCAAATTGTTCGAAAAACCTAGTAGAAATATCCTGACTCGATCGGCAAAACGCAATTGTCAATGATGCAATGACTTTTGTTTTATTTTTGAGGGGCTCAAGGTTTAATATCTGGCCAGTCTCCGTTCAGAGAAAGAGAAAATCCTCGTAGTCTGAAACAATGTTTATTTCTGTTCGAATCTAGTGCGCCTTTTTAAAGCCCCCCCCCCCTCCTTAAAACCCGTGTTTAACTTTGCCTTGGTGGGTAGTAGGCAGGTAAATATGGACAGCATGGTTGGATAGACTCGCAACATGTCGCCCAAAGAAAACTCTCTTGTACCTGAAATGCAGATTGGTTTATGTCCGAAACCCTAACCCTAACCCTAACCCTAAACCTGCAGAGGCGGTAAATAAATATACGCTATGAACCTGGTAGCAACGATTGGAACTTTCTTTCATGGTCAAAATATTACAATTATTCGGTAACAGAAACTTCTGTGGTGTATAGAGGAAAGTGAACGAAGCTCACTTCGCACCCCCTACCAAATATACTCTCTCTCCCTCTCTCTCTCTCTCTCTCTCTCTCTCTCTCTCTCTTTATCTCTCTCTCTCCAATTAAATAGTATGGCGGTAGCATTATGGTTTGGAGACGTGTTGCTGCTTCTGTATCATGAGAACTGGTGAGAGTACAGGGTTGGGTCTCTTTAAAAAAATAATATATACCAAAATGCACGAAAACTTTTTGGGGTGTCATTGGACGTTACAATATGCCAATGAACCGAAACAATTTATAAACGTGTGTAATTGATCTTGTAAGGAACTACAATAAACGAGTAAAGACAATCATCTAGTATATAAAGACAAGTTATCTGTGTGTTTTTTTTTTCTCATTTTAATTTAGTTTATCTAAAGAGATCAAGCGGCCTACTCTTGAGGCTAACACTTGATTTCCCTATGAGTAAAATTTATATCCGAGGGCTCTCTTAAGGATAGATGTGGTTCCTTTTAGGGCTGCTATCTGTACTTCCCTACAATTTGGTTTTCTGAGGATTGTTTCTAAGTATTTACTTAAATTTTTTTCACCAGACCAGTTGCCCCCACTACAACCGGTATGATGTTTATTTAATCGAGGGACCATGTTATTTTTAGATCATTTTTGAGATCTTGGTATTTTGTTATTTTTTCCCGTTCGGCTCTATTGAGGCCGTAGTCATTTGGGACGGTTACATCAATGATGAGAGCAGTTTTTTCTGGTTTGTTCCAGATGACAATGTCTGGTTTGATGGCCCAGCTAAACGTCAAAAACTACACAAACCATACCCACAAGGCTGATATATTCATTTTCACCATTGCCTTGGATAAAATATAGGCATATTTTGTAATATCCATTGGCGTGGGAGGGGGGGGGGGGCAACAGGAAGAGAATTAGTCAAGGGGGTTGACATTTCGAGCGAATTTTAATGTTATTACGTAGTAATTCGTCATCGACTTTTCTTCAGTTACAAGAGAAAGCGACAGAGGGGGTAATATAGATAGAGATAGTGTGATAAAAGGGGGAAGTGAAGCGGGGAGGAGAAGTGGGGATAGAGGGGGGGTTAAAAGAAAGATGTTCGACACATTTTTTAACTCCTAAAGGGGTACAGCCATGCTATACGATCATCAGGTTTCACAAAGACAATTCTACAAGTCACTGTACAAGGAGGAAAAAAAGATGGATAGATAAAGGAAGCGGTGGTATGACAACATCTGAGAGTTGACATGGTTGGCGCTGAGTAACACGCTCAGGAAGGCAGAAACTTGGGAGGACGGAGAAAACTGGTTGCCAGGTCATCTTTGGCGTCCCAACGGTCATCAAGACTCCGGGACAAATGATGATAATGGCGATTTTGTTGCCCATGACTCTTCCCGTAACACCGCGTTAGTCAATAATAAAGGTGACACAAGTGTTTATTGAAACCAAAAGGGCGTGCGTCATATTTTATATATTGTTTTATTTTTTTGCGATAACATTTCGCTGCTAGCATATATGCATATTCTTTCAAATCCAATATTTCAGCATCTGTGAAAAATGCGGATGAAAATTGCATTAAAATTTTAGGTATTTCAGCTTCATTTGCAACTATGAAAGAATGGGCGAATTATTTTGATAACAACCATATATGTATGCAGGTGTAGGTGTATATACACGTGGGTGTACCAATATACATTTTTAATTAAAAACCATCTAAATACCTCTTCTTTCTGCTAGATTACAAAATATGTACTTTGATGCGGAAATAATTTCACATCTTACCGAGGTATTTGACAATAGATCTATTTTTGTACTTTTTGTGTTGTTGCGTTTTGTTTTAATAGAGGAATTAACTTTTTTCAGACATAGTTGTTTTTCTGGGTACATAAAAATACCATTCTGATGAGAGTCGCTGTTTGAAAAAGTGCTATGTTGCATTTTATGACTAACAATAAACAACGTGCATAAACAGCTGTAAAATATTTTTTTAATAGATTTGTATATATTTTTATTTAGAATTATATGTATATATACACTTGTATGTGTACTTTACTTATACGTATATATACACTTGGATGTGTACTTTACTTATACGTATATATATACACTTGGATGTGTATTTATAAGTATATATACACTTGTATGTGTATTTCTACGTATATACACACTTGTATGTGTATTTATACGTATATACACACTTGTATGTGTATTTATATGTATATATATACACTTGTATGTGTATTTATATGTATATATATACACGTGTATGTGTATTTATACGTATATATACACGTGTATGTGTATTTATACGTATATACACACTTGTATGTGTATTTATACGTATATATATATACACTTGTATGTGTATTTATATGTATATATATATACACTTGTATGTGTATTTATATGTATATATATACACTTGTATGTGTATTTATACGTATATATATACACGTGTATGTGTATTTATACGTATATATATACACGTGTATGTGTATTTATACGTATATATATACACGTGTATGTGTATTTATACGTATATATACACGTGTATGTGTATTTATACGTATATATATACACGTGTATGTGTATTTATACGTATATATATATACGTGTATGTGTATTTATATGTATATATATACACGTGTATGTGCATTTATATATATATGCATATATATACATGTATGTGTATTTATATATGTATATACATATACACATGCGTATGTGCATTTATATATATGCATATATATACATGTATGTGTATTTATATATGTATATACATATACACATGCGTATGTGTATTTATATATATATGAATATATATATATATACATGTATGTGTGTATATATGCATATATACATGTATGTTTAGATATATATGCATATATATACATGTATGTACATGAATGTGTATATATATATGCATATATATATACATGAATGTGTGTATATATATATGCATATATATATACATGAATGTGTGTATATATATATACATATATATACATGAATGTGTGTATATATATGCATATATATACATGAATGTGTGTATATATATATATGCATATATATATACATGAATGTGTGTATATATATATATGCATATATATATACATGAATGTGTGTATATATATATGCATATATATATACATGAATGTGTGTATATATATATGCATATATATATACATGAATGTGTGTATATATATGCATATATATACATGAATGTGTGTATATATATATACATATATATACATGTATGTGTATATATATACATATATATACATGTATGTGTATATATATACATATATATACATGTATGTGTATATATATATGCATATATATATACATGTATGTGTATATATATATGCATATATATATACATGTATGTGTATATATATATGCATATATATACATGTATGTGTATATATATATGCATATATATATACATGTATGTGTATATATATGCATATATATATACATGTATGTGTATATATATGCATATATATATACATGTATGTGTATATATATGCATATATATATACATGTATGTGTATATATATATGCATATATATATACATGTATGTGTATATATATATGCATATATATATACATGTATGTGTATATATATATGCATATATATATACATGTATGTGTATATATATATGCATATATATATACATGTATGTGTATATATATATGCATATATATATACATGTATGTGTATATATATATGCATATATATATACATGTATGTGTATATATATATGCATATATATATACATGTATGTGTATATATATATATGCATATATATATACATGTATGTGTATATATATATATGCATATATATATACATGTATGTGTATATATATATATGCATATATATATACATGTATGTGTATATATATATATGCATATATATATACATGTATGTGTATATATATATATACATGTATGTGTATATATATATATGCATATATATATACATGTATGTGTATATATATATGCATATATATACATGTATGTGTATATATATATGCATATATATATACATGTATGTGTATATATATATATGCATATATATGGACGGCGGCGCAGGGGGGGGGGAGGGCTCAAGACCCCCCCCACACACACACACACACTTTTTTGACTTGGCCCCTCTACTTTACGGTCATCAATAATGAAATTATATATGCATGTGTTTAACCGGGCCCCCCACTTTTTCGGAAAGCCCCCCCCCTCCACTTTTATAACTGTCCCGCCGGTCCTGATACATATATATATATATATATATATATATATATATACATTATGTGTATATGTATATACATATATATATATATATATATATATATATATATATGTTATGTATATACATGTATATTTATAAACATGTATGTGCATTTCATATATATGTATATACACGTGTATATGTATTTTATTTATATATGTATATACACGCATGTATATATATATATATATATATATATATATATATATATATATATATATATATATATATATATATATATACTATGAATTATTCGGGTATCTATGGATATGTATTGCCAGCACGTGTACACATTAGTTCGGCGGAATGTCTTCTCCGATATAAACCTGTTTCTCTTTTTCCATTCCTCATTTATACACCCTATCATCTTTAAAACAGAATGATGTCAATAACAAAGCACATATTCCTGTTTCTCATAGTAAAACCACTTTTCTTTTCTCTTTCTTCAAGGGAAAGTCGTTCTGCCGGCCCCTGTATATTCGACACAGAGACGACATTTCTGATATAAGCGCACAGTCAGACAACAACAACAAGAACAGCCACAACCTCAGACACACTAGCGTGCATACATTTACCGAAGCACAGCGATAATTTCCTGTTTGCTTATATATCGATGCGACATTTTCGGTAATGATACAGTATAGTTAACAGCAACAAACAAATTACACGAAATAACTTTTACCAAACGCAATCAAATTTAATTTTCTACCGACCTGTATGGTTTCAAAGTGTGGAAACTGATTGTAAGATTTATCTTTGAATTTGGTATCGTTAAGTTCACTTATCTGCACATCGTTTGTCATTATGGTTTAAGTGTTCGCTATTAAGCCGGGAGACCTAGGTTCAATCGTCAGTCGGATCATACAAAAAACTAAAAAATAACTCTGCCTCTTAGATAAACATTCAGAATTATAAGACCCTTGACTATCGACGACCACTTTTACTTTTCATACGAACACCAGTCAATCAAAGATGGCGTCGATTTTTTGGCGTGGTCTATAATTTCAAGCTTAAAGGATAGTAAAAAAAAGCTTACACTAATCCGACTGGCAAGCACTGAAATTAGTAACCACCTCCAAAAAAATCGACGCCATCTTTGATTGACTGGTATTCTGATAAGTGAAATTAACGATAACAAATTGAGAGATGATAAATTTTATGATCTGTTTCCAAATTTTTAAATTATACAGGTCGGTATAAAATTAGAATTTAATGCGTCTGGTAAAAGTTATTTGATGTATACATATTTTTTCGATTTTTCGGTTGTTAACTATATTTCATAATTACCGCATTTTCTTTAAAGATATTTAAAAACATTTTTGTGGAAAAAATAATTTAAAAAATAAAAATGGATTAAGTGTATTTTCAGTACCCCAATTAATGAATTCTTATGCAAAAAAAAAAGAAGTTAAATTAAAATTATGACGCCAAAGGATTTTTTAAATAAAATATAAAACTCATGTTACATGCGATTGATTGTCGCGTTACGCATCTATAAACTATTTAAAGTGATGGTGTTCTGGGATTCTATCTGTTCGCATGCAAATAGAAACACGTGATTGCTTGACAAAAAAGACATAGACTGAGTACACTACACACTTTTAAAATGTCAATAACCGAGTTCGAATCTTACGCAAGTCTACAGGATTTTTAAAAAACTGGATACGTGTTTTATAAATTTAAGAAAATTAACATAATAACATAAGAAACATAACTACTTTCTTAAACAAAGCGACTTTTTTTTCTTTTTCTTATAAAAAATAGTAAAATTATTTTTGCTTAAAAACATATTTTTATCCATAAAAATCGTAAGTACATTCATCGTAGTTACTTACTCTCTCATACAAATACTAAGTAACGTATTCCCCCACTCCCACGAAATTTTATAAATATTTTTGTACTGCTTCAGTTAACGAAACTATGTAACAACACCACTCAAGAGCGGTTATAAACTAGTGAGTGTTTATTAATTTTAGAATGAGCGTAAAAATGAACAGTTCATCCGATTTTAAGGCAAACACTACCGTACATAAATGAACCATGCACCTGGCATCAGCTCAAACGTAATGTCAGTGTAATCAAAATATAACACCGCTTCCAATTCCAGTAGCTTCTTTCCAAGAACTGCAGGCTTGTGGAACTCTCTTCCTGCTGACTGTTTTCCTTCCACCTATAGCCTTGGTCTTTTCAAGACTAAGTTCAATAGCATCTCCTGTTTTTGCAATAACCATCTTTCGTTCTTATGGCTTCATATTTCCATCAAAAAATAATGTGGAAGCGAGTGATAGTCGCCTATCAGTCTGGGACCCCGTAGAAAGAGACAGACGGATATATCCCACTTTAGTGGATGCGAACGACATATTAGAAGCATGTGAACTGGAAGTAGCTGAAAGAGAAATCCTCCTTTTGTTTTGGGGTAATTATTAAGTGAGAGAACAGATTTATATATGCGAATAAAACAGCTGTACATAGGGAGTGTCGATATAATGAGTAAAAGATACCGATCCATCTAGGACGTGTGGATGGCACATCTTGTCAGGTGGAAAAGAACTCGTAAAAGATGTATTGTGAACGGCTTTTCGCCTCGAGTGTTCCTGTCAAAGAGAGGAAGAGAAAGATAACCAATTGGCTGACGTGAAACCGTTTAAAGCCAGGCGCGGAATTGACAAACTTGTGATCATTTTCGTATTGTCCAACGTTAATGAGAACAATCTATTACTAATAGAGATTTGGTACCTGCCTGTCTGATCGAAACTATACTATTCCTTCCATTAATAATGGAAATTTGGTATGTGTCTGAAACCGAAACTATACTATTACTATCTCCCCCATGCTCAATTCGGTTTACTATACTATTTCAGACTAATGTACTATCTTCCAATGCTCAATTCAATGTAGTATATTTTTGTCATGATACCGTCCTCCCATGTATTACTTCCTCTTTTTAGGAGAACGCTAGTATAGTATCTGTTTTGTGGTCATACTATCATCCTAAGGATGACCTTTTTTTTGGGGGGGGGAGGATTATAGTATCTGTTATATTGTCATTATACTATTCTCCTAGGCATTACCTCATCTTTTGGGGGCCATAGAGTAGTATAGTATTTATTCTGTGGTAATGATACCATCATCCTATGCATTACCTCTTTCTTTGGGGGTCAGTGTAGCATTTATTTGTTCGTCATAGATACTAGTAGTAGTTAATGATAACTCTTCATCCCCAAAATTTGGAAGAAAACTGACTTTGTCAAATTGAAATTTCGTATTTATTTATTTTTTGTTTCGAAGAAAGAATTATGTATTTTTTTTTGCAACAAATAAAGATACATTGTTTTTGGATCCTTTTTTAATGTGAAAACTGTTGTTCTGAGACAAAGTCAATTTGAAAATGCGTGTATTTTTTATTTTGTTTACGTTTTCCTCCAGTGGCGTCATGTACTGTGTCATGTTAAACCCGCTCTTTTCAACTGCTAGCATAATTGAGGTGCTGAAAATACACTAGGTTCAAAAATAATTTTCATAATTCACAACATAACATGGAATGTTTTGTACTTTTACTTACTATTTAACTGCGAATAGGTAATTAGTAAATAAAAATGATAAGCTTACAAATAAATTAATGATACATTTTAAGTATAACTTTTGAAAACATCATTTTAACATATTAGGAACAGTACAAGATTTTTAATACTTTTATATAAAAACAAAACTACAGAAATACCAGCCATAGGAGGGATAAAATGAATTCCCTGAACAGAACAGTTTTACACCAATTTTATCTTCCCCTACGAAGATTAAAATCTAGATATAATACTATTAAACCTTATGTCTAGAATCTTTATTCCAATTTTGATTAAAATACATTACATGATTTTGATTCTAGAAAATGTCTTAACAAGAAATAGAAATTCAGGGAATCTTACTTAATTGGGTGTTTAATGACTATGAATCAAATTTAATGCAAATCTGAAATATTTGAATTTTCAAATAGTAGGTTGTGGCCATATTATGCCCCTTAAATGGCCTTTTAAATACTCCAAAGAAACTGAAATTTTGGGGGTAGTTATTAATTGATGACTAGTACCTATTGTTAAAATTTCACAAAAATCGGATGGATCTGAATTTTCACGAAGGGCTTCCACCTCCGTTTTTACTTTGTTAGTTTTATCTAAATTAAACTAAATATAGCCCACATTTGGATCCCTTACGACTGGCAGCTGTGTTCCAAAATTCGGAATGATCGATTAATTAGTTTAGGAGTGAATCCTGCGCATACAAATATATAAACACCGGCTCGGTATTTTTTTGACGAAACTCACACAGAAAATGTTTTTTAAACCTAATTACTTTCATTTCTAGAAAAATAAATCATCGAAAAATATCTCACATTAAAAAGATATAAATTGAAATTTTAAAAAAAAGAGAAATTGAAATTGAAAAAAAATATTTTCGTAGAGAGTTGAAACTACATTTAAAAAATGAATATTATTTACTTTTGTTATTTTGAGAGATGGTTTTCTAATAGTATTTATTGTTGAATTAATTAACGTGTAAATTAAAAATGAGATTTAAAACAGTTGGACGTCTTGCATGTATCTCAAACAATTGTTTATCAAATAAATCAATAATCGAGTCAATGGCGGTGTTTTTCCTTTTTTTTTTCTTCAACCGTGGGGTATTTTACAAGAATTGTATATTTATATTTGCATTGTACGGACAATTGATTTCTTTTTTTCAAATCGACGTAAGAGCAATCTTTCAGAATACAATGAAAATGTCTTCTTTGAATAATAACAAGCAATTGTATATATTTGTCTTTATTTTGAGATGAAGAATAAAGGAAATCCAAAATGCATCATGTGTTTATTTATCATTATCCAAACTTTTCGACATGCATAGGTCATCGACAAAGACCTCTGGAAACTGGAAAAGTTGATTTCAAAGCGAGCGTTATGAGTTATCTGATTCTTTTCAACGTATATATATATAAACACTTTTTTTTCGGCGCTCTTGTATAAGCAGTAACCTATCTGAGGGAGATAACTATTTTTTTTAGCCGCCGCTATTCCGAATTCGCTTATACTTTGGCAAGGGATATAACTTTGTTTATCGCAGCATGAAGGAAAATAACTTTTCTTTTTATGTTTATATAAAGTGTATACAATTTGTGGCATGTAAATAAAAGTGCTTAAAGGTTATTTTGAACGGGTTAGGGTTAGGGTTTTTAACGCATTTCAAAACCGTAACATGTTTTTTTATTAATAAACAACGTTATCTCCCTTGCCAAAGTATAAGTGAATTCGAAATAGCGGCGGCTAAGAAAAATAGAGTTATCTCCCTCAGATCGGTTACTGCTTATACAAGAGCGCCTTTTTTCTTCCTTCTCATCACCGACATATTTCCATTTCTTGCATTGCATCCTTCTAATATGTATAAACGTTGATACAACCAGACGACATAACGATCGCTTTTTTTATCAACGAATAATATCAAATCTAGCGACCGGTGGCACAGTTACATATAGCCACACTAACGAATCTTAGTCAAGGTGAAACATATATGTATGTGGATATTAAAAATGTTTATTCTAAAAAATAATTATTCAAAGGTCTCTTCAAAGGAAGAGCACTCTGTAAGAGAAATATGAAATGCTTCTAATTAAATCAATATGGCAAAGTTAACTCCCCTTGGAAGTTCACTCTCAAGAGGTTACTATGTTCGTTAAATGAATAATAGGGATATTTCCCTACTGTTTGGTATAGCTGTCTCAGCGGCTGTGTGCGTAAGGGCGTCGTATGGAAGTAAAAGGTGACTTTAACCGTGGCCGTCGTAAAAAGTAAACTAAGGCCTGTTAACTGGAAAATGACGTCATGCTCTAAAGTAACAAACGAGATCTGTGGAACAGTGAGACTATGGGCATTTTGACCCCTCCCTTCACTTACAAATTCATCAAAATTCAGGAAATCAACCAATTTTAATGACATTTTCAGTATTTGTTAATTAACGATCATAAAATATGATTAATACATTACTTTATTAGAAATCCCAGTGCAAATTTATTATTTCGTGTAAACACAAAACACCTTTACTAAAGTTATATCACAGGGTACGAAAAAAACGTATAAATATATTTTTAATAAAAATAAATCATCGTAGATGTTAACAATAAAAAAAAATCTTTTAAAATATAGTTCTCATATATTAAGAAAAAACCCCTCTTAATTCCGTATTGATAAAATCGATATAACTCGAAGAAAAATTAAATTCTTGAATTAAATAATAACATTGCAGGAATAATACGGCGCGTTTTTTTTTTTTAATATTTGCGCACATCTAATGAATGACAGCTTTTTTTTATAAAAAGCATTAGAAACTTTTAAAATTGCATTTAAAAAAAGAAAAAAAGAAAGGAACACGATTCAATTTATACTGAAACTGATCTTTACTCAATATAATTTTTTTAAAATTCACAATAAATAGTTAATTGTTTAAGAATTTAGGTAACAAACAATTGAACAAAAAGATTATGAATACTTTTTAAAATGTAAAACTATAGATAAATTTAAATAAAAACAAAGGATAAGTTAGTTTTTAAATTTAAACAAACGATTAATTACAAAAACAAAAACAAAAAAAACAAATGATTTAAATACAATCAAACAGTAAAGTTACTAGTGCAGAAATATTATTATTATAATCGAACTTATGTACAAATCTGTTTGCTATTTAATTAAATGTTTAAAATTTTCTTTTCTGCTTTATTTTTTCATATTAATCTGATCATTTTCCTTACCACAAAAATTGTTTAGCAGGGAATTTGAAGAGCTCGAGATAAGCATCCTTTTTATTTTTCCAATACTGTGACTCTAATCACAAGATTAGCATCTACCAAAACATTCAATGTTATGCACATGGCTAATTGTCTTTGATGTACGGAATGAAGAAAAGAAGAAATGTTTACCAGTTTACCAGTAAATGCATAATTGTAGAGAAGAAAATTTGTCGTCACATCATTAGGATATAATAGAGAACCTCTGTTAATCCCTTGAAAATAGCTGTTTATTTCAGGTATTTCTTCCACATCATCTCTTTCAGATACTAAATTCTTACAACTATTGCATTACAATTTCTTAAAAACTGCATAACAGCAATAACCTGTTAAGTGTAATATAACAGGGAGTACTTCTCTGCACTGATCAACATCATCATCTGTTACATCTATGTTAAATTTGTAAACATATAACTGTTATTCCCTTGTCATTTCATACCTGTTAGCTATTTGTAAATTTATGTCCTCGAGTAGAAAATGAATTAACATACCTGAAGAAATAATTAAAAAGACAAACGATATCATAATTTAAACTCTTGTTAAGAATTAACCAAATATAGTAAACAAACATCTACAATATTAAATAAGTTAAAAAATCGAAATTTAAACAAAATACTGATAGAAACACACTCAATAAATGTCAACAATCGTGCGAAAATGTACTGTTCTACCAGTAGTTGGCTAATTTGATCCATGTTATCAATTAAGGTCATGAAATTACAAAACTAAGAATTCAAAATAATTAATTGATAGAACATTTATTGAAATAAATTATAATATGTGTTTTTCTTTTTGCAAAACGAAGACTTTATTTACAATATAGTAAGGTTTAAATATCTCGCATTTTTCGTTTGATTTTTGCACACATTTTAGATGAAATTCATCAATTCGGCAGAAACCTGTGAAACCTATGGAACATTTAATATTTTTTTGATTTTAATACAAAAAAAACATCAGAAAAATTGAAAAAATAAAAAAGGGATAATTAAACAGACGAATTCTGTTATTTTTAACAATGTTTGCATAAATGAGAAAATGCTGCCTAAATACACACTATATATATATATAATATATATATATATATATATATATATATATATATATATATATATATATATAATATACGATAATAAATTATGGACTAGGAAGAAAAAGAGAATTTAACTTTGATATTACTATGAAGAACCGGATTCTTCTCAGGTAACTGATCTTTACCTTTTGAAGAAGCTCTATATGAAAGTACCTGGTATAATGGGAGATTTATATATATTTTTATGAACTCTAGTGATATAAATTTAGAGAAAATCAAAGCAGCTATACATCAATTCTTTGAAAATTTGGATCTTAAGATAACCATAGATATAAACCATAAAGTATTGAACCTTCTAGACATTACCCTAAACTTAAATAATAATACTTATGAACTCTACCACTAACCGAATCACGCATCATATTATATTAACAATAATTCTAACAACCCAAAAAAAGTATAAAAAGTTCTTATTCCTAGTATCTCCAAAAGAGTATCAAAACAATTTTCCTTGAACAGATATCCAATAATAATAAACAATATTACAATGATGCATAAGCCAGATTTGGGTAAAGCAAAGAGATAAATTATGTTAAGGATAAATCGGATGGACATAGGGTAGGTAGTCTTAGAAAAGAAACCATACCACATTGTATCATATAACATGGCTATGGGCAAATATGAACCTAAAATAAATAAAAACAACATCAGTGAGGAACAACTCAAAGTCTAAACAAACCCCACTTTAACGATAAGAAAAACAGGCGTAGAAATTCGATTTGGTTTAATCTCATTACAGTATTCACATTCTTAGCAACATACCTAAATAATTTAACTGTATTGTAGATAAGAACTTTTCCCGTGATAGTAGACTAGGTAAAATTATTAATAAAAACATTGTTAAATTATCATTTCCAACTTCAAATAACTATGATCAACTATTGTAGCTTCTAATAATGCTAAAATAAAAACCACAGTCCTGATGTAGAACCCCAATGTAATTGTAGAAACGTAAATGAATGCCCTTGTGATGGGAAATGTTTAATTTCGGATGTAATGTATAAGTGCAACGTAGTTAAAAGAAATAGAACTAGGGCATATATTGAGTCAGTAGTGCAGTTTCTAAGATAGATTCAGAAACCATATATCCTCTTTCAGGGTGCCTAAGGAGACCCCAACTACTTTAACTAAATATGCCAAAGAATTACGTAGCAATAACACAGAATTCGAGTTCAAATTGTCTATATTGGGTTCAACGATAAATACAAACCGAGTAAATCCAAATGATGCAATCTATATACCCCGGAATCTTATCATATAATAGTTTATGATGATATTTTACTTAACAATAGGCAGGAGGTAATCTAAAATTGCTTGCACCGATCTAGATATGTGCTCTCTCGCCTCAGGCTAGATTAATTGGTCTGCAATATAAGCATACGGTGAACAAAAGTTTGAATAATGGTGCTACAATTAGGGATTATTAAAATGTTACATGTACAGAAATCCACGCTTTTAGGGTTAGATAGCAATATTAACTATCTGAGCAGGGATTGTCAGATGAATTTACATCCAAAGATCTGGGTTTGAGAGTAGATAGGTGGGATTTGAGGGAAAGGTTCAAAGTTGGTTAACCATTTTTACGGAATTAGGACTAACACATTGTTAGAATAAGTAGGAAGAAATAATGGTTAATCAGGGATTATAAGACCAACATTATTTTCTATGGACGTTATGTAAAAATTGTCTTTCTTGTTGGGGGTAAATACATTGAACGTACTTTATACATATATATTTTAGCGGGATTTATTGGGAAAAGAGGGGCGATATATTTTAGCATCCGGGTTTTTTTTCAGTTTCTCAACCTTAGCGATTAACTAGATGATCTAATTTGCAATATTATACTTGAAATCTCGTTAGAATCCGCTTAGCTTAGTTGGGAGCAATCTCACTCTCTTCACATGAACTGCGCATCTGGTGAAGCTAATGACTGGCGGTAGGAGAAAAACGAGGGTGGTAATTTCAATCAGACTCTTAACTAATGAAACTTATAAAGGGCCGATACAATACAAAACATTCGTCGTATGTCTTAGTCTAAAACTTTCTATTATTATATATTGTCTTGGATCCGGTGATATTTGGTGTGGTAATTTAATATCATTTCCAATTTTAAAAAGTCTGTATGATACTTTACATACGTAATAAAATCTCAACCGTATTGGTTCTATATGGTTAAATAATTAGTTAGATAGATATTTCTTTGATAATTTCTGTCTGTTGATGTCCCGCCTCTCTATATTTGGAAAAAAAGGATTTTTAAAGAAAGATTTTAAAAATAGTATTTTTTAAATCGATGTGTTTTAAATGTAACTTGGCCGATGAACATTTTACCATGCCCCTCATATATACTATAAAATAAAAACTTTTTAACTAATTCAATTCAATGTGAAACATATATTCTTTGTGTCTCTCCTGCTATAATCATTTACATAAAAGCTTCTTTGAAATAACTTCTGAATCTCTCGAGTTTTAGGTATTGAGAGTGTGACTTTAGGAAGAAGTTCATTCGATAATTATCTTCTATTAGTTAGGGGAGATAACGCAATAAGCTTCTTCTCACAAATTATCGCCCTTATATTTGTCATTAGTTTTCGTTTTTATGGTGACTTGTACAATGAACGAAGCAATAAATTTTGATTTTAACCCGAGGCCCTTAAAATAGATTTAATAAGATTTAATTATTTAAATCTTCTTATTCGTAAAAATGTACCGAAGTTTTTGTTTTGAACAGATGATCAGAAAAGTCAGAAAGTGAAAAAGGAAAAAATAAAATTATTTATATATTCCTCAACTCTTCGTCTTTATTTCAAGATTTTCTCAAAATGATTGATTTGAAAAAATAACGCAATTACAATATTTGAAAATATTTGATGCGTTTGTGACGTGAAAGTTTTTTTTTAAACAAAACATAGTGGCTAGAATTTCGTATATTCGGAATACTGTTCTCATCTTGGGTGTTATTATCACAACGTTTCGGCCGTTGAAGGTTCAATCCTCAGTGCGGTACGAAGAATTGCAAATTAATGAATACTTCTTCCCAGTCATGGCAGATGGAACGAGAACATGCTACTACCGTGGATTAAATAAAGGGTTCCGTTCGAAATTCCGTCCAGATTCCCGAGTTCGACAGAAAGATTCCCGAGTTCGACAAAGTACAACTGGAAAAATTCGGAGGTTACATCGGCTGAAACGTTGTGATAAAAACACCCAAGATGAGAACAGTAGGCCGAGTATACCAAATTCTACGAATTATCAACCCTCATCTAAAAAATTCCGAAACATAACACATAGTGGTTAGAATTGAAAAAATGTGGTGTGATTATTACGAACCATAGCTGTTAGAATTCAAAATGTGTGATGTGTTTATGAAATGGAATGTGTGTTTTTAAAAAAAAATTATTGTTGTTTTATTTTATTTTTTTAATATCAATATTATGTACAAAGTTTTGTTGGGAATGTGATGTAAAATAGCTAACCTGGATCTAAATTTAAGTTCTGTTCGATTAGTATAAGTTTGCTTATTACAGGCGATAAATTGTAGAAGCCGTTACGTTGTTTAATTGTGTTAGAGTTTATAATGAATGCCGATTCAAGAAGTCTTCGCCGAGATTTATTTTAAATGAATTTAATGGGTCTAGCTTATTGAAAGTTAAAAGAATGATCATGTTGTAATGCATGAGAGAATAATGCATTTATATCTCTCATTCTTTTAACTTCAACACGCTAGACTCGTTAAATTCATTTTAAAGATATCTCGGCGAAGACATCTTGAATCCGTATTCATTATAAACTCTAACTCAAATAAACAATGCAAGGGCTTTTACATTTTATCTCCTCTAATCAGCAAACTTATACTAACCGAACATAACTTGAATTCAAATTCAAGCTATCTATATCACACTTTGTACATAACATCAATATAAAAACAAAAACAAAACAATAAAACAACAAAATCAAAAACATTCTAACGACTATGGTTCGTTCAAAAAAAGAACAAACATTCTTTCCTGTCATAATCGCACCACATTTTTTAAATTCTAACGACTGTTTCGTATGGAAAAAAATTATTTTCACGTTACAAACACACAAAATATTTTCAAATATTGTACTTGTATGTTATTTTTTCAAATCAATCATTTTGAGAAAGTTTTGAAATAAAGATGAAACGTTGATAGATATATAAATAATTTTGGTTTTTCCTTATATATATATATATATATATATATATATATATATATATTTCTTATAACATTACTACGCAAGCCACGTGCTGCATTTGAGACTTCCAGATCGTCCAGTAAACACCTGAACAGACATTCACGAAGGATTTCTACATCTCCAAGGGAGAAAAACAAGGATTTATATATAAAAAAATATTGCTTGAAAAGGGTCTCTAAAACCGAAAGCTTACATGATCACTTTAAGGTAAATAAATGTTTATTTTAAAGAAAAAAACATATCGTTTTTGGCTTTCTCAAAATGTAATATATATATATATATATATATATATATATATATATATATATATATATATATATATATATGTGTGTGTATATTTTTTTCTCTCAATCATTTTCTCCAACTTAAACAATTTTTTCCCTCATATCTCATTCGATTTTCTTAGTTTTTAATTTATCATTCTGACGTTTCTTCTTAGAGGGTCAGACGATAAGGTCTTAAGGAACATTTTAGCAATTTTCTTTTTTTTTTTCCACCCGCCCGTTTCATTGATTAAAAAATGTTTCCTCTGAAATTTATCCTATGATTTTGTTGTACGCGAAATTTACTTATATATATATATATATATATATATATATATATGCTTTAAGATTTCCATTTGTTCGTAGCTTGTTTTGACTAAATCCAACTGTTGACAAAATGCTCGGGTTTCGATCATAGCTGAAGATCTTTGATACAACAAAACACTTTGTCTGTTGATGGCTCTATCATGAAAATTAACTTTAAAAATCGGAACAGAGCTGAATTAGGACAGCGGACCTCCTAGATTGAGCTTTATAACAATAATAAATTTGGCCTAACTTAACACTTTGCTGCAGTTTCACGGTGTGTTCTTTATAGGTAGAAGTGTATTAATAAATCCTTAACGTCTCTTTCAATTTAAATACAACTTTATTATATATTTCTCTTCAGTTTTAATTTGTAGTCAAATAAAGACGTTAAAGATTTATTAATACACTTCTGACGATCGGAAACACCGTGAAACTGTGGTAAAGTGTGAAGTTAAGCCACATGTATTAGCATAAATGCCTTTCAAACTTTTTTACTGGGTTAAAGTGTTCGGCGCGAATGCACATTCTACGTTTTCATAAAACAATGGTCAATTCTGCTTCAATCTATTTTAGGGTCATGTTACATTTGCTATTTCATTGAACATTTTGTATGGAGTTCAATTTACATAAAAAAAAATGAGTCATTTCACCGTTCAAGAATTTTCTTTCCTTTCATTTTTCTCTTTTTTCTTCTTTTTTTCGTTTCTTTATCCTCTTTCCTGTCTCTGTTCTTGTTCTCTTTTTTCTTTTTCCCTTTTTTTTCTTTTCTTTCCCTTTTTTCGTTTTCTTTCCCTTTTTCGTTTTCTTTCTCTTTTCCCGTTTTTTCCCCCTTTTCTCCATTTTCTTTCCATTCTTTTTTCCGTTTTGTTTCCTTTTCTTTCCCTTTTTTCGGTTTCTTTCTTTCCCTTTTCACTTTTCTTTCATTTTTTTCTTTTTTGTTCTTTTCTTTTTGCCGTTTTCTTTCCTTTTTCTTTTTCTTTTTCCGTTCTTTTTTTTCTTCCCTTTTTTCTTTTCTGTTGTTTTTCTTTCACTTTTTTCTTTTTCTTTCCTTTTATCTTTTCCCACTTTTTCTTTCCTTTTTCGTTTCGCCCCTTTTTTCTAATTTTTTTTATTGTTTTTTTCTTTTTCCTTTCTTTTTCCTGCTCCCCGTTTCGATTATATATTTTTTCCTTAAAACTAAAGACGAACAATGCAGTTTGGCGTTCGTACATGAGTTTATTAAAACTGTGAGTAACACATTTACAGAGCTGCCAAAGGTATGTCTGCATTTCAACCGACCCTTGTAACGGGATACAAAAAAAAAAGAAGTGCCACACTTGTAAAACGAGTTATTTCAGTTGAAAAACATCCGGGTTTTTTTTCAGTGTAATCACTGCTAACATTCTTAACGAAAAGATATCTCCATTTCCAAAAGAATTGTGATACTGATGTTATATAGCGTTGATAAGCAGATGCGTTGGTCCGATGCTATCTCGTCGTCTTGTTTCTTGAAGAGGCAGGGAGACGTCTTTTACGTAGAAACAAATGGGTCGTCAGATGTTGTCTGTCGCCATTGTCGTCCTCGTCCATCGATGTGTGATCGGAAACACATTTATAAAATCAGAGTTGCTGCATAACTCCAATCCCCTTTATAGGAACGAACGTTCGTGGATCTGCAACGAAGCCTTATCAAGAAGGCGATACACGTTCGATGAGGGGGGAGGTGATAACATACGTACGGACATAAAATTACCTTAGCGTATTATTATATAAGTAGTACAACTGGTTTGTTTTTTCAAATTTAATCTCTATTTTATTTGCTCTCTCTCTCTCTCTCTCTCTCTCTTTCTCTCTCTCTTTCTCTCTCTTCCTCTCTCTTATTGAGCTTTCATTTTTTGCGTTTTTTATAAGATGTTTGACTGTCATCAGTCAGTAGTCAGCGTGGCCTGTTCAGGTCGCTGTAAACCGCACAGTAACTCTGAAACGCTCGTTGTTGACGGTATTTTGAGTTGCCATGTCGGTGTCTCGGTGGAAAGATTCAGGCTGGTAGGTTGCATTGCAGTGCTCTTCTCACAGACAGTTAGCCCCCACCGTTGTCCCTTATGTGACATCGTCCGCCAGGCACTGTTGCGATCAAAGCCAGTGTTCAATATTCCAGAGCTGCCCCCCCCCCCTCCATTACTCCATGAGCTGCCACGGGAGAGGCACAATAGATGAGATATCGTTGTCTGCCAGTCTTCGGGCAACAAAGAAAGGGAAAGGCGTCCCTTGCCGGAAGACATCCGCCAACCGACTTACCCCACCAGATTTTGAAGATCACTTGATACCGTTGCCCGAGTGCACCCTCTGCTGTGCCCAAGCAACCACTAGGAGGCACTAGTGAGACTTGAGCATGAGGTGGTGACCAGTTGACCGGACCACCTGCAGGTTACAGATGCGGATGTCCAGTTTGCAAAGGTATTACACTTCCGTAACCCTCCCATAACCCCGTGTATGGTCTGTCAAACTTAACTTTAATTTTTAGCTACGTCCGCACAGTCCTGCTTAAGTTTGAACAAGCATTTCTATGTCTACACCCGATAATTAAATGTCAGAAAAAAGTTAATTCTCCACCAAAACTAAATCACAAGAATAGATCCATTGTCACATACCTCGGTAAGATTTTAAATTATTTCCACGTCAAAGTGCATATTTTGTCATCACGGATAGAGATGAGGTATTCAGACGGTTTGTAATTAAAAAATGCATATATGTGCACTCACATATATACACATATATACACACTTGCATACATACATACACGCACATGCATGCATATATAGTTGTTATCAGAATTATTCGCCCGCTCTCGCATAATAACGAATAAAGCTGTAACACCTCAAATTTTAATGGAATTTTTTAAAATCTGAAATTTGAAATCACCTCCCCAAAAGTTGACACTATTTTTGATTGACTGATATTCGGTGAACTTAATAACAAATTCAAGGATAATAATCTTAAGACTATCCGTTCTTGTTTAAAATGGTCTTGCCCCCCTCTCTACCTATTTATCTTTCTCCCTCTCTCCCTGAACTGATGAGAGAGAGAGAGATTTCTCTCTCTCTCTCCTTCTGTGCCTTTTTCTGCATTACTTCGAACCATCTATCTCGTTCTGCAATGTACGCATGCATAGAAATGCAAGCAGAACATCATTCACCTCGTCGTCGTCGGAAAGCAGGATGTTATTTTCTGATTGAAAAGGAAGAGGGTGAACGGCGATCATTGTTGGATCTAATATCGTGCTCGACCACTTATCTCTCCCCGTATTCGGCCACCGGACATGTCTCTTTATTAGCACATTTCCTGTTCTTTTATTAATTGACGGGAGGAGGCAGCCATTTGCACGATAATTTCCTGCGGCGATGCAACAATCATCATTCATCTGTCTTCCTCTACAGCCTCTCTCCTCCCTCCCATCGGACTAATTTTTTCCCTTTTCTCTAATTCTCTAATTTTTATTTAACTGTTCTCGTTCCATTTTCCCATCTTTCTCACACATTTACTTTGAATGATGGGTTATGGCTTTGCTTTCTATCGGTGGTCTGCTCTGTTATTTGGCACAGGAATCTCGCATATCCGTCCCATGCGTCCACCATCCTCCTTCAACGCCCTCTCTACTCCTCTCTCGTCCCCCTCTCTCTCTCTCTCTCTCTCTCTCTCTCTCTTATATATATATATATGTAATATATTACAGAAGATCAGAACATCGGTACCGTCGGTTTCCATACGTCTGTCTCCAGGGAGACAACATAAACAGAGACTGAAGAGAGTTCAGAATAGGAAACAAACAATAGGTCCCCTTTGTTTGGATTTGAAACTGACGGTACCGATCTTGTTCTGATCTTCTGTAACACACACACACACACACACACACACACACACACACACACACACACACACACACACACACACACACATATATATATATATATATCATACGGCACAATCACGTTGACACACCGGTTCCCGTTAGATCACCGAGGTTAAGCGGCGTCGAGCCTGGCCAGTACTAAATGGGTGACCATTTGGGAATACCAGGTGTTGTATGTGCCCTCTGCTTATCTCAGCATTGTTTCCAGTCGTCTTGTATTACTACTTGCCATTGGAATCAAGCAATGCCGACTCAGGAGAGCGGTTGTTGTGGATTGCGCAACCCTTGCAATTACAAATTCACGCGCGGGCAGCTCCTGGTGGGCACTAATACGTCGAAATCGACGGGAGAGTCCATCATATATATATATATATATATATATATATATATATATATATATATATATATATGTCTTGGGAGTTTTTACAACCTTTAAAAACTATATGAAAAAAAACAACTTTTAATCCCAACTTCTTCGTTGACAAATTCCTTTGCTGGTAAATCAATCTCTCCTGCTCTCTCTCTCTCTCTCTCTCTCTCTCTCTATATATATATATATATATATATATATATATATATATATATATATATATATATATATATGTGTGTGTATATATACCCCTGTCTTCTTCACTCCTAGCTCGCTCACTCTCCTGTTGTTTCTTTTTCACACACACTTTACATTTTCATAAAATGCTCATTTACTAAATCGGTCTAAAAAAGACGAGATTCGTTCACGAAAGTTTAAAGAAGTGCAAATGTCCACTGATGCTTTGCAGTTGCTTTCTGACCAATCATGGCGAACCCAATATCCAAGAGTCGGCACTTTTCCAAGAAGTCGTAAATGTCGGTGAACTGATGAATCGTTTCAACTCAGCTTGTGCGCTAATTCTTCAACTGTAACAGCCCTGTTTTCATCAAGTTATGACAAAAGCAGTTCACCATGAAGATGCTTAAATACTAAATGTATTAGTTAAAATGTAGTTATAATTTGATTTACAAGTTATAAAAAATATTTTTTTAAATAAATAAATATACTAAACAAGAGAATTGCACATAATTCTTTTTGAATAAAAGTATAGTTTACAGAGAGAGATAGAGAGGGGGGAAGGGGGAGCGAAGTATAGAATAAGATCCGGGAGGAGGGGAGTCAAAAGACATACACTGAGAGAGTGTGACAGTGATAGATAGAAAGTTAGTACGAGATGTTACATAGTGAGTTAATTGCCCAATTGTGGCTAATTATGACGATTAAAATGATAATTTTTTTCTTTTCAAACATAACTCAATCCCCAAACTGAAGAATATTTTAGCATATATTATGTGTAATGAAAATATATATATAAATAAACAATTAAAAAAATATATATAAATAAACAATTAAAAAATATATACATAAATAAACAATTAAAAAATATATACATAAATAAACAATGAAAAATACATATAAATATACAATTAAAAAATATATATAAAAGAACAATTAAAAAATATATACATAAATAAACAATTAAAAAATATAAAACAACAATTAAAAAATATATATAAATAAACAATTTAAAAAAATATATAAATAAACAATTATAATATATATATATATAAATAAACAATTAAAATATATATATAAAACAACAATTAAAAAAAATATATAAAACAAAAATTAAAAAATATATATAAATAAACAATTAAAATATATATATATATAAATAAACAATTAAAAATATATATAAAACAACAATTAAAATATATATATAAATAAACAATCAAAAAATATATACATAAATAAACAATCAAAAAATATATATAAAACAACAATTAAAAATATATATAAAACAACAATTAAAAAATATATATAAATAAACAATTAAAAAATATATATATATAAACAATTAAAAAATATATATAAAACAACAATTAAAAAATATATATAAATAAACAATTAAAAAATATATATAAATAAACAATTAAAAAATATATACATAAATAAACAATTAAAAAATATATATAAACAACAATTAAAAAATATATATAAATAAACAATTAAAAAATATGTACATAAATAAACAATTAAAAAATATATATAAAACAACAATTAAAAATATATACATAAATAAACAATAAAAAAATATATATAAAACAACAATTAAAAATATATATATAAATAAACAATTAAAAAATATATATATATAAATAAACAATTAAAAATATATATAAAACAACAATTAAAAAATATATATAAATAAACAATTAAAAAATATGTATAAATAAACAATTAAAAAATATATACATAAATAAATAATTTAAAAATACATACATAAATAAATAATTTAAAATATATATAAAACAACAATTAAAAATATATATAAATAAACAATCCGTAGGAAAACAAACATTGATTAACTAAGCTGTAGTATAATAATTCATATTCTACTTTTATATTTTTTGGCAATCTTTTTTTTGACAATTCTATGCCTATTTGTCACGAATTGAATCCTCTTTTTATTATAGTTAAAGTGATCTCATAATTCCAATAAAAAAACATGCAATATCTTTTTAAAGTGATTTCTTCTTTCCAATAAAAAGACATGCAATATTTTTTTACGGTGATTTCTTCATTCCAATAAAAAACATGCAGCATCTTTTTAAAGTTATTTCTTCATTCCAATAAGAAGACATGCAATATCTTTTTAAAGTGATTTCTTCAATCCAATGAAAAGACATGCAATATTTCTTTATTTCTTCATTCCAATAAAAAGACATGCAATATCTTGTTATTTTTTCATTCCAATAAAAAGACATGCAATATCTTTTTTAAGTGATTTCTTCATTCCAATAAGAAGACATGCAATATCTTTTTAAAGTGATCTCATCATTCCAATAAAAACACATGCAATATTTTGTTTAAAACATTGCTCTCTTTTTGTTACAATTTTCTTTTTCAAAGTTTACATTTAAATCAAATACCAAATGGATTGGGTTGTTCTAATTTTAGATTTCAGTATTTAATTATGATTTTATCACGGTAGTTTACGGTTATATCACATGTAAACATCAATTCCTGTCGAATGACCAAAGTTAAGTAACATCGAGTCGGGTCAGTACTTTGATGGGTGACTATTTGGTAATTTTATATTCCCCTAGCTTGGAAGCGGCTGTAACGTAACATTCTCTTATATTCTTCGGGGAAGATATGAATTCGTCTCTCCCTACTTTCTAGCTATGAGAGAAGTAGTACGGTAGATTTTCAAACCTTGATAGAGCAACTGGTCTTGGGGAATGAAAACTAAAAAACAACAGCAGTCGTTCTCCACTTATTCCAGCATTGCTTCGATCTAACTTGGATTTCTTCTTTTCTACTAACTTCATCAATTCGCTGTTCAGGTACCTCGTTACAATACATCTTCCTATTCCAGTAACTTCTTTCCAGCTGACTGTTTTCGTCCGACCTATAGTCTTCGTCTTTTTATGACTGATCTCAATAAACACTCCTCCCGTCTTTGCGTTAATCATCTTTTGTTCTTTGTAGCTTATTATATCAAGTAGCGTCATGCCTTGTCTGGAGCGACTTCCATGAAACAAACGTAAGCAATCAGAAGTGTGGTTGGAGATTGCACAAAACTTACTTCGCCATAAACATATCATTTCGCAGGCCATTGCCAATCGAGACATGAAGAGGCAAACAATATTACACACACACTCACACACACACACACACACTCATATACATTGTGTTTGTGTAGTCAAACTCTCATATGTTTAGCTCAAGAGATTTTATACTTTTCAGATCCAAGGATGCTATTATGTGACTCTAAAGCAAAGATAAATTGATTTTGATTCCCACCGCACGAAAGAAACTTTGTAAAATTCTTATTTCTACAGCTGTTTTATCTCTGATGGCTATACAATCAAATAGGTTTGAATATTACAGTAAAAAAAAATAATCTTCAGGGTAAAAAAATTAGTTTCACATATACACAATTTGCAATACACAAGTCGATAATGGATGAAGATACCTGCACTCGTTTGCTGACAAGTTCGCCATGTTCATCTGAGAATCAAATTAAGTAAACAATGGCAATTAGAATTCAACGTTTAGATATTAAATTAAGAATTTCTTAAAAAATGAATAAGGGACATATTCAGAGAAGTTATTAGACCCATTTCCCAAATTATTGTTTTATGAGAAAATGATTTCTGAAAGCATATCTCGTATATACTAGTTCTTATATAAACTTCAATTTTATATTACATTTTAGGAGTCCTTTAATGTCGGCTGGTTAAGAATACGGTTTTGAGAGATCCTGGATGGGGAGATATAACATTAATAAATCTATGAACCGTTAACCGTATATTGTCTCCTTGATAAGGTTTTGTCGCAGATCCACGCACGTGCATTCCTATAGAGAAACTTGGAGTTATGCAACTTTGGACGAAATAAATGAAATCACACACTCCAATGTAGGATTCTAAACCACTACCTATTATTTTGTTCTCCATATGAGAACAATTGGCACAATCACATTTTGGATATGCCAGTGGGAAGCGTTCAGTGCTCTAACGAAAAGCATGTGCTACCATTTTGGACTAGCAGCCTCCCCCCCCCCCTCAATCGTCTAATTCACGCATAACACTCAGAAGAGAAATATACATAGTTGCCGAGGCTGCTGTCACCCGTTCAGAGCTAGCCTCAGCTTATGTTCCTTGCAGATATTTTCATATAAAGATAAGAAATAAGGATTCTACGCCAGACATTAACTCAAAACATTGATACAAAATAAATGTACAGAAAGTAAAATATAAAATTTGTCACGTCCAATTTCAACACTACTATTGTTATTTATAAGACCCGCGTAGATTGATCAATGCAGTTGTGGTCACTTGTCCCCTTAAGATGTGCATGGATTGGTCCAAAAGTAAACCCAATCACTGCGGTCTTAGGGGTTAACTGAACAATCCTATATATAAATCAAACGTATAGGGCCCTTCTTCTTTTCCATTACTACAGTTGACGTCGATTAACAATTGACTATCTTAGGACACCAAACCCAAAATGGCTGTCACGACAATGTTCCATCACATACGACAGAAGAGACAACTACTACACCTTGGGGCCCGAAGCTATATCACTATAAATCTATTACCTGGCGTAGACCGGTGCTTCAGTTAGTTTATGGAAGCAGGAACATCAGTAACAAATGTTTTTAAGTATCGACTCTCAATTGGATAAAATCTCCTATCAGCAGCTTCTTTCAACCAGTCACAGGAGCAAAAATATTTACCTCCGATTTTCGCGCGTGATATAAACACATAAACACCAGCGTTTTCTTCCCAGTTTTTTTCTTCAGACCAGACGCACGTGAGAACGTCTCTCAAAAACAGCCTCACTCGCTGGGTCGAAGCATATGCAATAGAAACATTCAAAAACTCACGTACACACAAGTTCACGCACATACTCACACACGTACAATGCAAAAGGCAATCAAATACACACACTCTCTACCATGCCTATCCAATTTATACGCACTGTTACACGCAAGCTCACACGTTGACAGCCGAAATAAACATTTCTGCTCAACTTCTTTTTACAGACTAAACAACCTCTTCTTCACTTCGAAACTTCCTGGATGTTCTGAACTCACGGTTATTACTTATTCTTTACTTTTACTTGTCCTAACAAGTTGTCAGTAAAAATTTGTATATTTTTGCATAGATAGACTATGTCATTTTTCTTGGAATTTAAGTAGCAATAGGTCTTCTCAATGTTCCAGTACTCTCCGCACTCTTTCAGTGAAGGTCTGGATGGTGCTCTCCTTTCTCGATCTTTCTATTCTCTTTGACCCTTCACGATCATTTTGTGTGGTACCAATCGAGGCTGTTGCCACTATTTTATTTGGCAGGATGTCAGATTATTATTATTATTATTGATTTATTATTATTTATTAATTTATTTGTACTCACAAGGAGTTCTCACACAGGTCATCATCAGAGATTACTCACTGATAATAACCGGTGTTGCCTAGAGTGTTGGTGACAACAAGTCTCCTCAGATTTCCAGTACTCTCCACCTCTTTCGATAACCTTTGCAAATGACTTTGCGTTATCGCAACAGCCGCTTACCAGTGATTTCTCGCTGGCCACGAATATTGGTTTTCACTAGGATTTGGGTGGCAATAAGCCTCTCTGATGTCCCAGTACTCTCCACACTCTACCAGTGGAGGTCTGGGTAGTGCTCTCCCTCTTCGGTCTTTCCATTATCCTTGACCCTTCGCAACTATTTTGTATGGTATCAGCCGGGGCTGATACCTTTTTTTTGGGGGGGGAGGGCACAGTTTATAAAATGTCTTGCAGTTTCAGTTCCTTTGGGTTCATGTGTTGTTCTGTCCATCTTTTTGTTTTACTTTTGTTGAAATTTCCATGTGGATGATTAGCATTCGTCGTTTATGTGGGTTGGTTGGCGCATTCGAGAATTTTTCTTAAGATTTCAGCTATTTTCATCATTGCTGTCCGTTTATTATTACTACTACTACTACTACTACTACTACTACTAATAATAATAATAATAATATAACCATTATTACCATTATTAGAATTAGTACCATTATTGTTATGATTAGTAGTAATAGTAGTAGTATAAGTATATACTACTCACGGTGTATTTGTTTAAACTTTTCTATATCGGAATTTTCCTGTGTATATATTGTATAACCAAAATTGGAATTGCTTTTCGTTAGTACCACTCACGAATATTCTTAAATATGCGATTGTTTTCTATTAGTTTCTACTATTATAGTTTGTCAAAAGAAAAATATCAAATTATAAACTTCAAACGCCAAATTAAATTATTAAACAAATAACAAGCATTTGTAGTCAAACAAAAGTTTAATAAAACACTTTTTCTTTCTTTTTTTTTCCAGAGATGCGTAGCGGCCGCGGCAGACCGTAACAATGGATTTAACATTTAATGGAGAATGTTCACTTTTGAATGCAAATAGAACCTTGTTGAAGCTGACTAAACTGGAAACTATTCTAAAAGACGAAAAAAAAAATAACCAAAAAAGACAGACCCCCCCCCCCCTCATCACAAATAAGAAAATGGAGGGAAAATAGCCAAGTTTGAAATAGAACTTCAACATCTCAACGTTTCATTCTCGGTGGGAAACGCACGATGATGGAAGGGATTTCGGGTATGAGAAGGACCTGGAATAAAAGAGACTTTTTAGGGGTGTAGGGTGGAAGATTCAGGAATAAATGAGGTCAAATAACGGGGAGGAAGTCGAAACAAGGAAAAAAGGCGAAAACCAAAAAGTGAATAATAAATAAAAAATAAAGTCAAATAAAGACTAATGTTAATATAATTTGGCTTCAATTTAAAGGGAACAAGTTTTTTCTTTCTTTTCCTTTCTCTTCCTGCCTTTTATTTCTTTCACTTTCTTTTCTGTCTTCTCTTTCTTGCCTTAACTTTATCTTTTTCTTCCTTTCCCTTTCTTTTCTCCCCCTTCTTTCTTTCTTTCCTTTTTCTTCACAGATGCTGGCGTATGTGCACACAACCGACGGACCAGATGACCTGATGAATATTCGAAAACGAAATTTCATCACGAACAGAAACCACAAATTGTATGTGCGTCGCATCGTGTATAAACATTCAATAAACATAAATTTAAATTAATGTAAAAATAAATTGTTTTCCTTTGTTGACGAAACCGCACTCTGACTCGCCAAGGTTGAGGACAGAACATTATCAAAAGTAAGAATGACAAAGTCTATCCACACAAAATAATTAATTTGTATTGACATCTTGTTAAGAGAATGAAAAAGATTGAGAGTTCAGAGTGTCTGGGAACGTTCTAGGTTTTTTCCACCTAGAGTTGTTTTTTCTGTAAGGAGAAATTGATGTTCATTTTGGGTGTCACCTTGCGAGTTTGCGTGTGACTGTGTGTGTAAAATATAGTCATTGAAGGTGTGTGTGTGTGTGTGTGTGTGTGTGTGTGTGTGTGTGTGTGTGTGTGTGTGTGTGTGTGTGTGTGTGTGTGTGTGTGTGTGTGTACACTAGTTTGCCTCTGTCTTCTTAGTGAGTCTAGTGAGCAGCGTGTACGTGTTTCGCTGGGCGTACAGTAGTTCGTGAATGTCCCTCTTAATGTGTGTGCTACTGGTCGAAGGCCTTTCTCCCCAAATGGCCTAGGCTAGATTATGACGTGCGCACATGTGTCGAGTTGAGAGAGAGAGAGAGAGAGAGAGAGAGAGAGAGCGAGCTGTGATTGAGTATTTATATTACGCGCGATATTTGGAAGTGAATGTCTCTTACGCTGTGATTGGTTGAAAGACACTGCCAATTTAAGCTTTTGTCTAATCGAAATAATAAAACAACATTCGCTGCTTAATGTTTTCTTAAAACATGACGAAATTCACTTCCAAATAAAGTCGTTCTCTTCTTTCTTTTGCAACATAACAACAAGCAACTATTTTTCAAATGAAAACAAACAATTCTTGTATGAAATGTGATAGAAAGCTAACGAATATGTTATATCATAGTTTTTACGTTTCAGCGACAACGTGTTCAGGTATATCTTCCTTGTACAGGCGATCGCCATCTTGTTTGTTGTGCGAGGGTCCGAGGTTTGTTTCATGGGTTGGAGCATTGTAAAGACAGACGAGGAATGCTTCGCATGGTGGTAATAAATATAGAGACGCATGACTAGAATGAGATAAGATTGAAATTTAAACGATTACAATTTTGTTTCGAGATTTTTTTTAGATGAGGATTGATAATTTCGATGATTTTGATTAGTTGGACTACTGTTCTCATCTTGAATGTTATCATTTTTTTCTTTTCTTTTCTGCAAGGACCCGTGACGCAACAGATATACGTGCTAAATAATAATCAGTTCTACGTGACACTCTTCTGGGGGTTGCAATGATAAGAATACAATGAGGAATTACTTAAGACGTCTACCCGAGAACGAGATCACGTTACCCCCGTGGATCAAATAAAGGGTTTCGTTCGAAATTCCGTACAGATGTCAAAGCTACATGGTAGGCCGCTTAAGACATACGGGAGAGGGATTAGTTGATGACGACCTGATCCTGACACAAGTGAAATGGCAACAGACAGGAAAAGTTGGAAGTCATTCACGAAATGTCTAACCTCAAGCATGAGACAAGACGAAAAATTAAAATGATAATTATAATAATTCCCGAGTTTGACAAGACACCTGAAAAGGGTCGGAGGTTACATTGGCCAAAACGTTGTTAGAATAACATTCAAGATGTGACAGTAGTCCGAATAATCAAAATAATACATATTACAATTTTTATCAAATACTAGCTGGCTTTGCCGGCTCGCTATCGCTTCGCAAAGTACGCTACTTGAAACCAAAATGTTAAATATTAAACATTTCAATCATAAGTTTGTTGTAAACACAAAGCAAAAAAAACAAACTTTCATATAAATAGATTATAACATTTTGGTAATTTTGATACAAATTTATTTATCTTTTAAATAAGACCGCAATTAAATTAAAAGAAAGGGGAAATTAATTCGCCTGAGCGATGGTGTGTGTGTGTATTTGTACTCTTTTAAAAAAAAACAACTTTTCATTGAATTAAAAAAAAAATGATGTGGCGTCGGTCGCTAACGGAAAGAGCAGTCAGTCACACACTCCCCTTTCTCAATGTGGCGTCACTAACGGGAGAGAGAGACAGGGGGAGAGAGGGAGCAGAGGAGAGAGAGAGAGAAAAAGAGGCCAGTCACCCTCTTTCCTTTCTGAACTCTTGCTTATGCCTCGTATATCTTTCTAATTAGTTTAATTTAAATTACCTCCCTTGAAAATTAATCAGCAAAGATTTTAAGGAAGGTTTTTTTATTAAATCACTTTAATTAATTACTGTAATATTGACGAAACTTTTGCATAAATATGGAAAAAAGGACAATAAAATTATGAATGAATAACACTAAACATTAATTTATTATGAACTGTTTAAAAAATAATTATGCAAATTAGACATGCAAATAGCTGTCTTTTTCTCTTTCGTCTCTACGAGATATACAATATTTCAAAATACTATATTGTATTATTGATTTACATAACAGTAAGCTGTTTTGATTGTATAGGAGTGATAAATGAAACAAAAAAACTTTTGCATTTATTAATTTAGATACAATTTTTCACTTGTGCTTAAACATTACCAGTATCTTAAGAATGTAGAACTTGTAAAGTTATCGGCTAATTATCTGTTAGTTACTGTGGTTATTTGAATAACCTGATGATCCATTCATTGTTGTGGAAGGAAAATGAAATACGAGTTTTAAATCAAGTGAAGAAAAAATATAAAACACGTCTGAAGCTTAAGGACTTTATTGCTAGAACTGAAGTAAAAATGTATTCCCGCTTAAATCCAAGTTGGTAACTGCTGCTGATTTTAGCAGTAAACTACAGCTTACATATAAATATGTACTAGATGTACCTGTGACCAGTTGGGTTACGACCACTACCACTATTTATTCTACTTTTATTTCATTCAAAAATTTATAAACTGTGAAATATCTTTTAAGATATTCTTTTATAACTAAAAATAAGTCTCTTTACTTCTAGATTATCTTACTACTATTATTATTATCATTATTATTATTATCATTATTATTATTATTATTATTATTATTATATAGAAGTAACAAAACTTATTATTTTGCAATCTAATTTGCATACGTTTTTGCGGTGTGTACAGACACACGTATGTAAATTAGATGACTACACTGAAAAATAAAGAGTCATTCTTCTTCTAAATGCTAGATGAGAGAGAGAGAGAGTGAGAGAGAGATGTTTGTTTCTGTAATTCTTAACATCATTAAGAAATATTAGTGATAGGTGGCGAGATAAATACAGTGATAGCTAAGAGAAAGAAATCGGGGACTTGTTCAGTTAATTATAAATTACAGCTACAAATAATACACAAAGGTATAGAACTAGCAGAGAACATTCCATTAGAATAATTACGAATCCCCCAAAAACGAAACAAAGAACAAATATTAGCATACATCTCTACACACAACAAAAACAATCCAGAATTATTCAAAGAAATAACAAGAAACCTAACCCTACTCAACCTTAACAACAAACTAAACAATATATTAAACACAACGAAAATAATAAAAAGCAAACGCCAACCAAAAAACCTCAAACAAATTTTAACCTCATCCAAACTCAACCCACACACAATACAAGGGGTTACAAAATGCAACAAGGAAAGATATGGGGTCTGTGACATAATAATAGAGGGGAACTCCTACACATTTAAACACCCAACACAAACATTCACAATAAAAAAGACCTTAACTGCACCTCCAAGAATGTTGTCTATGTGCTAGAATGTACAACATGTAACAAAGCTTATATAGGTGCGACCAAAACATTTAATAATAGAGTATCTTTACATAAAAGCAACATTAAAATCAAGGAAAACCGTAAATTATTCGTCTCCCAACATGTGCACTCATGCAGCGGAGGAAAATTTAAAATAATGCCAATTTTCCAAAGCCAAGATTACACCTACTTACTAACACAAGAAAAAAACTTCATATTTAAATTCAATCCAGCATTGAACAGATCATAACTCTAACACCACACACTTTTATCAACCTTTGTCTACCTCTCTATCACTATCTAACCATACGCCTGTGTGTGTGTGTGTGTGCGCACACATGTGTGTGTGTGCGTGTTTCTGTGTATGTGTGTGTCGGTGTATATGTCGCTCACCTATGTACAAGATTCAGAACTGACCACACACGTGCGCGCACACACACACGTGGGCACAACAGTCTTCTTGGAGACAGGGCAATAAAAAGTAATAAATTTCAAAAGAAAATCTACGCACGCTGAGAAATTAAGATGACCGATAAAATAAAGGTCAAAATAACACGTACTTAATAAACACACACGACTTTGACCAAGAGAAGTAGGAAAAATAAAAAATAAAACATAAAATTATCAAAACCCGTACTCACACACCCGCAAACCCACGCATGCGCAAAAACGTCAAACAATAACAAATTACCTCAAATGAAACAACACTCTTTCAAATCGAAAGACATTTCTTCAAATGGATTTATATATCTGATGAAAGCGGACCACCGCTTGAAACGCGTTATATAAAATTATAAAATGATAAAATAACAAAATAATAAATAAATGTTGAAAAAATCATTTTACAAATGTTGGTAGCCTTACTCCTTTACATATATATATATATATATATATATATATATATATATATATATATATGAGAGAGAGAGAGAGAGAGGGGGGAGGGGGAGATGACTGACAAATCAAAACGCAAAATGTTAATTAATCTTTCCATCCATCCACAAATTGACAAAATAAAGTCTTCTACGAAGTAACAACCGGTAATACCACTTTTTGTGGTATTCGCCTCACGTCGGGCATTCCGACTTTCACTGAAAGTGGAAGTTTATGGGGAATACAAATTCACATATCAACATGAACATATATATCCCGGTTTGGGGAGATGACATTGGGGAGTATTTTCAAATAATCACCCATCTTGTGCTAGCCAGGCTCGACGTCGCTTAACTTCGGTGTGTCAACATGATTATGTCATATATAAGTTTTATACACATGTGTAAAAAAAAAAAACGACAATTTCTAAAGATTTGCATTTCCTTAAGAATTATAATTTTTGGAGTCAGTAACGTTTTGGAGAAGAAGTTCATTTATTGGTCGGTAAAGAATTAATTGTTGAACTGTGTGCTGCAAATATTGAAACAGATGGTTATTGAAAAGTTTCTATTTTAAGAAAAACTGTGACTTGAAGCTGACTTAAGATAGAAGAGGAAAGTTATTCAATATTGAGAGAGAGAAAGAGAGAGGGGGGATATAAAAGATTTCTGTTTGGGTATTACGGAGGGAAGGGAGGCGACAAAATGATAATGAAAAATAATCTAAATTTTAATAGAGGAGATAAAAAGAGGGAAGTTGTGTGTGTGTGTGAGAGAGAGATGGGGTGGAGTATAATGAAACTAGGAAAATATATTAAGAGCGAAAAGGAGTAATAAAAAATGAAGGAAAAGGGAGTAAAGAAATGTGAGCAGAATTGAAAGGGAGCAGAGAGAGAGAGAGAGATGCGGAGAGGAATCTAAAGAGTGAAGAGAGAGAGGGGGGGGGAAAGAGTGAAACGAAAGAGGGGAGGGGAATCAAAAGAGTAAAGAGAAAGGAGTGTTTGGGAGGAATTAAAAGAGTGGAGAGAAGTGAGTAGAAAGAATAGAAAGAATAGAGAGAGAAAGAAAGATAGGGGAATAGAGAGAGTGAAAAGAGATAGAAAAAGTGAAGGGTGATCTACAAAACAAAGAAAATCTATAGAAAAAGGCTTAACTCAATTCTTACCACAACAATTTCCACATTGCGCAAAGATTAGAAAAACAATAATAATGAATAAATAAATGAATAAATGGCACAAATGTCTTTGTCCGTGGAAAACTGTTGTCCTGTAATAAAGAACAATCTGCCAAAATTGAGAATCATTCGAGCGAACGACTATTCAGATACGAAGAACACAAGAAAACCATTTTTAGAGAAAAAAGAATTTAAAAAAAGACGAGATGAGAATTCTGTTTTGTTTTTTTTTAATCTCAAACATTTTTTATTCGTTTTTGTTTTCCTTTCACACACACAAAACAATTGAAAAGCAATGAAGCCGGAGTGATGAAAATATAATACCTGAAACTATAATGTCTTTGTCTCTCATGCTGAGGTTCGACATTTTGTGAACGACTTCCAACTTTGCCTGTCTGTTTCTACTTTGCTTAAACCACCTGACCATCGGTCATCGATGGATGTGAGGCACACTGAAGTATTTCGGATTACGAATGCTGGGTGACGTGGCCGTATGGCCGGGGTGGAAGTTTGTTTAATGGCGGGAGATTCAAAAGAGAGAACAATGGATTTTGGATTTTAACCACAGTCACGAAGGATGCCGGACAAATGGTTTTGCGATTATGAATCCCCCAGCCATAGGTAGTGTGATAGATGCCTTTATAACGGCATGTCATCTCACTGTTAGTTTCCACCATCGGACCACGTGGGGATTAAATAAAAACAGTTTAAGACAACCAAGAGAAAGGAAGAAAATATTATTTAAACTTACCTTAAAGAAAGCGAAGGAATGATGAAGCTATATACATATACGAATAGGCCTTTTATAATGGTTAATAAAAAAGGAAAGGAATAACATTTTTATTAACAAAACAATTTATTTAATATTTAAAAGAGAGTGTAAGTTCATAATTGGGGCGTATGATGCGATGCGTGTTGAAATGTCTTTTTGTGTGTAGAATGCAATGTGTTGAAGAAATAAGAGTTCGTTGGGAATGAAAGGAAATGTTCATCAAATTGATAGATAGATTTTTTTTTAATCAAAAGGGTTACCTTTTTCTTCCCCTCCTCCTCCACACAGCTCGTTCGAGCTGGTGGGGGGGAATCGCCGAGAGTTCTTTGTGCGTTCTTGGTCTCCGGACGCTAAAGGGAAAAGAGGGCGAGGAAAGGGAACACGTGTTCTTTTATCGACTTCACATCTCGCGTGGTCAAGCTGGCCGAAATCCTTCGGCCAACGTGATTCTGCGAGACTTCACGAGTTTCTCCCTTCAGAGGCGAAGAAGGGTTAAACAAAGAAAGAAAGGGAGAGAGTAAGAGAGAGTACCCCAATTGTGGTGTTCACCACAGCCGTACCAGTTGAGATGTTGTTGTGCAATCCAAATTCTCATGGAAGCCTTTACATTAAAACCGGCAATTTTCTCCATCCGATGCACAAATTAAAGAAATAAACGGAACATCGAAATTCGATTTATTCTACAGTCACGGTGGCTAAGTGGTTGAGGACCTGGGTGTGCCGGGTTCGAATCCAATTCGTTCCACAGAAACACTTTTATCAAAACACACACCTGACCTTGTGTCTAACCTCCTGAAGAGGAGGTAAATAAAATACCTATTATACACAGCATATTATATTATATATGGCATAATCACATAACACATTGATTCTGTTTAGATCACCAAAGCTAAGTGACTTTGAGACTGACCAGTACCAGAGGAGTGACCATTTGGGAATACCAGGTGTTGTATATGGGAGGAGGATAACGACACCCCCATATACAAAAAATTGCAAAAACTAACATCGTCATCTCCTCTGACAAGGATATACAGGCAACTGAGAATCACTTGAGAATTTAATATTCCAATAAAACTTCCTCCTTTCGGAAGTCAGCTCAAGACAGTGAGAATGAATGCCACACTAGGTACAGCTACAGGTATATACTTGTTGTAAATGATCATTCATAATTTATCATCATATTCGGTTTAACATCCGTTTTACATGCTAGCATGTGTTGGACGGCTTTAAACTAACCTATCTCTGGCCAGGTTTTTATTTATCCCTCAGGTCCATTTTTATCATTTCCTCCTGTGTTTTCCTCGTCCCTCCTCTGTGAAATGAACATGCTACTTAATTCTTCAACATCTACTAATCCAAGAACTCTCATCCATTCTTTCAACATGACCATACCATCGAAATCTACTCTTCTGCACAAATCTCCCTATATTGTCCAGATTTAATCTACCTCCGAGATAATCAGAACTAAACCATGTCTTTAAAAATCACATGGCACATCCATCCTATCATTTCTCTCCATGCATGCATGTTCTCAACCTCTCACTGGCAAGGTTTCACTTCCATACATCAACACACTGTGTACACATGTCTAATAAGCACTTCCCTTGATAGAAAGTGGTAATGCTCTGCTGGTTAGTAATGGCAGAAGTCCACTAAACTTACTCCATCCACTCCTAACTCTTGCAATCACATTATCACCTGCTCCACCCTGTGCTCCAATGGTATCAACACGGTAACAAAACTTCTCGAATGATTCATTATATATCATGAATTGAACACAGATTGTTATTTTTCTATAATTAAAGGGAGAATTACAGGTTCATACCTTTCCAACCAGTATATGGGAGTAAATGACGATGATAGAATTTGAACTCAGCAGTCAATTCCATAAGCCGCAACACTATCTATTAGGCTCCAAGAATTCTTTCATTCTGTTTACTGGTAAATATATCTGGCATCTTTATTTTTCAAGTTACAATGCTGATTGATATCATCGGAAATCCTTTGCTAATTGGTTTTGTTACCAAAGAGTAACTTTCTCTTGACTAAAATAATGTTTGGTTACCAAAGAGTAACTTTCTCTTGACTAAAATAATGGTTGGTTACCAAAGAGTAACTTTCTCTTGACTAAAATAATGGTTGGTTACCAAAGAGTAACTTTCTCTTGACTAAAATAATGTTTGGTTACCAAAGAGTAACTTTCTCTTGACTAAAATAATGTTTGGTTACCAAAGAGTAACTTTCTCTTGACTAAAATAATGTTTGGTTACCAAAGAGTAACTTTCTCTTTTTCTAAAATAATGTTTGGTTACCAAAGAGTAACTTTCTCTTTTTCTAAAATAATGTTTGGTTACCAAAGAGTAACTTTCTCTTGACTAAAATAATGTTTGGTTACCAAAGAGTAACTTTCTCTTGACTAAAATAATGTTTGGTTACCAAAGAGTAACTTTCTCTTGACTAAAATAATGTTTGGTTACCAAAGAGTAACTTTCTCTTGACTAAAATAATGTTTGGTTACCAAAGAGTAACTTTCTCTTTTTCTAAAATAATGTTTGGTTACCAAAGAGTAACTTTCTCTTGACTAAAATAATGTTTGGTTACCAAAGAGTAACTTTCTCTTGACTAAAATAATGTTTGGTTACCAAAGAGTAACTTTCTCTTGACTAAAATAATGTTTGGTTACCAAAGAGTAACTTTCTCTTGACTAAAATAATGTTTGGTTACCAAAGAGTAACTTTCTCTTGACTAAAATAATGTTTGGTTACCAAAGAGTAACTTTCTCTTGACTAAAATAATGTTTGGTTACCAAAGAGTAACTTTCTCTTGACTAAAATAATGTTTGGTTACCAAAGAGTAACTTTCTCTTGACTAAAATAATGGTTGGTTACCAAAGAGAAACTTTCTCTTGACTAAAATAATGTTTGGTTACCAAAGAGTAACTTTCTCTTGACTAAAATAATGTTTGGTTACCAAAGAGTAACTTTCTCTTGACTTAAATAATGTTTGGTTACCAAAGAGTAACTTTCTCTTGACTAAAATAATGCTTGGTTACCAAAGAGTAACTTTCTCTTGACTAAAATAATGTTTGGTTACCAAAGAGTAACTTTCTCTTGACTAAAATAATGTTTGGTTACCAAAGAGTAACTTTCTCTTGACTAAAATAATGTTTGGTTACCAAAGAGTAACTTTCTCTTGACTAAAATAATGTTTGGTTACCAAAGAGTAACTTTCTTTTTTTCTAAAATAATGTTTTTTAATAATTTCTTCTTTTGATACACCTTAAACTCTGATAAAAAAAATAAGAAGATTGATATGCTGATGAGGAAAATTTTTTATCATCATCTATTTTTGGTATTTAAGGTGCTGCGTGTGTCTCAGACTCCAGGGTGAGCAACATTTTACGCCTGCTCTCAATGTGGTCTGATCCATAGGGTTGATACCAGTCATATTGAAAGCAGTCAAATCAGTTTGTACACACTCAAGCCAGGTTTTCCTTGGTCTTCCACGCAACCTCATGCCGGAGGTATTCATGTGTGTTATTGAGTTGATGCAAGAGGTGGTACGCTGCACATGGCCAAACCACCTGAGATGCCGAGCGTGTAAGGCATCCCAAACCCCACCAATACCAAGTTTCTGATAAAGAACGACTGAAGGGATTCTCTCCCCTAGTTTGCTGCAGCACATCCACCTGATGATGGCACGGTTATTACGCTGAAGCCGTTGCAAGTCAGAAGCGTTTGGAGCCCATGTCTCACTACCATGCAAGCAATATCTATTGGAAATTTTACTGAAATGTAATTTTGATAATGAATAAAGCTAGAATGTCGGAAACATGTCTACTTATAAAAGACATTGTTGGAATAATTATTTCTGGAACTCAACTTGAATATTTGATATGTTTTGCATATTTCAAATTTTACCCTATTAATAAATCTAATATATATATATATAGTCCTATCTAGAGGGTTCACTCCTAAACTGATCATTATGAAGTATGGAATATATAGTCTAAACAACACGGTAATGTGGGCACATTATTTTTTTTTGTTCCCCTCCAAAACTTGCACCCCCTAAAAAACTTTTAAAATAAGCGAGAAACAAAATATTTAATAGAGAAAAGAATTTTTCTACATAAAATTTTGAATTATATTATCTATATATAGTCTCGGAAGTTTCTCAACCATTAAAACTATATAAAAAAAACAAAAAAAAAAAAAAACTTATAGTCTCAAGTCTTCCAGTGGAAAATCACTCATGTAAGTCAATTTATTTTTTACAGTTATTATATTAGTTAGTTTCTAACACTATTTTAAGGGATCATCAGTTGTTTACCATGAAAAACTGTTTCGGGAATTTAAATATATATATATATATGAGAAAGGAATGATGAGAGTAATCCGACGTAATGGGAAATGAAAAATGAAAAACCAAGAGATATTTTTTTATATATTCATCAACGTTTCGTCTTTATTTGTAAGACTTCCTCAGGATAATAATTTTAAGAAAAATGTCATGCAAGTACATCGAAATATTGGGTTGACATGATGAAATCCATGCTACACCTCACGACAAAAACCTCAGCACCCCCTCCCCACTCTCCCACCCTAATACAAATTCACTAACACTCCCACCCCTCCCCTTTTTCACTCACAGCCATCCACATTCATTTCACTCTCTGCCACTGACTGACTTCTCTCAGCCCGGACCTTGGTCCAGCGCTTTTAGTAGCCACGGCTGCTACTTTTTCTCATCAACTCATCATGTCAACCCAATATTTTGATGTACTTGCATGACATTTTTCTTAAAATTATCATCCTGAGGAAGTCTTACAAATAAAGACGAAACGTTAATGAATATATAAAAAATATCTCTTGGTTTTTCCTTTCCCATATATATAATTGAGTTGGTTTTTCCCCTTCCAAATCAGTTAGAGAAGGCAAAAAACTAATGCCTGAAACACATTGAAAATCAACACTATCTACACATACTTACCTCGACCGTGTTTCTAGCAACTTACATATATTTTTAACATTAATTACTATTATTTATCCAAAACGACTAACCCTCCTAACTGCATGCTCGAAAGAGAGGGTAGCACGCTAATTTCTCTCTATGAATTATTAACTCTTACACTTCTCAAACACCGCTTTGCGGTTATTTCATAAGGAAATGCGATCCACTTTCAACGCTTTAGAATTTGTAAAACAGCCAATCAGCGCTCAGCTTACATAGGCATGAGACACATTTCATCCCGACTGCATCATGCATTGCCCAAGGTTAGTCATTTAGAGACATTCCTTTAAACTTTCTCTGATAAATCAATCGTTTCATTAATAACATTCAATACACATTTCATAACATAATATATATTACACGCTTTCAAATCAATCCATCGGTAAAACATACAATTTCATTTCACATTTAGGACACTGAAACCGTACATAAATAATTTACACCAAAATAATACTTCGATAAACGAACGATTTATTACACATTTAACAGATAAGTATTTTTTTTTTCATTTTACAACCCTGATCGATCTTAGCATATCATAAAATATTACTGTTTTAATGTTTTTCACGTATTGTAAATAAATAAAATTTGACCTATTCCTATTTTTTATGTTATTTTTGTTTATATGATCAGGTTGACGAGAAAGAACCCAATAAAACTGGATTATTAATTTCCTTACCTGCTGCAAAGCAAAGTACGATGTTCCTGAAGCAGGTATAATAATCCTTCCTTAACACTGCTTCCCTCCTCGTTCGTACACAAATGCAATTTGGGTTATGCAGTTTTTTTTTTAACATTTTCTTTTTTATTGTCCCTTTTTACTTTCTTCCCCACGAGGGCAGAGTTAGACACAAGGTCGGTTACTAATGTAGGAAAAATCCAGCTCAATAAATACGGTCACTGGACAAAAATAAAAATTGCATCAGTCTAGATGGACAGAATAGATGAAGCATCGAGCACAATAACTTAAAAAACATTTCTTTCAGATTAGGTAGAAATACATTTTCATTTACATTTTCTTCAAAATAAAGTGGCCCAAAATGTGTGCTTATCAAACAAAACTCAAGAAAAACCGTGCTTCTACATATTTTGAACTTGAAAAAAAAAAAAGAAAAAAAAAAGATAAAAACAAAACAACCAGTTGGCTAGGGTAATACAAAACGCCAAAATTAAAACTCGAACAAACAAATATTGTAGACATCTTAAGGAAACTCGGACAATTTCTATTTTTGTTCCAGATGTGACCTATTTGCGTTCTGTCGGCTATTTAATTCATTCTTTTATATTACTCCTGGGCAGCGCTGGACGACAGGTCCTGTTTGTATAGTATAATTTTAACCGGACTGGTGCATATGCGTACGCTTGAGCGTCAATAATATGTATGTGCGTAGTAAACTCATAAACTAATGAACTTACCTTCATTAATTATGGGATACATATTTTAGGCAACATGATGAATAACGTGGGCACATATATATTTTTTAAAACTTTACAACTTAGAATGTGGTTTCAGGGTACACACCCTATCCCCCTAAAAAAATGTTTTTTTTAAATCTAATGTTATACATATTGCTTATACACGTTTAACAAATATTCTACTAGTTATATATAAAATGATGAAAAACTTGTATAATCAATTTAGAGTGATTTCATTTTTGACATTTACATTTATTGTTCTTTGGGTTTCTTTTGAAAATAATTTACTTAATAACCTTCAAAAACGTTAGCAACACACTAGTATGTCGCGGCATGCCAGTAGAAAATCAATATGCTAAATCGACAATATGTCACATCGTGGTGAAGCTCAACACGGGAAAAGATACGGCATGATGTTTGTTAGAAGGCCAGAAGGCCACATGGGTAATGGAAGTACACTTCTTAATGTTTAGCTGATCTTAAATGCTCCATCTTGCTGAATCCATCCACCTTGCAAGAAAGGTCTGACCCCAAACGGAGGTCGCAAAACCACATGTATTCCTAAATTTTCTATCTCTTTGTCTGGCAAGACTTCAATGAAGAAAAACGTGTCGATGTAACTGGATGTAGCGAGACGATCTTTTCATCTATCTTTCTTTCTCTCACGCTTGCGAAAGTAACCCGCCACTCTGACGTTTTCTGTGACTGTTTTTCTCGTTTTAAATAAACCTTTTTTTATAAATCAACATCCGAGTGGTTGTGCATTCGCAGGCAAGTAAGAACCGGGAACTCTTGGAGATAATTGTACACGATGAGATGAGCCAACATTCGCATGACACAGTCTCCATTGTCATCAGGTTTGAAAGAACTTCAAAATTTGAAAATTAATTTTTTCGCCTGGCCACGCAACGTGATTAGAATTTTCACTTTAGTTAGTAAAGAAAATGTTATAAACAATAAAATATGAATCCTTATATTTTCTTTTTGTTTATTTACCATAAAAAAATAACATTAACTTTGATCAATTTAAAATGCAAAAGAATATTTAAAATTATATTAAAACAATTATTGATTATAAAAAAAAAGACTAATATCACTTTTAATGCTCATGGGTAAAATTGCATATTCATTCATCATCATATTTATATTTTTGGCAGCAGCAAAAGAAAAAAAAAAAAAAGAAAAAAAAAAGAAAAAACCTAATTTAAAAGCGGTTTAATCTTATTAACTTAGAAAAAAACACCTCTGGAATAGGTGTTATATATATATATATCTAAATGAATAAATGCAAGTGTTTTTTAAAAATTATTTATTCCTCCTATCAAAATCCATCAAAACAGGTTAGTGTTATTTAAATCACTAATACATGATATTTCAAAAAATTGTATATATATCGTAGAGACAAAAGGCACAAAGAACTATTTCCATGCCTAATTTGCATAACTATTTTTTAAACTCTTCATAATTAATTAATGTTTTGAGTCATTCATTCGTAATTTTATCGTTCTGTTTATTCCATATATATGCAGTATTTTTGTCGATGTAAACAGTAATTAATTAAAATAATTCAATACAAAAGGATAAATTATTAAATCTTTCTTAAAGTATTTGCTAGGGGAAGTAATGTAAACCAAACAGAAAGATCGTGGCTTTACGACGGTCACAGAAAGATACATGGGCATAAGAAATAGTTCTGAAAGGAGGAAAAAGGTTGATTGATTACCCCTCCCCTCTTCCGTTAGCGACGCCATATAGAGGAAGGGGAAAGCGTGTCTGACTGCTTCTTTCCATCACATTTAAAAAAAATTGTTTTTAATAAATAAAAATAAAGAAAACACACACAGAGCGAATTGATTTCCTCTTTCTGCGCATGTTTTGGCGATCATTAAAAAGGCCGAAATTACCAAAATGTTAATATGCGTGGTTACCAACAAACTTATGAATGAAATGTTTAAAATTTAACACTTTGGTTTCAAGTATTTCGAGTAGCGAATTTGCGAAGCGATAGCTAGTATCTATATGTATATAAATAATATGAAAGTTCTATAATTAAGCTTCTGACTTCACTTTCATGTCAACACAATCCGCTCGAGGTAGTTAAGCCTAAAGATTGTATCAACTATTGATCTTATTAGTTTTACAAATTTCTATCATTTTGCTGTTGAGCACTGTGGTCGCAGGAATACAAATCTCATTTTGTCATATTCTTTTGGTGAATGACACCCTAATTATTGTTGTGTGTGTACACACACAACATCTATATATATATATATATATATATATATATATTTTCATTTATTATTTGCATACTATACACTTAAGTATCCATTTTACATACCCGGGTTTCTCGCCTTGTATCTGCTAGAGATTTTATAAAGATTTTGGTTTAAGAAGACCCAAGGCGTTCATAAGCAATTCAGGATTGGAACTTCTGGAAAAATCAAACGAGAAGGAACCCTTAAACCAGAATCTTTATAAAATCTCGAGCAGATCCAAGGCATGAAACTCGGGTACCTAAAATGAACACTGAAGTGTTTGCTAGTGTAAATAATAAACGCATATTCTGTTTGCGTGTTTTACAATCGAGCACTTTCGTTGCTTTTTTGGTCTGCTGACACGATATATATATATATATATATATATATATATATATATATATATATAATTATGTAACAATGACTGAAAATTTAAAGATAAATGTTGTATCTTTAAATAATGACCTATCGTCATAATGGAAAGCTCAATATACTGGATAGAGCAATAAATCAAGAAAAAGAATCATGAAAATAAAAGTTAGAAGAATTACAAATTTTATTAATTATTAAAAGTTCGAAAACAAGGAGCAATCTCAAATCCTTAATCCATAGATTTTCAAAGATAAATTCTTCTCATCAGAGGATAAAGAATTTTCAACAGATCAAATCTCGTTTAATTATATATGACTGAATGAAAGAATGTTGCCAAATTACATACACACACACACACATCTCTATTTATATAAAGTTAGGTGTGTGTATATGTTTATATATTTGTATTTATAGGGTTCATTCCTAAACTAATTAACCGATCATTATGAATTTTGGAACACAGCTACCAATTGTAAGGGGTCCAAATGTGGACTATATTTAATTTTATGCAAAGGGAGTAAAAAGAGGGGGGGTGAAAGCCTTTCATGAAAATTTAGATACCTCCGACTTTTGTAAAATTTTAATAATAGGTATTAACCATTACTTAATAAATATTTCTCAAATTTCAGTTTCTTTGGAGTATTTTAAAGGGGTTTTAAGGGGGCATAATATGACACAACCTCCCATTTGAAAATTTAAATATTTCAGATTTGCATTGAATTTGATTCATAGTCATAAGGCACCACTTAAGCAAGATTTCCTGAATTTCTTCTTAAGACCTCTTAAGCTAAATCCTTGAAGTTTAAGCATTTTCTAGAATCAATTTTGATCAAAATTAGAATAAGGATTTGAAACATAAGGTTTGGTATCATTATAGCTTTATTTTAATCTTTTTAAGGGGACATGAAAGTTGTGCAAAACTGCTCTGTTCAAGTATCTTTCTAGTATATATATATATATAGTAGTATGAAAATATACTTATGGCAAGTAAGCTACACAGAAACGCTTGTGTTTATTTTACTCACTTACAAGTGAGGAGCACCAAAATCCTTTTCAAACAAAGAAAAGTGATACTCATTGGCTGAAATAAATAAATAGGTAGTAAGAGCGTTATAAAATCAAAGACTGATTGGTTAGAATCAAGAGTAAGCATGGATTAGCTATAAAAACAATCCTAAAATGTAAATCCATGCAATTAGCCTGATGATTTCCTTCGGGATTGAAACACACACGTTTCTGTGTAGCTTATTTGCCATAAGTATATATTTTCATACCACCACTACTAAACTCTACTCACATATTGAGCAGTTTTGTAGTAAATACTAAAAAAATATATAGACACAATGTATTATTTTATAAGTGTATATACATGAAATAACAATATATTATATGTATATATGGAATTTATTATATATATATATATATATAATGCGTAATATATTATTTTATAATATAAGTATATATACATATATATATTTAAGGGAGAAATATCAAATGTGATTTATGGTAATTAGTATGTATTGAATCTGAAAGTGCTCAATACTCAATAGAGCATTTTCATAAATAATAACAATAGTAATATATATGGCTTTCATTGACAATGCTAAGGTTTTGATCTTGGCAGTGTGCGGTTTGAAGAATGCAAGGAGAGGAATTGGCAGTCACCATGCCCTGTTGACTCCATGTCTTCTTAAATCTATGCAAGTTCTATCATTGAGATCAAGCAGTCTCTCCCATAAATATAGCAACTAAGATGATCATTGATTGATAAGTTATTTTAGTGTTGACACTATCAAGTGGAAGAAAGTAGTGATGAAGAAAAAGAAAAAGGAAAAAAGAAAGATAAAAAATAATGCAAAGAGAGAAATATAAAGGATTAGAAAGAGATGGTAATGAAGATAGAGGAGAGTAGAATGAAAGGGTTCAAATAAGGAAGGGGGAGGAGTCCAAACTGAAGAACAGAAAAAAAAGAGGGAAAACGAGTTTGAGAAGGTCTGAAAAATGCCCTGTTTACCTTATTGAGAGAGAGAGAAAGAAAGAGAGAGAGAAATGGAGGATGAGAGAGAGAGAGAGAAAAGAGAGAAGAGAGGGAGAGAAGAGAGGGAGAGAGAGAGAGAAAGAGAGGGGGAGAGAGAGAGAAAGAGAGGGAGAGAAAGAGGGGATGAGAGAGAGGGAGAGAAAGAGGGGATGAGAGAGAGGGAGAGAAAGAGAGGATGAGAGAGAGAGAAAGAGAGGATGAGAGAGAGAGAAAGAGAGGATGAGAGAGAGAGAGAGAAAGAGAGGATGAGAGAGAGAGAGAAAGAGAGGATGAGAGAGAGAAAGAGAGGATGAGAGAGAGAGAGAAAGAGAGGATGAGAGAGAAAGAGAGGATGAGATAGAAAGAGAGGATGAGAGAGAGAGAAAGAGAGGATAAGAGAGAGAGAGAGAGAGAGAAAGAGAGGATGAGAGAGAGAGAGAAAGAGAAGATGAGAGAGAGAGAAAGAGAGGATGAGAGAGAGAAAGAGAAGATGAGAGAGAAAGAGAGAAAGAGAGGATGAGAGAGAGAGAAAGAGAGGATGAGAGAGAGAGAGAGAGAAATAGAGGATGAGAGAGAGAGAGAAATAGAGGATGAGAGAGAGAGAGAAATAGAGGATGAGAGAGAGAGAGAGAGAGAGAGAGAGAGAAAGAGAGGATGAGAGAGAAAATGTCAAGTGAAAAAGGAGTGAGTAGAGGGAGACAGTAAATTGAAAAAGAGATCGAGAGATAGAAGGAAGGAAGAGAGAAAACAATAAAATAATTAGAAAAAAGTGAAAGAGGTAGAAAAAAAAAGAGCAGGGGTGGAGAGGAAGAAAAGGAGAGAGAAAGGAGAGGAAAGGAAGAGGGCATGAGGGGGAAAGGAAACAACAAAATACCAAGTGATGCTTTAAATTCCTTGACTCAAAATCTAGCGAATCTTTATTTCTAATGAAGTTCTGAATTTTTCATTAAGTTTAAAAACAAAAAAAAAAGAACATTCTTTAAATGTCTTTACATTGGTGGAAGAGGAGGAGGTGGAGGGGGCGGTGGTGGTGCATTAGCTCCACCTCCTCCACCTGGTGCAGCAGCTGATTCCGTCCTTACGGCAGAGCCACCGTCGCTTTTGTTGGCATCCGTAGCGGTGGTCGATTTGCCATCATTATCACCAGACGATGGATCTGAGAAGAGAAACAAGAACAACATTCATTTTGGAGGTTGAAAGAAAAAAAAAAAGAAAAAGGAAATATAACAAAAAAAAACAAAGAAACAGCAAAACTGAATCATAAAAACCTGAAGAAAAAAGAAAAAACAAGTAATTTTAAACAATCGTAAGTTACAATTCATCGAATTTCTGTCCAACAGTAACTCTTAGGCTCCACCATTCCAGGAAGTTTTAAAATCATCCCAAAGGATGTTTTGAATTGAATTTTACCATTTTTATTCTTATTATTTCATTTCTCTGAAGATAATTTTTACAGTCTATAACTAAAAATGCCGGCTTTAAACAATTGAAAATCCTTATAAATGTAATATCATCTTAGGTAAATTAAAATTTATCATAATGGAAGCAATAATTATTAAATCAAGTCAGCCTCAAGATTTGACAAAATTCAATTACCTCTCAAAAAGATGTCCAAAAATGACACGGAATACAACTTTGACTGTTCATATAAGATTCATTTCAGCAGGTAACATATTGAATCTTTGTACTAAGATTCATAGCACAGTAGAGATCAGGCTAGCTTTTTATTTTAATAGTAAATTAATTACAAAGTCTCAAATTTGAACTAGATGGAAAGAAAATTTGATAATATGGCAAAGATTTCATTCAATAAAGTTTTCAACTTGGATTCTTTTGTGAAAGACAATTTAAAACTATATTATGCCAACAATATTGACGAGTGGCCCTTTTTCTTTAAGATGGGAAAAACATAAACATTAAAAAATAAATTGCCTGTTACTGAAAATAGTAACCTTAACTTGAAATAACCTTGGAAAAAAGTTATTTACGACACAAGAGAAAGAATTGTACATTTATAAAGAAAAAAGATTAATTTTTGTTTATTATCGAAATTTTATCAAAATAACTAAAAAAATAAATGAGTAGAAATTGAAGTGAATTTCACTTTCTTTAACTATTTTTGCACACTAAACTCTAGGCTGGTTTGTGATACTTACTAAACAGAATTAATATCAACATTCGATTCTATTCGAGAAAAGTTGTTTGATCTTGTTATAGACCTTGTTTTTAATTGCATCCCGAGTCATTCAAAGATATCACAAATATATTATAGATTGTACATAATTACAATACATTATCTATCTGTCTATATAGACAAGGCTCCATTTCAGATCAAATACCAATCTAGGAATTGTTAGGATCATTCCAGAGAAGTTTGACATGATGACATATTTTACTGATGCAATATTACTTAGTTAAGTTAAATTAATTATTGAATAATTAACAGAAAGAGAGGTCAACACACTTATGGACAAGAAGTATCACCAATTATTATTTTTGCTCAAAAGGTTATAGTGCTCGAGTTTGAATGGCAGCTAGAGAAAGCATCTGCTTGGATTTAACTGAATTATCAAGGCAACAAGAATCATTTTCAATTAAAATTTAACAGGTCAGATTGATTATTCAAAACAATTGTTTTGAACTAATGCAGATGACTAAATTGTGTTTGTTATTTAAAAAGGTCATGAAGTGAATTTGCCCATACTTGATCTGAAGGTTGGATTATCCAACAATAATTTTTCGGAATGACAGATTTCAATTATGATTTGAAAAGGTCAAAATATCCAGCTGATAGCCAAATTGTAGTTACGATTCCAAAAGGTTACTAAGGGCACCTGCCATATATGATAACATACTTACCTGTCAACAATTAGGAAGGCATGCTACTACCAGATTAAGATCAAGCCCATATATTGTGGCTTGACACGAGGCTCCTACATGTGTGAAATGAAGGTTTTCATTGACTGACCAATTGTAGAATAGCAGAAAATGCAAAATGGTCTGTGATTGGTTAGCCAATCAGAACAATCTCTTCAAGCGAAAGTTCTCAATAAAAGAAAAGGATTCCTCAGACGGTCAGTCTGAGTGAGAGTGAGTGAGAGAGACAGAAGTTGGCGACTGATCAGAAACAGGAGTAAAAAAAACAAGAATTTTCTCCAGTTCGACCTCAAATAAGGCACAAAAGCATAAAATAAATTTAAAAGATTCCCTAATCAAGACTTAGCAGCAATCAAATTCTTCAATTTGTCTTTTCTCCCAAACAAGAGGAATATAACTTTTTCATCGTTTATCATTTTTACACACTTGTGTTCCAATAAATTTTTTTTTTATTGTTTACAGCAAGTTTTTTCTTGTATTTGAGTTGTTGACAAAACCGATCACTTCCCAAAGTGTTTGACTAAGTTGCATCAACATCAAAGTTCTTCAGATCTTTTTAAACACCACATGAGTGCAGAAAGATTGACAGAGCAACCAATCAGAACGCATGTTGTCATCAGAGCAACCAATCAGAATGCATGTGGTCATCATAGCATTGTACCACATAAAGTCTTATACAATATTTGATCAGGATTATTTTATTTCACAAAGCGAAAATATTTCTCATACAAATGGAAGTAACCCACTGGTCACTAGTGTGGACTATTTACTCGGTTGGGGCATCAATTTCACTAATACCCTTTCAAAAGGTATGAATCCATCTGTCTTCCCTTCAGCTATGTGTTGTAGTGTGTAGAGACGAGATGGTCGCTTATCTGTTCAGGAACCGTAGAGAGACAAACAGCCATTTTCCATTTTAGCGAATAATATATTATACCGTAGTGATGAAACAATGAAGCATGTTTAAAAATAATATTTATTTTGTGAGTGTGATGTGAAAGATGTTGTACATGTGTAAAAAGAATTAAAAGAGAGAGTTATTGTTGTTACATGTATTGGTTCCTGGTCAATCGTTAATAAGTGAGAGAGAAGATGTATCTATGGGAATAAAGAACGGATACAATTGGGAGTGTTGATAGAATGGGTAAAAATTAGTGTTGGGATGACTAATTGGAATCAGAAAAATCGGAACGTTTTTGAGTATCAGAATCGGGAAAATTTGTGCCTATTTTCTGATGCCGAAAACGATTTTTTTAGTTGATTTTTTTTTTTTTTGCTAAAACTTAATTTTCCATTGCTGGTACTAATGATAAAATGATAAATATTTATTGATTTTAAACTATCAGTAAAACTAAAATCTATAGATACCCCCCACCCCTCCCAAGTGTATTTTTATGTTTGCAAAAATATATGCACATATTACATGGGATTTTTTATGGTAATCCTATAAAAAACAATAACTTTATAGCTAAATATTTAGAGATTTTAAAAGAACCGGAATCAGAATCTGTAATTGTATCAGAATAGTGAATTTAGAACAGAATCGGTTATTGTATTGGAATCTGGAAAAATATTGGAACTGTCCCATCACTAGTAAAAATACCGATTTCCCTAGGACGTGTGAATTTTATATCTTGTCAGGTCAAAGGAACCCGTGAAAAGAGGACAATGTCAAACGAACGTCTTTTCACCTCCAAGATTCAAGAGAAAAAAGATAGAGTCTTGTGACTGACATTACACCTATTAGAGCTAGAGCTGGGATATTTAAACATGTGCGTATAGAAGAAAACAGAGAAGCTCATTCATTCCTGGGCAATGCTGGCGGAGAGGGAGGTGGGAAGCTTCCGTGTAACACCACAGTTCTGTAAGAGAATAAACCATCAAAGAACAAGTTTGTAGGAGTTTTTTTCTTTTATGTTATGCATTATTGCAACTACCAGGCGAGAGAGGAAGGCACAGAGGCTTCGGCTGCCACATCACCACTGCGATTGTAAAGAGATCAATAACCGATTCTGTCAACAAAGTGAACTACAGATAATCCGTGTAGAACGAAGAACATCCCACACTATGCTACATATTGGATCAGTGAGGATAGATTCTGTTGTAATTTGTTTGGCTCTTTTATTTGGCCAGGCTTTCTCTGAATATCCCATCGATAGATCACACATTATGTAAAAAAAACTAAAGACAAATAAAAAAAATCATAAAAACAAAAAATGATAACATGCTCCTGATTACTAATTTTTGCACCAACAACATTTTTGTACCAACAACATTTTTGCACAAACAACATTTTTGCACCAACAACATTTTTGTACCAACAACATTTTTGTACCAACAACATTTTTGTACCAACAACATTTTTGTACAAGCAACATTTTTGTACCAACAACATTTTTGTACCAACAACATTTTTGTACCAACAACACTTAAATTAAATAATTACACACAACGCTTGTACAAGCTTACACATTACAAACATATAGAAGCACATATTACTAGAAAGTAAGAAGCATTAAAACATTTTTTGAAAAGGGATGTTGTACCTATATGGAAAAACGAGTCCGTATTTAGTATGAGCTGGCTTTGCCCTCTCGCTATGGCGACACAATTTAATTCCTATTCACTACTTGAAATCTTTGAAATGAAACTAATCAATAAGAAAAGATAAAATTAATGCTATTGCTAACTCAAACTCTCTCTCAATATCGCGAAGTGCACCAAACACATGTACATTCACTTTCAGTATATAAATTACAAAGCTCTACAAAGCTTTTGGTGTTCAAAAAATAAGGAATTATTCCTATAGAAAATCGGTATCCTGAATCCAAAGATTTGACCTCTCTAATCTAGTATTTTAACTTACTGAACATCGATATAGTCACTATGTACGTGTGCATGTCCAGTATGCAATGTTCGTTACCTTTTCCGAATTCTAAGTTTTGTTTTTGTTTCAGATTTTCTGGTGATAGAAAAGGAGCAATATTGTTGCGTTAATTCTCCAAATTTGTCCTGTTATGAAAACACATGACCTGGAAACAAGGATGAACATCACAGATTTAGTTGAAATAGTGTATATGGCATATTTTGGTGTCAAGCTGAGAGACCATGATAACTATTACACATCGCAGCAGTCGACCAAGGAAAGAATCTATCAGGCAGGTATAAGCAGTGTGATGATGTATGGAAGTGAAACCTGGCCAGTTGAGGACATTTGCTGCATGGAGAGAAATTATATGAAAATGATATGATGGATGTGTAATGTGAGTCTTAAAGACAGGCTTTGTTCTGATGATCTCAGAGGAAGATTAAATCTGGACAGTATAGGGAGATGTGTGCAGAACAGGAGACTTTGTTGGTATTGTCATGTTGAAAGAATACATGCAAGTTCCTTAGTTAATAGATTTAGAACAACAAAGGTAGCAGGTCCAGTTCACATGGAAAGGCAAAGGAAAACATGGAAGGAAGTGATAAAAATGGACTTAAGAGAAAGCGGGATAAATAAAGACCTGGGCACAGATAGGTTAGTTTGGAAGTTAATTTCTAAAAGCTGTCCAACACAAACCAGCATATAAAACGGACGTTAAATCGAATATGATGATGATGATGATGATAGTGTCTGCAGACACTAAACTAGGTTTTTAACACTGAGGCGTTTAGGAAATCAAGAATATTCCCATGCAAAGTCGGTCTCCTGAATCCAAAGATTTGCCCTATCAGATCTCGTTTCTTTAAGTTACTGAATATCTATATAGTCACTATGTATGTGTGTACATTCAGTACACAATATTCGTTACATTATTCAAACTCTCAGTTTTCTTTTGTTCAGATGTTGTGGTGAACTAAGCAACAGAAAATGAGCAAGATTTCCTCTTCAAGAAAATTTCGCATTCATTTTTCAAATGTGTTCTGTTATGTTTTGTGGATAATCTACATTAGTCAGAAATCGAAAAAAAAATTGTGTTCTTTTGGCATATTTTGTGATAAAGCTAAGAGACCAAGATTATTTCCAGACAATATAATTTCCTCAAGATTAAACAAAGATTTCTGTATGAAACGCAGCTGGTCATATAAAGGATTGTAGATAGAACATGCTATGCACCATAACTCAAAATAACTGAACATTACCAAAAGAACCTTTGTAATCTTAGGTAACCATATGTATATTTGAATACAGACAGACTAACATATTACAGACAAAGAGAACTACATTTAACATGATCAGAACTGCATATAACATGATCAGAACTACATATAACATGATCAGAACTGCATATAACATGATCAGAACTACATATAACATGATCATGAACTACATATAACATGATCAGAACTACATATAACATGATCAGAACTGCATATAACATGACCAAAACTGCATATAACATGACCAAAACTACATATAACATGATCATGAACAAAATAATTATACAATGTTTGGAAAAATGATCTTGTACACATATTGATAAATTTGTTACTATTCAAAAATATATCTTTATTAATATAAAGGTAGGTATGTGTATATGTTTATATATTTCTATGTATATGATTCACTCCTAAACTAATTTACTGATTTTTATGAATTTTGGAACACAGCTGATAGGCGTAAGGGTGGGTAATGTAGGCTATATTTAGTTTTATGAAAAGGAGATGAACGAGAGTGGAAGCTCTTTGTTAAGATTCAGATACCTCTGATGTTTGTGAAAATTTAACAATCGGTATCAGTCATCAATTAAAAAGTCCCCAAATTTCAGTTTCTTTGGAATATTTTAAAGGGATTTTAGGGGGGCATGATATGAGTACAATCTCCCAATTGAAAATTCAAATATTTGCGTTAAATTTGATCACTATTCATTAGACACCAATTAAGCAAGATTCCCTTAATTTCAATTTCTTATTAAGATAGCTTAAGCTTTAACTTTTAGACATTTTCTAGAATCAATATCATCTAATGGATTTTTATTAGAATTGAATTCTAGACATGAGGTTTAGTATTATTATATCTTGATTTTAATCTTCGTAAGGGGACATTAAAGTCGTGCAAAACTCTTCTGTTGGGGAACTAAATTTTGCCTGCCCTGTTATTTATAAATTTAAGAGTAAAAAAATAACCCCCAAAAACTTGAAAGTCTTTATGGGATTTAAATTTCAACATTTCGTAATAGATGTTAAATCGATTTTATAGATATTCCTTCATTTGATTATCTTTCCAAAAATGTAATTTATTGTTTTTTACATGAAATTAATTAAAAAGGAAAAGACGAGCAAATAAATTGAAAGTAAAAAAAAACTTCTGGGTAAAAAGATAAAAGCAACCAGAATCTCTTTTCAATTATGAAAAAAAAAATGTTTTATAAAATATAATTAATTAGCAATATGATATTTGCTATTCTCATAGGGATATTTCTTATTGTTATATCATGATGAAACACTGGTTGTTGTCTGATCACTGAAGTTAAGCAACATTGAGCCGGGTCAGTACTTAGATGGGTGGCCATTTCAGAATATCAGGAGTTGTAAGTTTGGAAATGCCTATAAAATCACATTCTCTAATACTCTTGGGAAAGGTATGAATCTATCCCCCTCTTCTAGCTATGGGTGAAATAGTAGGGTAGACTAGACTTTTAAGACTTGATAGAGCAACAAGTTTAGAAAGAATGCTCCGAAATAACAGCAATCCTTCTCTGCTTATCCTAGTATTGCTTTTGATCATCTTGTAATTCTTCTCATGCCATTAGGTATAAGCAATGCAGGTGAGAAGTGCGACTGGATTGTGCAACACTTGCTTCACTATAAATGCATATTTCTTTTATAAGAGTTATCTATTCAAGGAATATTGAGCATTTGTTAAGTTTGAAGATTTTCAACAAATTTTCTTGCTTTGATCCTCCACCATTTTGAAGTTTTCCTTCTCCCAGATTAGTTGCTCTATCAAGACTTGAGAGTCTAATCTACCCTATTATTTCACTCATAGATAGAGAGGGATGATAGATTCATACCTTTCTCGAGAATATTAGTACAAGTAATGCAATAGCTCCGACAGAATTCAAGCACAAACCGCCATCTTTTAATAAAATTAAACTAATGTCAATTCATTTCCATTATCTACCAAATAAAGTAAGAACTGTTACAACAATAGGTAAGACAATACAGTTATGACAATGCAGTTATGACAATGCAGTTATGACAATACAGTTATGACAATGCAGTCCCTATACTTGCCTCGGGCCTCATTAGGTGGCTTGAGAAAAGGGAAAGGAAAAAAAATAATAGCATTTAGATTAAAAGCAAAACATTTCACAGATAATTGACAGTAAACCCCATAAAATAAATTAGCTGTAAGGTGAATATGCTTTTGTTTTAGTGATTTATATGAATTTTTTGGACCATTGGTAGATACGGCATCCCACTAATCTGGACAGTTAGGTACTTCTCCAGCCGGGAATCCATATCGACCTGAATGTTTCCAATTGTGATTTACAGAACAGACTGGAAATGTCTGAGTCGTCGCCAAACAGTCAATTATTACCAACATTGAAACAACTTTTTCATTTTTTCCTCGACTAGGGATTAGGGTCAATTACACCCTCTCCTCTCCATGTTAAGAATGGGCTTAATAATTTTCTTCAAATTATTAAATGAAACAATGTTATTTATTTATTTTTGAGTAAGTTTTTTCAACGTTATTTAATTTTGTTAACCCACCTTTACTCGTACGCCCTGGAGGAATAGCACTCTGGCCAAACAAAAATTGCCTGGGCAGTCCTGTCAGCATTCACCAGTAGGGCCGCCTCAAGCGATTAGCAATAAACCCCTTCTCAAAGTGTTAGAAGGTAAAGCCTGTGAAGGTGGATCTTCTAGAACTGCACAGGACCATACCTCAAACCGACAGAGAACAAGCCATCCTCAAAAATGGCCTGGACTCTGTCGGTCTGATTTTGGTATGAATTAACCCTCGAAGGGTTGAGGAGTTAAAAGTTTACCAAAAGGGAACATTTCTGTTTGCATTTGTTGCAATTTGGGGTTTTTGCGATGAGGATTTTTTTTTTTTTTTTTGTTTTGCAGAATGCGTTTAATTCTTCAGGAAACTGAGCAGCTGCTGTCACGACGGTTAAATTCATTTTGTTTTTGCAGTCATATGCTTTTAGTGTTGTCTGCCTTTCAAATCGTAAACTACTTCAGCCATTTCTAGTTTGTTCTGTAAATCGGAATTGGAAACATTTGGGTCAATATGGAGAAGTACTGAACCAAGGCCACCGAGAGTTAACAAGGCCAAGCAACTAACTTCTTGCCCCCCTCTGACGTCATTGTGGTTGGTTAACTTAATTTCGCGCCTTTTTAAATTTCATTTCATCATTCACAAAGTTAAAATGGCTACTGCATGTGTTTGGATTTCCAAAAGAGAAAGAATTACGGCAAATACGGATTCACGCAAATAAGTTTGAATTTTAAAAAAAAATTATATAAAAAAATCAAAAGTCTGAATTACTTATTCATTATTTGATAAAAAAGTAGTGTATAGCCAATAATTATTGTTTCCATTTTTTTTAATTACTTTTTTCGATGTCTTATGAAGTGTAGTATATCTTTTCTCTGTACTTTTGTAGATTAAATAAATGAAATAATAACGGCATATTTAATCAATATTTTCACACACAAAAAATATATTGATTAAACAATGCTTTATTCAATGATAATATCGTTAATTAACAAAATTAATTTTTCTTCGAGTTATAATGATTTTATTCACAAAGTTTAGGGGCATTTTTCGTAATATATACTATTTTATTTTAAACATATACAGATCTTTATTTTCATTAAAAAAAAATTCATAAAAATATACCTTTTAATGGTGTATTTTGTTTAAAAAAAATAATACATTTTCACTAAGATTTAAAAAAAAATAATTTCATTTACGGCATTTCGAACAATTTGGAACAATGTTATTTAAATAAATAGTAAATCACATGAAATATATTATGAAATTATATTTTTTGGGGGAAAATATTGATTAAACAATGCCTTATTCAATGATAATATTCGTTAATTAACAAAATTAATTTTTCTTCGAGGTATAATGATTTTATTAACAGAGTTTAGGGTCATTTTTCGTAATATATACGAAATAATTAATATTTTTTTTTTATTTTAAACATATACGGACCTTTATTTTCATTAAAAAAAATGCTAATCTTCTTTTTCAATGATCATCTGGAGTTCCTCCAATTCTATACTGAACAATTTTTGTGATATGAAAAATGATCGCATCAATAAGAAAAAGCTAAACAGAAAAAGAAAATTAGAAACATTCTACTAAATATTTTCTATAAATTTATATTGAATAAAGATCAGTTTCAGGATAAATCGAATCGTGTTCCTTTCTTTTCTTTTTTTACATGCAATTTTTAAAGTTTTCTAATGCTTTGTTTTAAATATTTATAATATCGTATGGTCACTAGTCTTGATATTTTGGATAACTTTAGTAAAGGTGGTTTTTGTTTACAGGAAATAATACATTTGCACCAAGCTTTCTAATAAAGTAATAGATTTATTATATTCCGTGATCATTAATTAATAAATACTGAAAATTTCATTAAAATTGGTTGATTTCTTGAATTTTGATGTATTATTTAGTGGATGGAGAAGTCGAAATGCCTTATTATTATTACGACGGCCATTGTTTGACATGCAATGCAGTGACGTCATTTTCAAGCTAACAGGCTTGTAGTAACTCTCGGTGGCCATGACTGAACTCACTCAAATGCTACGCTTCTACAAGCATAAACAAAGCATGTATTTTCAAATTGATTTGGTTTGAAAATAGCTTCTTTTTTTTTCATTAAAAAATCCAAAACAATTTTTACTTCTTATAAAAAAATATACATATATATTAATGTTTTACAGAAAATTTATCTGTAACTTTTCTAACTTGAAAAATTAAACATACAACAAATTACTTGTCTTTCATATTGTCTCACGAATATATAATTTAATTTACTGACAATTGATCACCTTGGCGGTTTTACTATTTCTGCCCATCGACCCGACGTATGCCCGTTGGCACAACAGCTGCTGCTGATTCTCCAATGCCCGTCACACATGCCAGTCTGTCAATCAACTGCAATTACAACATTATTTTCCTAGTGTTTCTCCAGCATCAGCATTAATTAAATAGTTTTTTAGTGTTATTAACTTTTTCCCTTCAAACTTTCACACTTAAAATAAAATTAGTCCAAACGTTTTTTTTTTTGCTTTGCTAGTAATGTTTATTTTTTCAGACTTAAGGGAGAATACATAAAAAAAAAACCCAGGTCAAACTTAAAAAAAGAAGGAAATGTCTCCTTAATATTTGTTTACTTTTAGTTACGCCAATTTCATTTTTTAAATAATAAATGTTTACCATTTACCTTTTTCTGAGATACAAGCTAGAAAAAAACAAAAAATTTAAACAAAATGACAACGAAAGGTAAATTATTTAATTGCGCAAAAGCGAGAATAAAAATAAAAACTCTCAAAAACCCGGGGTTAAATATTTTTTTTTTATGAGACCAAGTCAATAAAAAAAATGTTTTGTTTGCTTGGAAAGGTGAAGCATTTAAGTGATGTCAAATACAGTGTTGTGCTAATGTAGTTCTTTTCAGCTCTCATCATAATTGGGGTGCCGAATTTACATAGGGTCCAAATTTTCTTTTAAAATCATTTATTAATACAATCTTTTGTTTTGCAAAGTTTTTTTGTAAATATTTTTGGGCAAAAACAACACAGTATTTTATCAGGGATGTATTAATAAAATTGATGTGTGTGTGTGTTTCTCGCATCAACATAACTTTGATAATTATACACTGAATTATTTTTTAAAATTTACTATTAATCGAATATTTATTGAAATAAAAAAAATGCAATAGTATAAAATATAAGATTTTATAAATCCTTTAAAAAGAAAATATTTATTTACGAAATTAAATCCACCAGAATTCATTTCAGTTTCAAACCATCAAATTTCAATCTTTTGTTACTAGTTGGGGGAAAAAAGGGAACAAATTACTTCCTGACTATTAGAAACTTGAAAGGGATTTGGAAGTCTTAAAACTGTCGAATAGAAAGTCATTTCTGGCTTTAACATTCTTAAATAAAAATTATTATTTTAATGAAATGACATAACTTCAGGGAAAATAGGAAACACAATCATATCCTGAAATAATAAAAAATATTTTTCATCATATTAAATAAAAAAAAGATGGAAGAAAAAACCTGAGACAGGAGAGATAATCCTAGTTGACACAAATGTCGAAAAAAATCTACTTTAAAAAAAAAAATAGATTTTAAAATAACATATTTCGATAAAATATATTTTCTTTTGTTAAAGACATGAAAAAGATACACTTTGCAAAAAATATTAAAAAAATGTAAAAAATCTACTTTTTGTTAAAAAATAGATTTTAAAATAACATATTTCGATAAAATATATTTTCTTTTGTTAAAGATATGAAAAAGATACACTTTGCAAAAAATATAAAAAAATGTAAAAAAATCTTTTATCAATGACATCTCTAAACATACACCTTAAAATCCTTTACCTAATATGGGCACATACCTAGTTTGATTATTTACATGCATTAGATAGTTATCCTCATCCTGATTATTACATTAACAACCTTTCAAATGGCCCATTTGGCATAATAGATAGTGTTCACTAATGAGCCAGGAGACTGGGGTTCAATCTTTGGTAGAGTCATACCAAAGATTGAAAAAATGATATTTGATGCCTCCTTGCTAAACATTCAGGATTATTAGGTGTGGATCAAGGGTAAGTGGAGTAATCCAGAGAAAGGAATAGCACCCTCCCCCATATCTCTGTGTAGTAGCCAATGAAAAAGGAGCCTTCAGTTTACCCTCGATTATGGTCATCTACTTACTTATTTTTACTCCTTAGATTTGGTCAGTAATCAAAGAATTTTACAAGCGAGCCCGTTATTCTATTTACGGGGACACACTGAAGAAGGCTAGAGAATACAACTGTAGCAATGCCTCATGTGTGTAAAAATAGGGTGAGAATCGGAAATTTCCACGTAAGGTTAAAATTAAGTAGAGTTGAATTTTCCAATTAGAAATCGAGTGAGAGCTACGTATCCCAGTAGTTACTCCAGATGATCATTGAAAAAGAAGATTAGCATTTTTTTAATGAAAATAAAGGTCCTTTCCACTGCATCCTTTAGGAAGGCTGACCAAGCCTGACCATTTGAAATCAACACTTGGGTGATCTCTAGCCACTCGCTGTTCCAACGGCAAATTCCATAGATTCGCGGGTTCAGTTTGGGTTCCAGGTCAGCTTTAACAGTCATCAGCCATGTTTTTCTTTGTCCATCACATCGCTTTTGCCAACCCTATAGAGGAGCTGGGGTAATTGCTTCTTAGATGAACTCTCCTGGTTGACGGCGAAGGGCATGACCCAATCAGCGTAGTCGTCTTGTGAGGATGACTTGTCGGAGGGAGTTAATTTTGAAGTGGAAACATACTGTGTTGTTTAAGAGGAAATGCTGCCATCAGACACAGAGGATGCGACGCAGGCAATGGTGATAGAAAGTTTTCAATCGCCTAACGTCTTCCATTCTCATTGGCAGGACTCACTACTATAAAGAAGGATCGTTCGCACCAGCGCTTGGTAGATCCTTACTTTGGTGCTGCGTCTTATCTCAGAGTGTGGTTAAGTTTTTGGATAGTTGCTCCCCTCCCATACCATTAACAACAAATAAAACCACAAAGATATTTTTCAAACCAAGTGAATTTGTGCTGTAGTATTTTAATAATCTTCATGAGACCTGTTATTGAGGAGAAAAAGATGATGTCTACAACAATGGAGAAAAGATAGAAATGTCGGCTGCCACATCGCCATTGTGACTACAGTGGGTTTCGTCGATGAGTGGATGAACTGTAGTGATTTACGAACAGCTGAGATTATGTTATACAACAGATGAAATGTTATGATTATAACAATCACAATCTAAAACATATGATGATCACTTCCAGAGCCAATGGTCATTAGTAAACTCTAGAAGTTGTCACGACGCATAGATAACCTGGAACTTCCTACTTCTGGTTAACTTGAGATTCAAGTTGCTGATGAGCACCTTCTATTCAGTCAGAATTCTTTGTGTTTGCCAATATTACAGAGAGGTTGTATTTTGGAGTTTTCCTTCTCCTAGACGAGTTGACCTATCAAGGTTTGAAAGTTTGGTCTACTGTACAAGCTTACCTGTGGCTAGCACAAAGAGTGATGCATTCTTTTCTCAATAAGTGAAAGTATCTTTTACAGCCCAAACAGAATCTGACACGGCATGCAATTGTAACATAGCTGGGGTGTTCTTAACCCTCACAGTGCGTCCACTTTGTTGGTAGAATCAGTTGGTCGAATCTCTGTAGTCACAGTGGTGAGGTGGCAGTCAGAGTTCCCATCTCCTTTTCTCTCTGTCATCATCTTCTCCGCCTCCTCCTCAATAACAGCTTTCATAAACGTTATCAATAAAGAAACATCACAAATGCAATTGTTTTTAAAAATTTTTTAGGGTTTTATTCTTTCTTTATAGCATACATGTACGTGAATAAAACACCCAACTCCCTCCCCCATAGTGGTGGTGGGGGGTAGCTATCAAAATCTGACTTCTCTCTCTCTCTCTCTGCCGGTTCAGTTGAAAGATAAAGATCTTCTCCGCTCATTCGCCATTTAAGCTTAGTGGTTTCCTGTCTGTGTGACGTCACGAGACATGTAGTAGCTCTTATGACGTCTACTTAGAAAATTCTACTCTGCCTAAATTTGACCTTACATGGGGATTTATCATACTAACAACACGCCCGCATATAAATATTATTACACCAAGTTCACAACCTCTGCCGGTAACCATTACACTATTTTCATTTTGCTGAAACATTTAAATAATAACTCATCTCAGAAGGCTGAAGAATACAGCATCCGAAACATTGCAACTATAACAACCAAGATGAGGATAACAGTGTGAAACATGGAAATTATAACAAACTTTTCATCTAAAAAACAAGACAAAAACACATTAACAAATGGCAAATATGGTTTAAATATATGAATTAACTCTTTGTGTTCTTAACAAGTTTAAAGTCACCGCTTATATCAACATCAATAACATTTTACAAATAAATTAACATATCGAAAAAATGTTTAAATTTGAAACAACTGATTCAGCCTTTTCTGTTGTTAATCCGATAAATTTATTTAAAATTTAAACATTTTATTTTATTTATTTCACTGATTTCTTTTTAAAGTAGAAACACCTATTATATAGCATATAACATTTTTTCATTACATTTTAAAAAAATACTATTACATATATTTGAAAATTTTTGAGAAACCAGTTAACAGACGCATGAATAAGTGAAAATGATTTAATCATTTTTTTTTTATATTTTACAAATCCAAATTTTTGGTTTAAAAAACCATAATCATGGTAAACAGACATTGTATTTTTTTCTATTTTTTTCTTCTTCATGGTGAAAATCTGTCGGCGTGGCCGAAGATTTACGATCTCCTCCGATGTTATTGGAGAGTTTGTTTATATGTCCGGTGCTTGTAGTGAATGCCCTAGCAGGCTTGAGATGAATAATATAATATTACATATATTTGCATTTCAAATTATATTTTTTTTATATAAACTTAACCATCACTATATGTCGTCCATGGCAAATACTGTTTACATATATGAATTACCTCTTTGTGTTCTTAACAAGTTTAAAGTCACCACTTATGAAGGCCAAAAACCACCCGAGGATAAAAGTCAATCATCATATGTTATCATGCCAATACTGGATCCATCGTTAGGCATCGAGATTACAGTCCATCAAATCTTGGTCAGTACAAGTTGGTCCATCACTGCAGTCATTAAGGATGTGTTTCATTGTGGGTCTGAGATTTCCATAAGGGCAGTTGCTTATTGTTGCTGGTCCCCCACCTGTGGAGGTTGCTGGCTGTCCTTCCAACCTTCGCTCTTGCTCGGTTCAGGGTCACCCAGTCCTTTGGGAGATCTGTTCCATGTGGGAGATGTTCTCTGGGTTCTTGGATGGCTTCGTTCAAGTAATCATTCCATCTGTCAATGCGGTAAGTGGCAAGTAGCGAAGCTTCACTTTGTGCTGCCACTGTTAATCCTGACGGTTTCTTGAACCAAATGGAGACCGATTGTTACACTACATCCACTACTGGTGGTAAAAGACAGGTCAATGAGATGGATAGAGTGACAGTTGAACGATGATTAATACTATGAGAAGATTGAAAAATAACAGCCGACCCAGAAAACAGCAATTCTTCTGCCTCTGTCGGAAACGTTGTATATGAAATTTGAGGACAAAATAGGTGAGAAGTGAGGGTTATGAGGCTGCTGAAAGTAAACCCAAGGTCCACTTTTTATTCTCCAATTTGTGCAAACTTTCATATTTACTTGTGTTGAGGGCTACTTCAACCTATATAACTAACTTCAACCTATATAACTAAGAGTTTCAAATAATAATAATAATAATGATCATAATAATAAAAATTAATTTGAATAAGCAAAGAAAAGCTAAAAATTTGGAATGTTAAATTATATACATGTCATCCAATTGCATCATAGAATGAATATTTTTTCATAGGAGAGAATTTCTCCAAAAAACAAAACACTGGAACCTTTCCACTAACCCAAAAACATGTAAAAAATTTAAGGGATTCTAGTAGTCGGTGCTGGACTTTTGAGGAACCCTAGAAGTCTTTGCCAGACTTTTGAGGAACTCTAGGAGTCTGTGCCGGACATTTTGGGAATCCTAGGAGTCTGGGCTGTACATTTTAGGAGTCCTTTAAGTTTATGTCAGACATTTTGGGAATCCTAGGAGTCTGTGTCGGACATTTTAGGAGTCGTCTGTGTCGGACTTTATACCTTCCGATTTTGCAACCCTGGTGTCCATTCAATCTGCACGTTCAGTGATGAAAATGTCTTTTCATACTAAAGTATGACACAGCGACTGACAGACAGATCCTCTTATAGAAATGTATGGCATGAAACAAAGCAACGTTTAAAATAATATTTAAAACTTTCAGGTGGACTCTCATCAGAGAATAATATGTCAAATAATAATCAGTTTAATTCAAAATAAAACGTAGGCAAAATATGTTATAAACAAATTCTAAGTCTGTGCTTATTTCAGAATTTCAGTACTTATTGAAATTTCTGAGTCATGACATACCCAAACTCAGCAAACAAAACCAACTTTTTTTGTGGAGGAAGGAAGACTGCAAATGGAGGATGTAGGCCAATATATTGTTTTTAGTTTTTTTTTTTAATTTTATTATTTATTCTTTCGGTATTTTTCTTGGGAAGGATCTTTTGGACTAAAATGTACAGCCCAGACTCCTAGGATTCCCAAAATGTCCGGCACAGACTCCTAGAGTTCCTCAGAAGTCTGGCAAAGACTTCTAGGGTTCCTCAAAAATCCAGCACCGACTACTAGAATCCCTTAAATTTTTTACACCGGCTACTAGGATTCATAACAAGTCAGACACCGGCTACTAGGATTCCTAAAATGTCCGGCACCGACTGCAAGGATTCCTAAAATGTCCGGCACCGACTGCAAGGATTCCTAAAATGTCCGGCACCGACTGCTAGGATTCCTAAAATGTCCGACACCGACTGCTAGGATTCCTAAAATGTCCGACACCGACTGCTAGGATTCCTAAAATGTCCGACACCGACACCGACTGCTAGGATTCCTAAAATGTCCGACACCGACTGCTAGGATTCCTAAAATGTCCGACACCGACTGCTAGGATTCCTAAAATGTCCGACACCGACTGCTAGGATTCCTAAAATGTCCGACACCGACTGCTAGGATTCCTAAAATGTCCGACACCGACTGCTAGGATTCCTAAAATGTCCGACACCGACTGCTAGGATTCCTAAAATGTCCGACACCGACTGCTAGGATTCCTAAAATGTCCGACACCGACTGCTAGGATTCCTAAAATGTCCGACACCGACTGCTAGGATTCCTAAAATGTCCGACACCGACTGCTAGGATTCCTAAAATGTCCGACACCGACTGCTAGGATTCCTAATATGTCCGACACCGACTACTAGGATTCCTAATATGTCCGACACCGACTACTAGGATTCCTAATATGTCCGACACCGACTACTAGGATTCCTAATATGTCCGACACCGACTACTAGGATTCCTAATATCTCCGACACTGACTCCTAGGATTCCTAAAATTTATGATACTGAATCCTAGGATTTTAAAATGTATGACCGAGACTCCTAGGATTCCTAAAATGTCTGCCCTAGACTCCTGAAATGTCTGACTCAGTCCTCATTTTAAAGTTTTCTAATATTCAAACTCTCTGTTGATTCTTCATAGATAAAAAATATTACTCCGACTCCTAGTATTTTTACGAATTCAACTCTGACTATTTCCAAAACCTTTGACTCTGATACCACAACCCGGATAGACACATCATTTATTAAATGCATACAAGCATCCCTGTACAAGGGTCAGTCGGTCAGTTAGCATGTCTGTCTATCTATTGGTCTATCACGCTTAATTTTGTAAAAGTATTTTCATTGCAAAATTTGCAGATTGAATTGATATTTTAGATGCGACTAATTTTAGTCAGTTGATCTGTTATGTCTTAGTTTTGAATAGTTTTTTCGTCAGTTTGTCATGCTTAAGATTGAAATAACATTTTTGTTGGTCTGTCATGTTTCAGTTTGAAATAGCATTTTTGTAGTTCTGTAATGCTTAAGTTTGGAATAGCACGTGCGATGGTCTGTCAAGCATAAGTTTTAAATACCATTTTCCTCGGTCTGTCATGCTTAAGTTTTAATTGCTAAACATTCAAGCTGTTATACAGGTTGATGACTCAAGTAGCCTATGCAGAAGTAAACAATAAAGTTGGTGCAGGTGGAGTTTGAAGTTTGTTGCTAAATATACATGAGGATAAATCCTGCTTAAAAACAGAAAGGAGACAAAAAAGGGGTGGTACTAAAATTGGGATCTAAACATGGGGGAGTGGTAATAAAAACAATAAGGGATTAGGTGGATTAAAAGATGGTGTAACGGTTTCTAAAATAATTAACTCACCTCCATCATAATCATCATCCTCTTCTGTTTAAAAAGAAATTCAAGTGATTTTCTTTTAATATTTTTTTCATTTTTATTATACTAATATAAGATACACATGTCTGTCTGTCTGTCCACTTACTATTTTGAGATGATTAAAACAACAGACTTGAAATTTAGTAGGAATGATAACCTATTTATTGTTATTATTATTTTTTTTTTTTAATGTCAACGAGGGAGCATAACACCCACTTCTATTTCTTTTTACTTCAGATTTTAATAAGATTTAAGCCATTGTTAAATTTTAAAATCTGCTAAAATTTTAATTATTTTAAGACCCTACTGACTGTATCTACCCGGCGCTGCCCGGGATGCAGTGAAGTTGTTTTAGGTTTGTTTTTTTTTTCCCCATATATTTTACACTTTAACAATGAAAAATAAAAATAACCGAGTTGTAAGGGAGACAATTCTTCATTTACAAATATGAGTTATGGCTCTTGCACATTTTTTTTTCAGTGATTAGCTAAAATTTTTTCGTAATATAGATTGTTTGGGCTATACTGAGTAATTTTTTAAAAATAAACTGGGCTAAAGTAAGTTATTATACTGCCAATAACATCGTAAAACAATAACAAGTGAAAATATGCAAGTCAGAAACAAAGTATGATTTATCAGCTATGTTAAAATCTGGCCAACATAATTTAATAGATATATGCTATGAGGAATTGCCTCCATAAAATCAGCACTTTTTAAAGACTCATATTTTGAATCATGTAAGCTCTATTTTAACATAATTTTCAATATACCAATGTTCTTGCTTGATTCGAAGGATTTGGGGGTCTTTTTCAAAGGACTGGTTGACGAGAACGTAAATAATATATTTATATTTTTATTTCCTTTTTGCCAACAGGAGAGAAAAGAGTTTTTTTTTATATTTCATCCCATCAGCATATGTCAGCTTTTAATTTTTATACACGCTAACTCTGTTGGATCAGTATTTGTTATATATATTATTAAGTATATAATTGCTTAACTTTAACATTTGTTGATAATGTTTTTACAAAGATAAAGTCAAAGGATTTCGAAAGTCAGAATACATTGTGATGTCATAATAAACCATCTCTTTCCCTCTTAATTATTTACATCATTCCATTACTCATCATTTGCCCTTTACTTACAATAGTTGTCTTTCTTCCTGCCATCTAAAATATTCATGTACAGATGAAACAAGATAACAATATTCTCAGAGTCCCAGTAGTATATATATATATGAAAAATGAAAACCGAAAATTGTTTATATGTTCATCAATGATTTGTCTTTATTGTTCAAAGACTTTCTCAAGATGATTGATTGAGAAAGTTTTTGAAAGATGAAACGTCAATGAACATATAAACAATGTTCGGTTTTCCGGTTTTCATTACATTGTATTAAATTTTTTTATAGAAATCATTCAAAACAAGGCATGAAGCCACTTGATGTAAGGAGCTAACAAGAACGAAATATTATTATCGTAAAGACAGGAGATGCCTATTGGCCTTAGTCTTGAAAAGACCAAGGCTATAGGTAGGAGGAAAACAATCAGCAGGAAGAGAGTTCCACAAGCCTGCAGTTCTTGAAAAGAAGCTACTGGAATAGGAAGCTGTATTACAATGAGGTATAAAAACAGCGAATTGATGGAGACCACTAGACCAACGAGTCAAACAAGCTGGAACAAAAAAAGCAGGGAATAGATCACATAATTTTGAAGAACACATGCTATAATAGTATTTATAGAAAAGACAGACTAGCAACATCATGTCCGTGAGAGAGGGTGCAGAGAAGCAGAAAGGGTAGGTCCAATCAAATTACAGATACGTTTCTGCACCTTATGAAGAACCCTCAAATAGGAGAGATTCAGCAGCCCAAATATGACAACAGTACTCCATACATGGTCTGATTGTGGATTTGTAGAGATAGAGAATAGCCTCAGGTGTGAGAAAGTGTTTGGAGCGATAGAGAGAACCGACTTTACGATAAGCAGAAAAAGCAATGGGTCTAATGTATGAACTTCAAGAAAGATTTGATGAGAAAGAAAGGCCAAGAAGTTTCAGAGTCGATTTCTCCTCAAGAGCAGAGGAATCCATGAGAATCTCAGGAAGAAAAGTGACACCCCTACGATAAAAAAACACGAGCTGAGTCTTAACAGGATTAAATTAAACAAGCCATTTCATATCCCAATCCACAACTGAACCCAGGTCAATTTCTAGATCAGCTGCATATTTTGATTGATCCGAGGGAGATAGGCAAGAAGCAACACAAGAATAGAAAGTGGTATTATCAGCATAGATGTTAATTTTCTGAATAATCCATAACTATCATTATATATATATATATATATATATATTAGTACTTCATGTATCCACATAAAATATTATAAGGAGATATAATTTTTTATGTGTCAGTTTTCAGTATTTACTTCAACAGTGCTCGATACGTAAGTAGAGCTAGGTAGTAAGCAATGAAAATATATATGGCAATCAAGCTACACAGAGGCTCCTGTGTTTCATCCCAAAGTCTAATCACCCCCCATCAATCATAAAACATATCCCGAATTCGATCGAAAGTAGGCTTATCAACAATTCTAGCAACGAAAGCGTTTTTAAAAAATCAATCAACATTTACAATACAGCTCTAAAAAATAGTGGTTACCACAATACCGAAATTAAATATAAAAAACAGGACACCAATAATTACAACAAAATTAAAAATAAAAAACAAAAGAAAAAGAAATATAATCTACTATACCCCTCCCTATAACCAGATGCTAAAAACTAAACTAGGCAAAAAATTCCTAAATCTGATTGAAAAACACTTCCCGTAACCAACCCTCTACATAAAATATTCAATAAAAATAATCTAAAACTATCCTACAGCTGCTGTGAAAACCTAGAAATGATAATTAAGGCACACAACAACAAAATACTAAAAGACAACAATAAAGAAAAAAATAAACAAAGTGGAAAATATAACAAAAATAACACTACGAAGAACAAAAATATAAACAATACTAATAGAAATAAACAAAACACTAATAATAACCACCCGAATAGAAACGAAAAAGTTAGCAATGAAGAGAAAAGATGTAACTGCATAAATCGTAAACTTTGTCCACTACAAAATAAATGCCTAACTAAAAGTGTTGTATACCAAGCAACGATATTTGCCAACGAAAGACCAAATAACAAGAAATACTGCGTGGGTATGACATCCCTAGACTTTAAGACCAGATACTATGACCATAAAAGCACATTTAAAAACAAAGAACGTCGAACTAAAACAGCACTAGCTAACCATTATTGGGAGCTCAAAGAAAATGGACACTCACCAATAATTGAATGGAAAATAGTAAGACAGGCCAGTACATGTAGAAACTTAGACGACCCGTGTAGATTATGCCTGAATGAAAAATACGAAATCCTAAATTTTAAAGATCCCCGAAACCTATTAAACTCTAGAAGTGAAATAGCAAACAGCTGTTTACACAGAAATAAATTTACCTTAGGATGATATATAATAAATAAAATAAATAAATAAATAAAAATAAATAAATTAATTAATAAAAAACTGAATTAGTTAAAATTTAAAACCCAAAATAGAAATACAAGAAACCACTTGTTAAAATAAACTCGCCCACTGTATTGACAAAACAAAGGAAACAGGATATAGGAAAATCCATTGTTAACAAAAATAGGAGCGTCACCAACAATGCCTTTGTTCGAGGGAAGCCCAACGATTGGCTGAAGGAACAACAAAGAATCTGATTGGTTAACTAGCAAGACACGTATATAAAAACACCTGACAAAAATAATTCCATGCATTTAGCCTGACGATTCCCCCCGGGGATGAAACACAGGAGCCTCTGTGTAGCTTGATTGCCATATATATTTTCATTGCTTACTATATATATATATATATATATATATATATATATATATATATATATATATATATATATACTTTGCAGACGTAGTTGTAGACACATTGATTTCAAAATATTTTTTGTATAAAAAATGTTTTTCAATTAAAACAATGTTCACTATACTTCTACTACTAAATGAATTGAGCTAAAATTTGTTTTATTTCAAAAATCTATATAAAATCCATATCTAAAAATAATCCACAGAGGTACTCATGCACTCTCTTCTTTTCTCTCTCTCCGAGATACGTCAATATAAATATATCAAAATAAATACCTTTTTTCTCTTCTGCAGCCGTTAGGTCAGCTCTGAAAAAGATCCTGGCACTGCTAAGGGAATAATTCAGAAGTTCAAATTCCTGCAAAATAAAATAAGCAGTCATTTAGGAAGCTGTCATCAATTTAGCCTTTTTTTATTAGTGAATTCATGCTATCCCCCCACCAACTACCATTTATGCTCTCTCTCTCTCTCTCTCTCTCTCTCTCTCTCTCTCTCTCTCTCAAGAATATCAAATAATATCAACATTAATTTGGCGATATCATATTAGTGAGATTTCTCTTGGCATTTTGGCAAAGAACAAAGTGTAGTATCTGTTCTGATGCTACATTTATTCTGTCCTCATTCAGTGAAGGAAAAGTCCTTCTAGACATAGACAATTTTTTTTATTTTTGTTCCAATCCAGAGTAACCCTTTTTGCGGGGCTGGATTTTCCCCACATTAAAAACCGATCTTATGTCTAACTTTGTCCTCATGGGGAGGCAAATAAGCATTGAGCATTGGTTTAGTTTGTTTTACGGCATATCAACCCTTTTGTGTGTTATTAAAAGCAAACTAGTTTTCAGTTATTTAAAAAACAAATTCCAACCATACTAAGAGATGTAAGTAGCCAATGACAAAAGAAACTGAAATGGAGATCAATTTCCCAACCTGGAGTGCCACGACCCCCTGTGTGTCTGGAGAGAGGGCAGCACACAAAATACAACAACCTTTTTCTTAAACAACTTCTGTTTTTTGGTCGAGATCAAAGTGTAGTATCTGTTCCGATGGATACTTCACCCCATGGACTGGTATTGTCTTGGCCTTCGGGGCTTGATTTACGCCGATCTATGGGTCTGTCCTGTGCAGTTCTAGGAGGTCCACCCTCCCAGGCTTCGCCTCCCCTCTAAGTTTATTGCTTACTGCCTGAGGCGCCCCTACCGGGGAATGCCGACGGGGCTGCCCAGGCAATTTTTGATGGTCAGAGTGCTCACCTCTCGGGCGCTGGCTTTTCAACCCCCACTTTCTGACCCGACCTTGGGTCACATCTTACTTGTGGGAGTAGGATAAAACTGGCCTTGTGCCTAACTCCTGGAGAGGAGTAAATAATACTCCAATTAGTTTCAACTAAAAAAAGTCAAAATTAAGAGAAAGACACTGGGTGCGTATGTAGAAAAAGGAGACAGGAAGTCATTCTTTGATGAAACAAAAGTCATCTAACTCCTCTACTCTTTTCATGAATTGCTTGAAGTCTTAGCCCTAATGGCAAAATTACGATTTTCCGTTTTCAGAGAGAACTGTCATAAGAGAGAAAATGAGCTTTTTCTTATTTAAAAAAACAAACAAAAAAAGCATATTTCAATCAAAAAGCGGAGAACACACATCCATGAGCCGGCTCTAGCAACATAGCCGAAATCCGCTTTATCTGGATCTAAAAAAAGTGGAGAACTCACATCCCTGCATAGTGACGACTTTTTTTGTTTATATCAATCATTGTGGTCGTTTAATCTCGAGAATTAAATATTTATTGGTAAAAGATTAAATATTGAAGAAATGTTGCAAATATTAAAAATATTGGAAACATTGAAGATTTATGTATTTGACACATTGAAAGTTGCAAACCATTGTAGATATTAAGGGACCTTGGAAACAGGGTTGCAGAGTAGGAGTAGGACTCAAGAATGCTAAGAGTCGGTGTCGGATGTTTTAATTTCTAAAGAATCAACAGACAGTTTGAATATTGGAAGACTTTAAAATAAGGAGACAAAGTTGGATATCTGGTACTTTTAGCAATTGCTGTCAGACCTTATTATACCTTCAGATTGTGCGTCCCTGCTAACCCGACGGTCGTGGCATGCTGTGTAAATTGAAATCTTTTTACCTTTTAGAGAACTAGTAACTGCTAAATAATTATCAATACATTTTTATTGCTATTTTAGTCATTGCTGGAAGAGGGAAACGGGTGTTCATGCCTTTCTCCAAGGTTGTTTTAATATGACTTACAAATATTTAAAAGGTCATTTCTGAATAAAAGTAAGGGTTCAATAAAGCAATAAGTACTGACCTGAATGTAGAGGTCAATTCTCTTCATGGTCAGCGTTGTGGTCTGTTGGAGCTTTTCGTCCATTTTACCATTGGCCAGAGTTTGCTGTTTCCTGGCTTCCAACTAAACAGCAGCACATTAAATAAATTGAAAAAATGAAATTAAGATAAAAACATAAAAAGAAAAAGGAAAACAAATTTCAATTACAAAAACAGTGAAAACGCCTAAAAAAAAAAAAATTATAAAAAAAATGCATATCAAGTGTATTTTCTTTATTGTCCTTGGCCTTTTGACTAGAAGCAAAGTATAATATCTCTTCTGATACTACACTTAATCTGTTCTTTCCTCGGTCAGTGAAGAAGAAATCCTTTTGAACAGAGACAATTTAAATTTTTGTCCCAATCCAAAGTGCCCCATTTTCGGAGAGCTGGATTCCCCCACATTAAAAACCGACCTTATGTCTAACTCTGCCCTCGTGGGGAGGCAAGTAAATAGATACAATATGCATGCATGTATGTATGTAATGATGTATCTATGCAGTATGGGTGTGAGTTGGTTTGTCAGTGTAATGACAAATGGGCAGTCATATTGTGACGAGTCATGTTAAAACTCAGTTTAGTTCATGAATTCTGATGACAGATAGGAACATGGATGGGAAGAATTTCCATTGGTTGAACTATAACATCAGTTGACCAATTGGAATGAATGATGACTTAAATTTTATAGTTAACATTTGGACATGAACAGAAAAGGTCGAAAAGTAATTCGATCCCCAACTTTGGTAATATATGGTGAAGACTGTGAGGTGAGCTTCAACATCAGCTCTTAGGGTTTTCTAAATATGGCAGACATTTCCAGTTTACATATTTCACAAATAAAAGTGATAATTCCTGAAAATTGGAATTGCAGCATACATTGTTCAAGATACTTATGGTGCAACGATTTGTAATTCAAAACATTGTTTGTTTTTTTTAAATGATATCACCACTACTACAACCACCTTTACAACTAGACTTCACTATCAATTGAGCAACTACTTACTTTCAAAGAGAGAGACAGTTGTTTTCTGTCCACAAGAAGATTACAGGCGAATTGATGGAGAACAAGAACCCCCGCCACACAATGTTGAAAACAAAATTTTTTAATTAAAAACATTGTTTTTTTTTTAAATATTGTCCATGCAGTGTCTGTTGCCTCTTCTCTGTTGAAGTAACCAGAACTAGTACAACTCTTTCAGAACAGCATAACCATCAAGCAAATACCAAACATCTTGTATATGGTGATACCCCCCCAAACAAAAATGCCACCCATAGAATTGCTAATAAAATTCACAAATCCTTTCTACAATCCAACCATATTTGGTACAAATAAACTTCAGTCAATGCCTGACTTGTCCACCAAGTTTCAGTCATGAATGTCCAACAGTCTTTGTTTTATCACCGTTTACCGATAAGCAGACCTGGATACGATATGCGAAATTGTCAATAACTCTGACACACTCTCTCTTGGTATTGCCCTGATTTTGGATGTGATGGTCCTCTTTACATCAGGAATAGTTTGGGGATTGTCTTGATTGACACTATCTTTGAGATAACCCCATAGATAAAATCGGGGATGAAGGGGGGGTAAAGGTCTGGTGAGTGTGAAACCTATTCAGGATCACACCTCCTACTGATGAAACAATCACCAAAATGTCCTCACATATCATTGAACGGCGATAAAAAAAAGACTGTTGGACATTCGTGACTGAAACTTGGTGGACAAGTCAGGCATAGACTGAAGTTTATTTGTACCAAATATGGTTGGATTGCAAAAAAGTATAATCTTTTATGAGGGGGAGGAGGGGGGGGGGGTCACCCTGTATTAACATGACCAACAACTATAATGTACTAAACAAAAAGGAATATTTTCAAGAGTCGTGCATTCAATCTTCATGTTTAGTGATGAAAATATTATTTCAAACCTAAGTAGGACAGAATGGCATACAGAATGGCATACAGAATGGCATACAGAATGGCATACAGAATGGCATAGCGGCCAGCATACTGGCAGAATGACATACAAGCAGAGCTTGTTATAGGGAAGTGTGACCACATCTAAAAATGCTATTTCAAACTCGAGTATGACAGACTGTCTGATGGCCAGAGACTCTTATAAAATAAGAGGCTCTGTCCATTTAATCTGAATTTAGCAATAAAAATACTATTTCAAAGCGATGGATGAATGGACGAACAGGAAGAGGCTCTTACAGAGATATGGAGACACATCTAAGAAAATTGTTCGATTTTTTAATATTTATTCTTCTTCTAAGGAAAACTGACCACTTGAAACAATAACTTTTGGCTTTTAAAAAAAAAACAGAAACTTCTTACCTTGTCATTTTGATATTTTTGTCTAACTGAAGCAAACCAGTGTAATGAATCAAACTCATGGTATTGGTCAAGCAACTTCAAGATGTATGCTAAACCTAAAAGTGAAAAACAAAATTAAATATGATGATGAAAGGATATCTTAAATATGACGATAAAAGGATATCTTAAATATGACGATAAAAGGATATCTTAAATATGACGATAAAAGGATATCTTAAATATGACGATAAAAGGATATCTTAAATATGATGATAAAAGGATATCTTAAATATGATGATAAAGATATCTTAAATATGATGATAAAAGGATATCTTAAATATGATGATGAAAGGATATCTTAAATATGATGATAAAGATATCTTAAATATGATGATAAAAGGATATCTTAAATATGATGATGAAAGGATATCTTAAATATGATGATAAAAGGATATCTTAAATATGATGATAAAAGCATATCTTAAATATGATGATGAAAGGATATCTTAAATATGATGATAAAAGCATATCTTAAATATGATGATAAAAGGATATCTTAAATATGATGATAAAAAAATATCTTAAATATGATGATAAAAAGACATCTTAAATATGATGATAAAAAGACATCTTAAATATGATGATAAAAGGATATCTTAAATATGATGATGAAAGGATATCTCAAATATGATGATGAAAGGATATCTCAAATATGATGATAAAAGGATATCTCAAATATGATGATAAAAGGATATCTCAAATATGATGATAAAAGGATATCTCAAATATGATGATAAAAGGATATCTCAAATATGATGATAAAAGGATATCTCAAATATGATGATAAAAGGATATCTTAAATATGATGATAAAAGGATATCTTAAATATGATGATAAAAGGATATCTTAAATATGATGATAAAAAGATATCTTAAATATGATGATAAAAAGAATATCTTAAATATGATGATAAAAGGTTATCTTTAATATGATGATAAAAGGATATCTTAAATATGATGATAAAAGGACATCTTAAATATGATGATAAAAGGACATCTTAAATATGATGATAAAAGGACATCTTAAATATGATGATAAAAGGACATCTTAAATATGATGATAAAAGGACATCTTAAATATGATGATAAAAGGACATCTGAAATATGATGATAAAAGGATATCTTAAATATGATGATAAAAGGACATCTTAAATATGATGATAAAAGGACATCTTAAATATGATGATGAAAGGATATCTTAAATATGATGATAAAAGGATATCTTAAATATGATGATAAAAGCATATCTTAAATATGATGATGAAAGGATATCTTAAATATGATGATAAAAGCATATCTTAAATATGATGATAAAAGGATATCTTAAATATGATGATAAAAAAATATCTTAAATATGATGATAAAAAGACATCTTAAATATGATGATAAAAAGACATCTTAAATATGATGATAAAAGGATATCTTAAATATGATGATGAAAGGATATCTCAAATATGATGATGAAAGGATATCTCAAATATGATGATAAAAGGATATCTCAAATATGATGATAAAAGGATATCTCAAATATGATGATAAAAGGATATCTCAAATATGATGATAAAAGGATATCTCAAATATGATGATAAAAGGATATCTCAAATATGATGATAAAAGGATATCTTAAATATGATGATAAAAGGATATCTTAAATATGATGATAAAAGGATATCTTAAATATGATGATAAAAAGATATCTTAAATATGATGATAAAAAGAATATCTTAAATATGATGATAAAAGGTTATCTTTAATATGATGATAAAAGGATATCTTAAATATGATGATAAAAGGACATCTTAAATATGATGATAAAAGGACATCTTAAATATGATGATAAAAGGACATCTTAAATATGATGATAAAAGGACATCTTAAATATGATGATAAAAGGACATCTTAAATATGATGATAAAAGGACATCTGAAATATGATGATAAAAGGATATCTTAAATATGATGATAAAAGGACATCTTAAATATGATGATAAAAGGACATCTTAAATATGATGATAAAAGGACATCTTAAATATGATGATAAAAGGACATCTTAAATATGATGATAAAAGGATATCTTAAATATGATGATAAAGGATATCTTAAATATGATGATAAAAGGTTATCTTAAATATGATGATAAAAGGACATCTTAAATATGATGATAAAAGGACATCTTAAATATGATGATAAAAGGACATCTTAAATATGATGATAAAAGGACATCTTAAATATGATGATAAAAGGACATCTTAAATATGATGATAAAAGGACATCTTAAATATGATGATAAAAGGACATCTTAAATATGATGATAAAAGGACATCTTAAATATGATGATAAAAGGACATCTTAAATATGATGATAAAGGATATCTTAAATATGATGATAAAAGGTTATCTTAAATATGATGATAAAAGGACATCTTAAATATGATGATAAAAGGACATCTTAAATATGATGATAAAAGAACATCTTAAATATGATGATAAAATGACATCTTAAATATGATGATAAAAGGATATCTTAAATATTATGATAAAAGGATATCTTAAGTATAATGATAAAAGGACATTTTAAATATGATGATAAAAGGATATCTTAAATATGATGATAAAAGGACATCTTAAATATGATGATAAAAGGATATCTTAAATATGATGATAAAAGGATATCTTAAATATGATGATAAAAGGACATCTTAAATATGATGATAAAAGGACATCTTAAATATGATGATAAAAGGACATCTTAAATATGATGATAAAATGACATCTTTAATATGATGATAAAAGGATATCTTAAGTATGATGATAAAAAGACATCTTAAATATGATGATAAAAGGATATCTTAAATATGATAATAAAAGGATATCTTAAATATGATGATAAAAGGACATATGTAATATGATGATAAAAGGATATCTTAAATATTATGATAAAAGGATAGCTTAAATATGATGATTAAAGGATATCTTAAATATGATGATAAAAGGATATCTCAAATATGATGATAAAAGGATAGCTTAAATATGATGATTAAAGGATATCTTAAATATGATGATAAAAGGATATCTTAAATATGATGATAAAAGGTTATCTTAAATATGATGATAAAAGGACATCTTAAATATGATGATAAAAGGACATCTTAAATATGATGATAAAAAGATATCTTAAATATGATGATAAAAAGATACGTTAAATATAATGATAAAAGGACATCTTAAATATGATGATAAAAGAACATCTTAAATATGATGATAAAATGACATCTTAAATATGATAAAGAAATGATAAAATGATATCCTGAATATGATTATCTTAAATATTATGATAAAAGGATATCTTAAATATGATGATAAAAGGATATCTTAAATATGATGATAAAAGGTTATCTTAAATATGATGATAAAAGGACATCTTAAATATGATGATAAAAGGACATCTTAAATATGATGATAAAAAGATATCTTAAATATGATGATAAAAAGATACGTTAAATATAATGATAAAAGGACATCTTAAATATGATGATAAAAGAACATCTTAAATATGATGATAAAATGACATCTTAAATATGATAAAGAAATGATAAAATGATATCCTGAATATGATTATTAACTATCTTAAATATGATAAAAATAATGACAAAGTTATTTCTTACAAAGGATAAAAAACAAATGATATTTACTAGGTTTCAAAATTTTTAATGATGAAGATTGATAATGTGTATGGACATGTGGCGCAACGGATAAAGTGCTAAATAATAATCAGCTCTAAGTGACAATCTTTTGCGGGTTGAAGATTCAACCCTCAGTACAGGCAATACTAATTAAGAACAAAATAAAAATTGCTTAAGACTTCTACCCAGTCATGGCTGAACAAGTACAGCCTATTCTCATTGATTAAATAAAAGGTTCAGTTCAAAATTCTGTATAGATTCCAGAATTCGACAAGAAACACCTGAAGAAGGTCAGAGGTTACATCAGTTGAAATGTTGTATAAATAACATCCAAGAATAGAATCATACACTGTTAGTTATCTTTTGAGTCACAGGTTATATAGTCTAACAAATATGGAATGGGACCGATTTAAAAAGAAATGTTTACCCATAGAAAATCCATCGTCCGTTATAGCAGCTCCATCTTTGTTCTTACGATTCAGTTTTTCTTTGCAGTTCATTGAATGCTCCACAAAATTCAATGTCTGAAATTACAAACAAAACTCAAATGAAAGTCTTACATAAAGTAAGGAAGAGGAGGGGGCATTTCACAACAACAACAACAAGTTACTTTGCTAACAAAGTTTATGAAGATATTTCCATAAGTAAATCTTTTTTTGGTGCTTGTTTATATTGAGACTCAAATGAAATATGGCAGTTAAAAAAAATAAAAACGAACTCTGAACGACATTCGCATCAAGCCAGGGTGTCGTAGAAGATTATCTCCCTTCTTCTAAAAAAAGATGACATACTGGCTTGTTGTTCGGAGTTGGTGGACTTGGAATAGAAAATCAATTTTATTTTTTATTAAAATTCTATTCGCTTATCTTCCGTAATTTTTGGTGTACACTAATATTTTTCACTGATAATTAAGTATATTCAGAGGTTTTTCTGTTATTTTATTTTGAACTGCCATATTTGACTTGAGTCTCAAAATAAACAAGCCGCGCATGCGTGGTCCCCCTCTGTATGTGACTCGATATGGCGAGTGTAAAATGCAATAAATTTGGGCAATTTGCAGCATTTTTGACCCCTCTTTGACCCCCTGGGAGCGCGAACCAGAATTTTTCTGAGGTCAAGGATGCTCATTTTATATCCAGAACAATTGCCTCTACATTTTGGCCAAGTTTCAGAAAAATTGAATTGATGGATCAAACGTTATGGGAGAAAAGAGTCATTTTTTGCCATTTTGGGGGCTTTTGACTCCCTGGGGGCGCGAACCAGATTTTTTCCAAGGTCAGCGATACTTATTTTCTATTAGGAACAATTGCCTCCACATTTTGGCCAAGTTTCAGAGAAATTGAATGGATGGATGAAAAGTTATGGGGCAAAAAATGTCATTTTTTGCCATTTCGGGGCCTTTTGACCCCCTGGGGGCCTAACCAGATTTCTTTTAAAAAATCAGAGAATATCACTTTCTAACCTGACAAAAGTTACAACTTCATGCAAAATTTCAAAGAAATTCAATGGATGGTTGCGGAGAAAAATCCGGACGGACGGACGGATGGACATTCCTCAATACATAAGTCCCCCGATTTTGGGGAAAATCTTTTAAACAAGTAAATAAAAAAAAAAACTATAATTAAAAAAAATATTTAATTTTAAAGATTTTTCATTTTCTAAAATATCAAAAAGATAGAAAAAAAAAAGACAGAAGAAAGAAAATAAGCACTGACCAACGGAGGAAGGATAACAAAAAAATTGCGGAGATGCATGTTTTTTGGATTTCGGAATTCTGGAGCAAAAACATCAACAAGCATCTGCAAAGAGAAAAATAAATTATTATTACTAGCAAATTTATTGCCCCCCCCCCCAATTTGAATGGTTTTGCTAGCCGTGGAGGATGGTATTATGACGAACAAACATATACTATACTACCCCACTCCCCCAAGGAAAAGGTAACACCTGGTAGGATAGTCTCATGATATCAGAATAGATATTACACTACCCCCCTCCTCCAAATGATAAGGTAATACTTGGGAGGATGGTATCATGACTACAGAACAGATACTACACTACACCCTCTTGAATTGAGCATTGAAAGTACATTAGTCTGAAATATTATAGTAAACTGAATTGAGCATTAAATGATAGTATAATAGTACATTAATAGCATAGTTTCGGCTTCAGACAGACACCAAATCTCCATTAGTAATAGATGAGTTAAGACAAATATCTATTGTGCTCAATTAGACACAACTTTGGGAAAGGTATGAACTATTTCCTACTCAGCTATGCCCTTGTCCTTATGGCGGATTTCACCCAGATAAGTTTACGCTAGCTCTCCTCAATTTAACAAGGTTCCGTATCGTTGCAGACCAGGCCGTATAATTTTGAGCTTCCTTGGCTGCAATTGTGATTCACTCATCATTCCATCAGAAAGGGATGTAGATGTTGCATGATGTCGCATGATGTTGGAGCAGAAGATGAATTCAAGATTCATTTTCACCAATGCTGAAGCACATGTTCATCTGGCAACCCAGTCTTATCCACCAACAGTTTAGAGGTTTGAACAAGCAAAATCATCTTTTAGCGAGATCTTCTGTAACAAGAGGAAGGTGTGCCTCCTGAAAAACAACAGTGTTCCTGTCACGTTCAAGTGGCAGAATTCAGAGAACTTGTGATAAGACTGGTCAAACCCCCCTTCCTCTTCATTTAGCATGTCTCTTCCACATCAGACGTCGGTTGCAAGTTGGCCAAGGCAGCACAAAGTAACTTTCTACATGAAATTCTATCATTTACGTTAGTTTCGATGTGCCACTGCCAGCGGCCATCTTTGATTGAGTCATACAAAGTTTTCCTCTGTCTGTCTTTTCTTTGCATACCCGTAATTGAAATGTTTGTACATATGTTTATCCAACCAGATCTTCATTCAACATGTCTATACAAACCACAGCTGGTTGCAATGCAGAGCTGATTTCAGTCTGGGCACTTGAAGCCTCAATAGCAGGGAATCAGAAGTAAGTGTTGTCAAGATGTACACCACAAATCCACCGAACTATAGGCATGTCATTCCTCTGCATGCTCAGAAAGGTCGAACTCGTGGGAGCCCAGCATTCACCTGCATGTAACATGGCACTACAGACATAGCGTCTCAGAGCGACGTGGATTAGGTGGACGAGCAAGAACGAGTCTCTTCTAACTATGTGTCTCAGACCGGCAAAGCCCCAACATCAGGCTCGGGGGAAATGAGGTCCGGGGGAGGGGAGGTCCGGGGGAGGGAGGCCGTCTCCCACCGACGTGGACACAGGTGGCGAGCAAAAGTGAGTCACTGAAGCCTGTTACACGTCAACTTATATTGAGATCAGTTGTGCATGGCTCCACCCTTCCCCTAATCGAATTCAGTCAGCGAACAAAAAAAAAAAAAAGAAATGGGTTCCCCCTTTTCATTATTCTTTTTCCTTGGATAATTTGGGATTCACAACCGCCCCCCCCCATCTCTCACCGCTCACTGATAACCGAGGAAATGTAATTCCACCCATGGCCGTAAGTTCTCTTAACCTACATCACCAAAATCAACTCGTTGGCGAGTAGCTTGGGTGGCCTTATAGGTCCAAATCACACTTGTCTTTCATCTGGCCACGGAGAGTGACATTCTCTCCAACCAAGCTCAGACACAGTGACGCCTGACTCCACAATATTTGTGTTCATCTATCAAATCTTATTTCTCTCGACCAACATCTGCTCTATACATTGGTCGCTACCTCGCTACACTGCGACAATCTAAGCTGAAATCCCAGCCAGCTCGATGCTGCTGTCTACCCTTATCGGTTTTTGGTTTTAATGAAGATATCTATGCCTTTCCCGGTTAATTCACACTAGCGCGATACTCTGATCGCTGACCTTCGTAGGCCCACTCCTAATTCATACTAGTGTGTATTTTGGTTCCCTCTTCCATAGGTCTGCTCAACATTGTTACATGCCCAACTCCCCACCCAAGTTGCCTCCCTATAAATCTGGCCCCTACCACAGTAGCCCCTTATGCTTCAGTGGCAATATGCCTTGTTTGTGGTGAATAATAACATTTTTTTAAAAATCAGTTTTCCTTCAAATGCAACTTGACCCTTTTGGCCTTCAGGCTGGGATCAAAGTGTAGTATCTGTTCTGTCCTCAGAGGAAAAATCCTTGCTTAGGATAATTTGTATTTTTGTCCAATCCCAGAGTGCCTCTTTTTGGTTTTGGGTAGCTGCACATTCCCTAGATAGAAAAAACTACCCTGTGTCTAACTTTGCCTTTAAGGGAAGGCAAGTAAACAGGGACTTATAAAAGAGTTGAAGTTCAAAATCCCAATACCTTAATGTATCCTGAGCTAGAATACCCATCACATTCATAATATTCAGTCACTCTTGTAATCTTTCATGACTAGAATAAGTGAAACACAAAAATATTTAGTACTAGCAGAACCTGTGTCTTGGCGTTTCCCAGGAAAATTGAAAATCCAAAGAAACTCCTGATTCTACCTCCGAACTCTATATAAATATTACTATTCGAATTTAAAAAAATAAATGAATTAATCAGCAACAGTCTTAGTTAAAACCATCATTATTTCTGTTAACAGAACCATTAAGCTATGAAGGCTGGCCAATTTCAAAGAGCTGAAATAAAATGTATATGTTAACGCTGACCGCCAAAACTAGTTATTTTTTAAAAGTTAATCTAAAAAGATTTAAAGTAAAAGTGAAAGTGTCAAAAAAATAAAATAAATAAATGGCTACAAGTGAGTGAAAGTCACCTTGAAATACTCTGTGCCTTCTGCAAAATTCTTGGCAAGATTTCCAATAACTGCATCAAGATTTCTGTTGAAGTAAAAAAATAAAACATTTATAAAAATAAATTTTTAAAAACCTTCTAACGTGGAATACATTATGTTTCATTGGTGTTTAGAGAAAACTAGAACAATAGCCGTCCCTAAACTGATGATATGAATATGTATTCGCTGTATTTTTTCATTTATTTATGTTCATTTTTTTAGGGTATTTTCCTTTTTCAATTGGAAAAAATTATAAATCATTTTTACATGTAATTTCTTTATAATTTAAACATCATGAATAGTTTTCAAATTTCCCATGATTAAAGTTACAAAATTATTTAGTAATAGTAAAAAGTAAAGTAAATTTGTATGAATAAACCATGGTACAACTTTGTTGACTGGCTTGATACTGTTGTTGGCATTTTTACAGAAGGAACCACGTAACGGTTGCCAACATCCCAAAGTAAAAGTGATTCTAGTCGACTGGATTCGAACTTGGCACACCCAGGTCGTCAGTCCATGTCGTTATCCACTTGACCACTGTCACAATCCTATTTAGTAATTAAAATACAAATTTAGTAATAACTTTGCATATTTTGTATTTTAAGCTGGCATCATTTGTATTAAGAGGTATTGAATGTTTGCATCCGGCAATTTAGATACAGCAGGATTTAATTAATACTATGCAAGTTTTATATAAGAAAAGTTAAACGTTCTTTGGGTAGACCTTAGTTTAGAACTGGCACAGGGCTTTTGGAGCTTTATCTAAACATCATAATGTAACATTACGAGGCAGGGTGCAGGTTTTGAACCCAGGTTGCTGGTAGACAGTTTTGAGGACAAAATAAAAAGAACAAAGAATTATTTTGGAAAGAAACAAAGTGAAAAACATTCCTAGTCTTTGATGTAAGTAGATCAAAAGAACACGTCCAGCAAAGAATTATATTGTCTGAAAAAGCAGAGACTGGGGAATAGGTCAGCTGTTGAACTCAGAGGTGAGATCAGATGACATGAGAAAAAGTTATTTAACTTATGCATGGTGCACACTGAAAACAGAAAAGGACCTAACAAGTAGCCGACCAGTATAGAACTGGATGGGGTCTGTATGTCAACAATGAAGTCCGAAACTCGTATGTCTCTCTCACTCTCTCTTTAAAGAGCTTAATGCATTCACAATACTCACTGTGGAATAAAAACATCTATTATAACTAAAAGAAAATAACAACTTATTTTTGTTGTCAGATCAAGAGGAATAACTCTGACGGAAAACGAGAAAATAAATTGATTTAATTCTATTACATTTGATGGGTAGGATTACCCAGACGGGCATTCAAGACTGGGCCATTATGTAACAAGAATTAGCATTGTTAATGTTATTACATCTGGTATCCAAGACCTCTTTATGTTCAATAGTTTTAGAACTTATAAGTATTTATTATAATCTATTAATAATGGAGATTATGTATCTGTCTGTCTGTCTGAAACCGAAACTATATTATTAGTTTTGATTGCTCTCTTTTTATATCTACTTATCAGCTCCTATATATACCCATTCCAAAGCTTCCCCAAATATCACACGTCTTTAAAATTTACATAATTAATTTGTTTTAAAGCTTCTAATAAATATTCACAAATATACACTCATGATTGGTTTCTACAGATTTCTAGATGTATTTAAAATATTTTCCTTGATAATAATAATCTAAATAAAAATTATAAATAGAATTAATTAAAAACATTGTTTTTTTTTATCTATATAATTGAGTTATGTAATTAAATTAGACTGTAATGGAATATGACAGAACAGCTGGCGGCCATACGAATATTTGGTTACCCTCCCTCGGATTACTTGAACGCAAAAAAAGTTTTATTTCAAGAAAGAGAGAGAGAGAAAAAGATAGAGAGAGTGAAAAAGATAGAGAGAGAAATAAAGAAAGAGAAAGAGAAAGAAAGAGAAAGAGAGAGAGAGAAAAAAAGAGAAAGAGAGAGAGAGAAAAAAAGAGAAAGAAAGAAAAAAAAGAGAAAGAAAGAAAAAAAAGAGAAAGAGAGAGAGAGAAAAAAGAGAGAGAGAGAGAGAAAACAGAGAGAGAGAGAGAAAAAAGAGAGAGAGAAAAAAGAGAGAGAGAAAAAAGAGAGAGAGAGAAAGAAAAAGAGAGAGAGAGAGAAAAAGAGAGAAAGAGAGAAAAAAAGAGAAAGAGAGAAAAAAAGAGAAAGAGAGAAAAAAAGAGAAAGAGAGAGAAAGAGAAAAGAAAAAAGAGAGAAAGAGAAAAGAGAGAGAGAGAGAGAAAGAGAAAAGAGAGAGAAAGGGAGAGGGAAAGAGAGAGAAAAAGAGATAGAGAGAGAAAGAGAGAGAGAGAGAAAGAGAGAGAGAAAGAGAAAGAGAGAGAGAGAGAGAAAAAGAGAGAGAGACTGAGAAGACAGAGAGAGAGATGGACACACATTTACGAGTCGCTCAAAAATGATATATTTACTTTGATTTTTTTTATTAAAACGTTTTTTTTGTTTTTTTTGTACTCTATAGCTGACGCAACAGATTTCCGTGACTTCGCATCGGCAATGATCGGACAGAAAAGGAGAGAGAGAAAGACAGAAAAGGAGAGAGAGTAAGACAGAAAAGGAGAGAGAGAGAAAGATAAAGAGAAAGATAGAGAGAAAGAGAGAGGTGAAAGTGAAAAAGGAGATTTTACTTGGCTGCTTGCTGGCATTCTGTTGAGAGGCCTTCTTTGGCTGAAAGTTCTTCAAAGCTCTCAATGGCATCAAGGTCTGGAATAAAGCGAATGGCATTGCTGCAACAATGCAGACCGCCAGAACGTATCATACGTACATAGCCCATAGCATTGCCTGGAAACAACAAGAAGAATGTAGGATAAAAGGTGAACAAGCAAATGTTACTTTAAAATAAAAATAAAATACTCAAACATAATATGGTTATTGTCTTATGTTCAACTAGCTGTCCCCATCCGGTGTTGCCCAGTAATGTATTTAGCTGCAATTTGCTTTGCTTTTTTTTAACTATACCGTATTGTTTTTTAATTTGGAATAAATCCAAACAAAACACCCTCCCCCTGACTAGAGAACATAAGTTAGAATCAGATGACCAAGACTACATGTGCTTTAGATTGACTTCACATCACAGCGTCAGTTACTAATATTTCTTATACCGTTCCCCTTCGACCCAGGACTGTACTCTGCTAAACTGTCACTGAAAGCATAGATAGAGCACTCTCAATTGACTCGAATGCCCAGATACATGTATTTGGGGATTTTAATGCCTACCACCGTGACTGGTTGGGATTCTCCAGCCTTACTGACGCAGCCGGCAACTCTACGTATAATTTCTCCCTAGCTCACTCCCTCTCTCAGACTGTCGATTTTCCGACTCGCATCCCCGATCGAGTAGACCAACAAGCCTCACTTCTAAACCTTTTCTTGACCTCAATGCCCAAGGCTTGTGTAACGAAAGCTCATAGCCCACTCGGGAATGCTGATAACATTGTGCTAATGATTCATATCACCCTAAAAAGTCATCCAAAAGCTGATGAACCGTTGCTCAAAATAACGAGATACTACGAGCAGGCTGATTTTAAGTCAATCAGAGATCACATCAGTGACGCCCCATGGAGGGAAACCTTCTCACTCCCTGCTGACCAGTGTGCAAATGAATTAACTGAATAGGTCAAAGCAGGCATTGAAGCCTATGTCCCCATGCGAAAATTCTTTAGCAAGCCCCACTCTCCCCAATGGTTCACCTCGGAATGTGCAGCTGCCATTGCTGAGAGGCAACAAGGATTCCATAAATTCGGCCGCCATAAGTCAGCTACTAATAGACATAAATTTATAGAGTCAAGAAATAATTCTAAGGCCGTGATAGGCGAAGCAAAGAGAAGGTATAATGAGTTAATAAAAAAATGCATTCAGTCACAGAAACTAGGTACTGATAATTTCTGGAAAATCTACAATAGTGTAGTGAATAATGGTCAATCAACGGTTCCCCCACTATCAAACCACAATGATGTCGTTTGCACGCCCACTGATAAGGCTGAACTACTTGCCCAGCGTTTCACTTCTAACTCCACTTTGGACTCAGATAACACCCCCCCCCCTCCCCCAAATTCCCATTGCGGACCGAAGCTACACTTGATAACCTGGTCATCACCCTATCCCAGGTCGGAGACATCATAAAAAACCTTGACACCTCCAAAGCTTGAGGGCCCGATCCTATACCTGTAATAGTAATAAAGACATGCTCTGCTGAACTGGCCCCTGTCCTCTCCAAACTCTACAATAAATGCCTAGCTGAATCTTGCTTCCCCGATAGCTGGAAAATTGCCTCTGTGGTACCAGTCTACAAGAATTCTGGGAATAGAACTGATCCTCAGAACTACCGCCCTATCAGTCTACTGCCGATCTTTGCTAAAATCTTTGAATCCTTAATCAATCTAGCGATAGTACGGCACTTAGTTAATGCTAAACTTCTTTCTGACCGCCAGTATGGATTTAGACAAGCAAAATCTACTGCAGACATCGTAACGGTCATCTCTGAACGCATATATCATACACTCGACAAGGCAGGAGAAGCTAGGGCAGTAGCGCTTGATATATCCAAGGCCTTTGACAAGGTATGGCATAAAGGCTTTTCCTGAAAATACGCTCATACGGTATTACTGGGCAATTACTTAATATAATTAGATCCTTCTTAACCAAAAGAAAAATCCAGGTTGTCCTCGATGGCCATTCATCTAAGCAACATGACATAAATGCTGGTGTACCCCAAGGATCTATCCTTGGACCTTTATTGTTCCTGATCTATATAAACGATCTCCCTGATAACATAGAGTCTGAGATTGGTTTATTTGCTGACGACACCACGCTTTACTCTCGTCATATTGGCAAAACAGACGCGATCATATCCGCGGCAATGGCTGAATCCTTAGAAAATGACCTCCAAGCTGTAGTGGATTGGGGTCATAAATGGTTGGTAACTTTTAATGCTGCAAAGCTCCTTTCCTTCAAATACTGGAAACCTCTCCAACCACCGATTGTCATGGCAAATAACACCCTACCTGAGAGTTCAACATTCAAACTCCTCGGCCTAACCTTCACAGGTAACATGAATTGGAACAAAGACATTAAAGACATTGCCAAGGCTGCCGCAAAGAAGGTGGGCTCCCTCTACCGTGCTAGTAAACTCCTCACACCTGACATTATCCTGTATCTCTACAAAGCCACCATCCGCCCAGTATTGTTGCCACATCTGGGCTGGTGCATCATCTACTAGTCTCTCCCTCCTTGACAAGGTCCAAAAAAGAGTCGCCAACCTAATAGGTCCCTCACTGTCAACCAAGCTCCAGTCCCTGTCCCATCACCACAATGTAGCATCCTTGTGCTTGTTTTACAAATACTTCAATGGATTATGCTCCGATGAATTGGCTACTCTGGTGCCCCCTCGACGTAATTTCACTAAACCAACTTGACAATCAACTAAATCCCATCCATTCACTGTGGAGGTCCCCAGATGCCGGAGAGCTTTCTACTCTAATAGCTTCTTTCCTTGTGCTGCTGGCCTCTGGAACTCCCTCCCTGCCCCCTGTTTCCCCGACAGTACTGACATGTAGAAATTTAAAACTAATGTAAACAGACATCTTGCTGCGCAGATCCCAATTTAGGTTGACCCCCTCCCTCCAACCTTCTCCCCTTTTGTTTTCTCAGTAGCCCCTTACGTCTACAGTGGCGGCCTGCCTTGTTTGGGGTGAACTATGTAAAAAAAAAAGAAAAAAAGAAAGTGAAGTAACCCTGTATAGATGAATACAGAGTTATGTCTTTTTTTTAAGGATGGCAGGCATTCAAAAATAATTCTAAACCAGACAAAGTATTTTCTGGAAGAAACTAAATCGAATTACATTTTATTCTTTTTAACAACATGCTGCAACGATCCACAAGAAAAAAAAACGATGAACCAGAATCAAATATTGATTTTCTAAGAAGAAAGTTATCGATGACAAAGAAACAATAAAGAGACTGACTTTATTTTATATATTAGATAGAAGATAGATAGACATATTTCAAAGAAGCCATTCATGATAGATACCTGATTTGTTCTTTAGTCAGTTTTAAACTTAAAATATATTTAAATTATACATAGTTTTCTATATTCAAATTTAGGTTTATAAATTTGGAATAATCTACCCTGGAGATATCTTTGGTTCTGTTCATCATAATGACTCGCTACTTAGCCCATATTGTAGCCAACTGAAGTCCTACATATTATATGACCTTGAAACGCTGTGATGAAGGTCGAGATTTTGACGGAATTTGAACTTTTGATTTTTTTTTATAAATTTGATATATAGATCTGATGCTCTTTGATAACAGTAAGGACCATGCAAAATCTTAACCTAATGAGATAAATAGTTTTTGAGTTATAAACATTTCCATGGCATAACTTCGAGAATTCTTCATACAATATGGAAAAGTAAGGCCCAGATAAGACGCTTTGGTAACGCTCTGTGGGTTAGTAATGACATAAGTTCCCTGAACTTACTCCATCTATTCCTAACTCTTGTAATCACAATAGCGCCTGCTCCACCGCGTTCTCCAATTCTTAGAGAAAAATTCACATCAACTGTAGTATATGTTTTGAGACAACATCCTACCTTTGGTCAGGTCTTTATTAATCCCTCTTTCTCTAAAGTCCATCCTTATCACTTCCTCCCATGTTTTCCTTGACCTTCCCCTGTGAACTGACCCTGCTACCTTGACTGTTCTACATCTACTAATCCAAGAACTTTCATCCATTCTTTCAATGTGGCCATACCATCAAAGTCTCCTGTTTTGCACACATCTCCTTATACTGTCAAGATTTAATCTTCCTCTAAACTCATCAGATCTAATCCTGTTTTCAAAACTCACATTACATACCCATTGTATCATTCTCATATCATTTCTCTTCATGCAATGCATGTCCTCAACCCTCACTGACCAGGTTTCACTTCCATACATCATCACACTCCGTACACATGCCTGATAGACTCTTCCCTTGGTCGACAGTGATAATGTTCTGCTGATTAGTAATGCCAAAAGTTCCCTGAACTTATTCCATCCACTCCTAACTCTTGCAATCACACTAGCACCTGCTCCACCCTGTTCTCCAATTCTTAGATAAAAATTCACATCAACTGTAGGATGTTTTGAGAGAACATCCTACCATTGTGCGGCACTGTCAGGAGCACTACCATACAATAAACAACCTATGAAAGAAGTTGCGAATATGGTAGCAGTGTCTAACCAAAGATTAGGGTACTATAGATATATGCACCAGATAGGGTGACATTATATGGTACATCTGATGCTTTGGTACCCTAATGGGTACAATTCAACTTGATTAGTAGTTGGATGAGTGACTGCTAAGAAAACTCAAATATTCAAAGAAACTTTGAGTCTAACTAGTCAAAAAAATTTACACGATAACTGCAACCACTAAAATAAAAAAAAACAACAACCAATAATTGTAATTTTGTTTACCTACCAATTTGGGTGATTAGAGTTCGAAACTGATCAAGATAGCTTTGTCCATCTGGTGTCACACCAAGTTTTCTGATTCCTTTGTTAAATTTCTCAGCCCGGTCAAAGGGATACTGGCATGCAAATAAAAAAATAAAAATAAATAAATAAATAAACAACGAATGAAATCTAACAAGAAATTAATGAAATCTCATGGAAACAATGTGTTTGTGCATATATATATATATATATATATATATATATATGCACAATGTGTATATATGAAGACAACGATTGCATAAAATATGTATTCTCTAGATTCAGCGCTATATATACATGACTATCATCGTTACTCGGCATTGCTCGGAGACATGAACAACAAAATAGAACAGTTAAAATGTGTATGTAACATCTGTTTTTTTAAAACTTTTCTCTCCCATCCTCCTCTACCCATTTCTCTATCCCCTGTGCCTATATTTTGTCCCAGGCATAGGTGAAAAATGATATAACAGCTTTGTGGGTGTGTCTTTTGTAGTTTTTTTACTTTTAGCTAGACACATACACACGCACAGACAAAAAAATTCTTTTATATACTACATGATGGTTGCAAACTTGTGTTTGAGCATTGAAATTGCTTGACTAATAAAAGTTTTCGAGTAATGCCTCTGCGTGAAATGTGAAAAAAATATGTTTAGAGATTTGACTCACAACCTTCACCGAAGTGAGCGTGAATGTACCTCACATGCAAAATAGTTGGCAGAAACTGGTTGCATTACCTCCCCTCCAAAGGGAGGTCTAATGTCTCGTATTTCACGATCAAATGAAATATATGTTTGTTATCAACTGCAAATCAACAAATCATAACAGTACAAATAAATCATACCTCATGTTTCCCGCATTAAACTACAGTGGTCCTCCATAACTGAGGCTGTTCTGTCTAGCCTAGAATAAGTCCCTTAGATTCATCCCCCTTTCTCGGCCCTTCTTGTAAGAGATTTTTTAACGTCGACACTGGGCGAGCGGCTTTCCGGTGTTCTGTCCCCTATCTCCCAGCTGCTTAGTCACGGATTTTCATGGAGGAATTTCTATCCACTTAAATATTCCAATATTTTAGGCATCTCTGGTAAGAAACGATACCTTTCTTCCCCCTCAAAATAGAATTAAATAGCATAAGTATAATTTCCTTTGTACATTTCTTTTATGTAAGCAAACTTTATTCACTCTTTTTCACCACGTGTGAATCTCTATTTAACACTCGTAACTTCTAATATTTTCTATTCTGAAATCAATTACCTCATGGCGGCCTTTTAGATTTAGTAAACTCCTCGTCTCCTGCCTCGTCGTCATTTTTGTATTCACATTCGCTTAGACAATGTTTTTTTAATTTCTTTGCAGTTTTTACCTTTTTCAATGAGCAATCAAACTCATGCCTCAGAGTCTTGTTTGTCGATAAGAGTTTAGGCTAGCTGTCCGATGGTTAAAAGCAGCCCTAGGACAGCATAGAGGTACTTTGACATGTTTAATTATATACACTAGTCTTCCAATTTGTTTCTCAATAATTTCTTCTTTCGGTTAATTTTTCCATTTTTATAATCTTTAAAATAGATTTTTTTCGCTGGAATTGAAATTTTTGTATCGGCATTATATTTTTCAAACATTTTGGTTTTGTTAAGTATTAGTTGATCAAATACTGATCTAATCTTTTGTGCGAACATAAGTTCAGCTGGTGACATTACAAGAATTGTACTCGGGTTTAGAGTTATCCAATATGCTTAGCAATTACTGCAACAATTCATTTTCAGTTTTATCTCCATCTGATTTTCTCAACACTCGCTTAAATGTATCTACAAAATGTTCTGCTAGGCCATTAGATCTTGGTTAGAATGGAGTGGTTGTCACCTGAAAAATTGAAAATTCTTTGCAGAAATCCTCAAATTCTTTAGTTGCAAATTGAGTTCTATTATCAGACACAATTGTATCAAGAATACCAAATCTTGCAAAGATTTTGTGCAAAATATTTATTGTGCTTTTGCAGGTAAGTTTCCTACATCAGTGTTACACATTATTGGGGTGAGGGGGTGTATTGTATCATTACATGCCTAGCACTTGTTTTTTTTACTAATGAATCATCACTTATCAAGGCTAAAAGCCACTAGAGAATAAGAGTAAACGAGATAAATAGATTGACAGTTGAATGATGATGAATATTATGAGAGGATTGAAAATAACGAACAGAATGAATAAAATTTGATGCCTTATGAGTACCGTGTATGACAAGTGTTTATTGACATTAGATTTGAAGACGACCATGTTGTAGTCCTTACTGAAGCAATCTCGTGGCAACATGTTCCACAGATAGGAAGTTCTTGGAAATAAACTTTGTTTATGGAAATTCTATTTGATGTTAGGCAAAGGGAGGAAGAAAGGAAAGTTCTTTGCAGTTGTGGTAGGTATAAGACTATAAATATAAAAGATGGTTTGTTTTAAGAATATAACAAATAGAAAATAAAAGAGAATTAAAAGAGAAAGAATACCTTCTGATCCGTCTGAATGTGGTGCTCTTTGAAAAACTTCCAGTCCTGTAATGAGAATTAAGGAATCAATGAAATTACAATTGAAAGATCACAGAAAAATTCACCTTTAACCCTTGGCTGGCAAAGGTGAATTGCATAATTTCTTTTTTTCAGTGAGGGACGAGTAAACATAATTTCAAAAACAGCCACAGACGAGTTTATATATTAATTCTAGACATTTCTGAGCCCTTCTCAGCAAGAAACAAGTATATTAGGTGATGCATAGGTCAGGTAGCTTTGTCTCTCTTTTGCCTCATGCACTGCAAGAATCTTTAACAATGTACCTCTTTTTAGCAGACACTGATATTGTATTGTTTTAATTTGTTTAAAATTGAACCATTTTCTTTAAAAAAAATTGCCAAGAGATTGCTAAAGCATAAGCAACAAAATAAGCTAATTGGACAAGCAATACAACAACATTAGGGTAAACCGTTCACTCATTAAAAAAATAAAGAAAAGCATATTAAAAAAAAATTGAGCATACAAAAATTTATGTTAGAAATTCTCATAGATGTTTGTTTGAGTGGCCTCATTCTGAATTCCCACATTTGAACCAGATCTGGTTTGTCATCTTGTCTTCTTTATTAAATAAAATCTGCCTTGGAGCAAATGGATGTCCATTAATAACATTAAATATTAATTTATTAATTCTACAAATCATCATCACCGGCTGGTTTTGTTATTTCATAATTCCCTAAGACTTTACACTGTTCATTTCAGTTTCCAGTTTAGCCAGGGAAAAGAGTATTTTTACCAGGATCACCTTCTTCTCTCTGGTAGACTGACTTTCTCCAACATCCACATCATCTTGTTCAACCAATCAGAACCCTTGTTATGCCTCGTCTCCATCGTTTTACTATCTAACATCTTGAATCATCTGCATTCCTCCCTTCTTTGTTTTGTTTTTTAACTTACCTTGATTAATCGAGATTTGATGTGTTCATCAAACATAAACTGGGAGAAGATGAAAAATTTCTTTCGCAAAAACTGATATGTGAAATTGACCTGAAAAAGGAAAAAAAAAAAACATCAATTAAAGAAATTGCAAATGTGGAAAACTTCAACAATAGATTACGATGTAAAATTATGGGCAGTGGCGACCCAGATTAAAAACCCAAATGAAGAAGAATTATTTGGAGAGAAATCCGAAATTGGAACATTCCAAGAGAATGTTATTGTTTGGAAAGCAATGTAGTCGGAAATTAGTCTGTGAACATGGATGACAAGAACTGATGTAAAATTATTTAAACAATTATTTAATATGAGAGATTATGGATCCTGCGAGAAGAAGATGATCTAGCAGTTAGACAGACAGGTCAGAAGATAAAAGGTCATGCAAAGATACTGGGGACTGTTTGATCATTTGTGAAAGAAATCAATAAAAATCATGTCCCTTACATCAGGCAGTGGATTAATCAGACAAACGATACAGTTGATCTTGATCGTGTTACAGGGAGTAAGAGAAAAGTCGGTAACTATTATTCCACCAAGAGTCTTAACAATTGCTCTTTATCGAGACATACAGAAATAAAAGAAATGCCTGGCTGTCTAAACAGTGTAAACTCATAAACTACTGAATAAATTTCCAGCAAATTTTCACGATGATAGTCTATAGAACAGGTAAGTGCTATAGAACATACGTAAAGGTGACCTAGGTGAACTCTGAAAGATCAAAGAACTTAATTTTCATTAAAGTGATTTTAATAAAAAAATTAACATCGGCACATTATTTATTTTTTGTAAACATTAGATTTTATGGGGTGCCACCAAAACAGTATCATACCCCCCAAAGAAAGAAAAAACAAACATCAAAATTTAAAACTAATCCTATATTTATTGCTTATACCCATCCTTGGATGTCTATTCTACTAGTGTGTATGTATGTATATATATATATATCACTGTGGAGGTCCCCAGATGCCGGAGAGCATTCTACTCAAATAGCTTCTTTCGTCGTGCTGCTGGCCTCTGGAACTCCCTCCCTGCCCCCTGTTTCCCCGACAGTACTGACATGCAGAAATTTAAAACTAATGTAAACAGATATCTCGCTGCTCAGATCCCAATTTAAGCTGAACCACCAATCCTTCCCCCCTTTTCCTTTTTCTCAGTAGCCCCTTACGTTTACAGTGGCGTCCTGCCTTGTTTGGGGTGAATCATGTAAAAAAAAAAAAAATATATATATATATATATATATATATATATAAACAAAAACATTTAATGAATCAAAGCATTGCTTTTTAAAAGTTTATTAAATTATTTTTAACTAAAATAATTTTAATTATATATATATATATATATATATATATATATAATTATTTATTTAAATTAAAAATAGTTAATGAATTTTTTTTCATTCATTAAAAAACAAAATGTAGAGTTACTGTAAAACTGAGCAAACCCATGGATCAGTATATATTACTTATGATAATATATTTGCATTCACAGTGATCATAATAACTCCGGCAAATATGTTTAAAAGACTTGTATATATATATCTCTTTATAAAGTTAGGTATGTTTATATTTCTATGTACAGGATTCACTCTTAAACTAATTAACAGATCATTGTGACTTTTAGAACACACCTGCTAGTCATAAGGGGTCCAAATGAGGGCTATATTTAATTTATTTTCATGCAAAGGGGACAGAAAGGGGGTGTCAGCCCTTCGTGAAAATTCAGATACCTCTGATTTTTATGAAATTTTAACAATAGGTATCAGGTTGGAAAGAAAGTAATGTCGTTTTTGTCCAACACATTTATTTCATCTGAAACATTCAGATTAGGGCATTTTTAATCTTTACAATAATTTCCCTCGTTTTCTATGACTTACGTGCAACAGTTAACTAGCTTCTTGATGCCTTATTCAAAAAAATTCTCTGATTTTTGAGAGAAAAACAAATTTAGGTCATTTTTGAGTTGGTCGTCATTTTCATAAATTTTATTGTTTAAGTGATGTTGCAACGACCGGAAAAGATGGTAGTTGGATGGAGCAATGTCAGGTGAATAAGCTGGATGAGGCAAAACTTTCCAATTGAAACCTATGACCTTTTCCTCAGTGAGTTTTGCTGTGTGACGTTTTGTGTTATCATGCTGAAGCACTACACCCTTCCTATTGAGTAATGCTGGTTGTGTTTTTGATAGAGCAATTCTTAGATCATCCAGCTGCGAACAAAATTTTACTGCTGTGATTGTTTGACTAGGCTCTAGTAACTCATAATGAATCAATCCTCTAATGTCCCACTATAAAGAGAGCATAATCTTCTTTTGGTGTAGTCCTTGTTTTGGAACAAGCTGTGGACTTTGGTTTTGGTATAACCATTGTCTTTTGCGTTGTGTATTCTTGTAAAGAACCCATTTTTCATCTCCAGTCACAATTCTTTGCAAAAATGGTTCTCGATGATTCCTGGAAAGCAAAGATGTGCAAACAGTCAATCTTTGATTTCGTTGAGCGTCGGTCAACTCGTGGGGAACCCAGAGTCCAAGTTTTGAAACTTTTCCTAACCCGTGAAGAATATGAAATAATGGTGGTATGGGTTGTATTGAATTGTTGAGCTAATTCTCTGCTGGTTAACTTTGGGTTGGCCTCCACAGTGTCTTTAATTGCGTCTTTATCAATTGATTTTGGCCTTCTCAAACGTCGCCGATCTGACAGGTTACAGTCTCCAGAAGAAAATTTTGCAAACCACCGTTGACGTTTTTGATCATTCAGAACATTTATCCCATAGACAGTTCTAATATTCCTTGTAGCTTCTGCAGCTGAGTTTCCTTTTTTGAATTCATAGAGCATACAATATCTCATATGCTCCTCACTAATATCAATTTTTTGATGGATGAGACCGTTAAACTTAATATTTTCCAACTAGTTACTATATCTGAAAGATATTCAGACACCAATTAACCAAAAAATCAAGAACTGTGTACAACTTAGGAGGTTGCAAAGTGATGAAGTAAAAAATACGATATTACTTTCTTTCCAGCCTGATATTAAACATCAATTAATAAATATTCCCCAAATTTCAGTTTCTTTGGAGTATTTTAAAGGATTTACATAAAAAGTGCAGTGGAATTACTGGTAGGTTGAGAGAGTATAACCAGTTTATATGCAAGACGTGTAAGACAATAGAGATGGATGAGAACTCAGATGTGAATAAAGTATATTTAGATGACGAAGCTGTTGAGGTTGTCAAGAATTTTTGTTACCTTGGTGATACCATTGGACCACAGGGAGGAGCAGTTGCTAGTGTGATTGCAAGAGTTAGGAGTGGATGGAGTAAATTACGAGAACTTCTGCCTTTATTAACCAGCAGAGTGTTATCACTGTCGATCAAGAGAAGAATCTATCAGACATGTGTACGCAGTGTGATGATGTATGGAAATGAAACCTGGCCAGTGAGGGTTGAGGACATGCGTTGCACGGAAAGAAATGATATGAGAATGATATGATGGGTATGTAATGTGTGTTTTAAGGACAAGTTTAGTTCTGATGATCTCAGAGGTAGATTAAACCTGGACATTATAGGGAGATGTGTGCAGAACAGGAAACCTCGATGGTATGGCCATGTTGAAAGAATGGATGAGAGTTTTTGGGTCAATAGATGTAGAACAATTAAGGTGGGGAAGGCCAAGGAAAACGTAGGAGGAAGTGATAAAAATGAACTTGAGAGACAGATGGATAAAGACCTGGTCAGAGATAGGTTAGTTTGGAAGTCAATTTCTTAAAGACATCCAACACATGCCAGCATGTAAAACAGACGGTAAACACGAATATTATGATGATATTAATTTAAAGCAGAAAAAGAAAATTTCAAACATTTAATTAAAATAGCAAACAGATTTTTACATAAGTTTCATTAAAAAAATAATTCTGCACTAGTAACTTTATTGTTTGTTTGCATTTAAATAATTTGTTTTATTTTTTGTAATTTATTGTTTGTTTTCATTTTAAAAATTATTCATAATTCGTTTGTTTATTTAATTACTTGTTCCCTAAATTCATAAACAATTAACTATTTATTGTGAATTCTTTTTTAATTTATATTGAATAAAGATCAGTTTCTATATAAATCAAATCGTGTTCTTTTCTTTTTTTCTTTTTTTAAATACAATTTTTAAAGTTTTCTAATACTTTTTTTTTAAAGCTATCATTCATTAGATATGTGCAAATATTAGAAAACCGTGTCATATTATTTCTGCAATGTTATTATTTAATTTGAGAATTTAATTTTTCTTCAAAAAATCTCTTCAAATATAGTTCTCATATATTACAAAAAAAGCCCCTAAATTCTGTATTAATACAATCAATGTAACATTGATTGTATTAATACAGAATTTAGGGGCTTTTTTTGTAATATATGAGAACTATATTTGAAAAGATTTTTTTTAATTGTTAACTTGTACGGTGCTTTATTTTCCAGAGAGAGGAATGGGCTGGGCCGAAAAGAAAGAGAGGGTGGGGAGAAGGAGGGTACTTGGGAAGAGAGAGATAGAAGTTTTAATAGAAATATGTTACACTTTTGTCCCAGACAACAGTGGGTAGCCTTGCTAGTATATCTATAAAGCCACCATTCACCCATGCATGGAGTATTGTTGCCACATTTGGGCTGGTGCACCAATCACTAGCTTTCCCGCTTGGAAAGAGTTTAAAAAAGAATTTCTAACCCAATAGATCTTGCATTTGCCAAGCTCCAGCTCCTGTCGCATCGCCAAAGTGTTGCATCCCTGTGCTTGGCTTATAAGTACTTCTATGGAATGCGCCCTTATGAACTTACTGCCCCCCCCCCCCCCCCCCAACGAAAATGCCCTCAACCCACCCGTTCATTGTAGAGGTCCCTAGATGCTGGAATAGCTTCTTTCATCAGACCGCTTGCCTTTGGAATTTCCTTTCTGCTCCCTGTTTCCCTGACAGTACCAAAATGCAGAAATTTAAATGTAATATGAACAATCATCTTTCTGCCCAACTTCCCACCCAGGTTGCCCCCTTCCTCTCTTCAAAGGGTGCAAGTTATATTCATATGAATTTACTTACCGTTGTGTTCATGATGCCAATGCCATGTGTTCTGATCGAATTGGCGATATGTCGGATGTTTATAGTATTCAAGTGTTTATTGTTACTTGAACGTTCAATGAAAATCTGAAAAACAAGAAAACAGAAATTTTTTAAAATCCAAATATTTAATGAAATCACACTTTAATCCGTCCATGTTTTATGAGGTTACTAATTTTTACTGAAATTGAAATTGAGATATTGTTTCAAAGACTGGAGACATTTTATTATATTTCTAGTAAATTTTTTTATTTTCCAGTTTTCAAATTTGTCTCTTACAATATTACTCTGATGAAGGTCAGATAAAAGTAAGTTCCTTGGGAAAATAAAAAATAGTGCAACAAGCCATGCAAAGAGATAGGTGGAAGCTATTTACATCCACATATAGTCTGAATATTTGTCCAAGGCCGCTCTAAACCTAGATATGGTAGTCATCGTCATGACCTCTATTGGTAGGCTGTTCCATGGACAAGAAAGACGAACAGAGAACGCTGCCTTTTTTTATACTGAGGTGAAAGTGAGAGTGGTCCATCTTTTGCAGATGTCCACAGATATTCCGACTTGGCGCTGGAGTGAAAAACACCTCGAAAGGTAGATTTAAATTCTTGTTACCATCACCATTTAAATATACTTTATCCATATCTGAGTTCTCATCCGTCTCCATTGTCTTACACTTCTTACACATGAACAGAGAAGAAAAGCGGAATTTCATTTACTTCATGGCAGGAGTAGCAACAGGTTTCATCTTTTAAAGCAAAAGTTTTACAATAAACCGGGGGAGGGAGGTAAAGTAAAATTATGGGAAGGAGGAAAGAGAAACATAATACTCAAGAGAAAACAGGAGTGCAGGAATTTATTTTGGTGAACTTGAAGCAAGAAGAGAGTTAGAGAGAAAATAAGTACATAGAAAGCTTGTGAGTGACACAAAGGAAAAGGGAGATTCAAGAATAAGGGCGGACAAGAGAGATCCCTAGAGATACAGAGGGTAGAGGAGACACAAACTACCAAGCCCCCTCCCCCACCACCACGTTCGCAGTGATATACATCTCTTGATCTTTTCTTCCTTTCAAGCAAAAGTTCTACAAAATTAAAACTTTTCTTCAGTTTTCATTATATCAGTACGCTAATAACTGTTTTGAAATATTTTTGGTCCAGCCTAGTGGGGAAATAATCCCTTTTGTTCCCTAGTCGCTTTCTCACAGAAGAGATGTAGTTAGTCTCTCTCTACTCTGCCTGAGTGAGCTACAATCTCTGATTTCCCAATTTAAACATTCACAAGAACCCGTCTAGCTACCACCACCACAAAGAACTTTCTTTTCTTCCTATGTGTACCTAAAACCAAACGGAACTCCCATGAACAGAGTTTCTTTCCAAGAACACCCATCTGTGGAACACAATACCATAAGACTGCTTCCCTGCTGACTACAACATAGTTATCTTCAAGTCCAATGTCAACAAATACTTATCGAGCCATCTTCTTAAATAATCAAATCCTGCCTTTTCCACCCATTGTTTTTAATTCTCTCATAGTATTGTTCATCAATCCAATTGACAATTTCATTGACCCTTATCCTCGAATGGCTTTTGGGCCTTGGTAAGTCATGTTCATTAGTATAAGAAAAAAAGTTATGGCACATATTAAAGGGCTCAAGGGTGTCAGTATTATGACCCCTTCCTGGTTTGGTTTGTTTTACGGCTTATCAACCTCTTATGGATCATTTAATGGCGAAACATTAGTTGTAGTATGGTGAAAAGTTTTATGCTTCAAGTTCTTTATATTTTCAAATTTTTATTCATGGAGTTTGGTTGTTTTACGGAATATCAACCCTTTTCAGGTTATTTAATGCCAAAGTTTGTTTTACGGAATATCAACCCATTTCAGGTTATTTAATGCCGAATCTGGTGATTTTGGTGAAAGTTTGTATTCTTCAAGTTCTTTATATGTTCAGGTATTTATTCATAGTGTTTGGTTGAGGGGAAAGGGAGAGAAGGAGGAGGGGAGTGAGGTAAATTATTGTTTTTTGTTTAGGGTTTTGAAGAACATGATTGAATTTTGCAAAGAGAAAAAAACCAAAACATCAATGTTTGGTGCATTTTGGGTCAGGAAGCCGATATCTTCAGACAGCCTGATCTGGTAGCACCAGGGACCCATTTCTGGGTTGTATTTTCAAACGAGTTAAGAATAAACTTAAAATGTAGGTTTTTTTTTATGTCTGAGATGTCTGTCTCTCTCTCCAAACACTCAACGTGGTCTAAACTCGCCGTGTCAACTTTTCGCACTGACTGAGAAGAAAAATTCTTTTTATATCAACAAGAATTTGTCTATGCAAGACAATGCTCATTTGCATAAGCGAACTCTCATCATCACATAAAAACAAAAACAAGATTCTATCTTGTAAACAGAACGCTCTGGGTTCAATCCGCAATGTAACGACACACTGCGCGAGCCTGACTTTTTTTCCTTGTGGACCCGCTATGCTAATTTAAACCATATAAACATAGGGTCAAAGTTTACAGTTTTTAAAGGCTTAAAAATATTTGGCAAAATATGCATACAACTTGGAATTCATACTAAATATTTTCATCTTTAATACGTCGCAAATGATTCTGCAGTCTTCAAACTGCCATTTTGTATGGTCTTTCGTTCTTATGATTATTTACTCAATAAAAGTCAAGTATTACGGTGGATTTTGTCCCTTGTCACCAATTGTCGGAATGTGTGTGGATCTGGATATGAACAATTCAGAATTCTTTTAGACTGACCTGATTATTCAGATTGTAGAGATACTTGGAAACAAATACATGGATGTTTCTCATGATTTCCAGGACATCGAGGCCCTGGAAAGAAAAGAACGGATAAGAATATATTTATGAAGAATAAAAAGATTTTATTTAATGAAGTGAAAAAAAAATACCCAAATCTTTATGGTTGAAAAATGTTTTTTAGTATTTTTTGTTTTATTAAAAATAAATTACATTCCATAAAAAGAGTGGAAACTATTTCGAAGTTGAGAAAAAAATATTGGAAAATTAATTGTACTTTTTATTAGTTGGATATTATTCTCACATTTCAGCAGATGTAACCTCTGACCTTCTTTAGGTGCATCTTGTCGAACTTGGGAAACTAATATATATATATATATATATATTTTTTTTTTTTTCTTCTAAAAACATACGTAGTAATAAGTAGTAACACTACACATCTAAAAACAAGAATAGGTTTAAGGCTCCTAAAATTCATGGTAGCACAACGGATAAAGTGTAAGTAATAATCGGTTCTAAATGACAGTCTTCTGGCAGTTGAAGGTTCAATCCTCAGTGCGGGCGATATGAAGAATATAACTAAGAATTACTTAATATTTCTATCTGGTCATGGCTGACAGGGCGAGAACAATTTACTTTCGTGGATTAAACAAAGGGTTCCATTCAAAATTCCATACAGATTTCCAAGTTCGACAAGACACACAAAACAGCTGGAACACTGTGAGAATAATATCCAAGATGAGAGCAGTAGTCCAAATAATACAAATTATCAAGCCTCATCTAAATGATTCTGAAACATAATTGAACTTTGACATGTTTAATCTTAAATATTTATCAATAGGTATGTTTTTGTATTTCCCGTGTCGACAATATAAAGTGAAATAAATATTTGGTTTGTAGTTTTTATGGCATATCAACCTTTTTAAATTTATTTGATGATGAAGCATAATACCATATATTATAAACAACTCATTGTATGAGAATAATTGAATACAAGTTGCTATTTTTACCTACAGCTGGAACGACATTACTGGCATATTCGGACTACTATTATCATCTTGGTTGTTATATTCACAATGTTTCAACCTGTGTAAGCACCAATCTTTTTAGGGTACATTTTTTCAAACTCGAGAACCTTATAGTCAAACTCTGGAAATGATACCGAAAGGGTTAAGTTCCAAATTCCATACAGTTTCCTTGAGTTTAACAGAGATCTCCAAGTTCGATTGGAAGATTCCCAAATCTGACTAAAAAGTTTGCAAGTTTGAAAAGTTGCACATGAAGAAGGTCGGAGCTTACATCGGCTGAAGCATTGTGAATATAACAACTAAGATATGAGAATAGTAGTCTGAATAATACAAATAATACAATGTTTTAATGTTTGACGGTATAAAAATCATAAATTGTGGTTACCTGTTCCAAAGTCTGACTCGGTAAGTGTGATTCCATAAGAGTGACGCCATACTTTTCTTCAGCCATGTTTTTCATCTCACTGTACGTCTTCCAGTCATGTAAGGTGACAGTTGTCAAATTATAGAAAGTTTTATCCAAATAATGCTCAACATAGCCTGAAAAAAAAATTCATTAACAAATAATATAAACAATTAAAAAGTCAAATAACTCAACATTAAACAAATTTCATTATATATTTTATGAGTGAGGTTGAAAGAAATCGAATAAAATTGTTTAGAAAAAAGATAATTCTGGAAAGATCATTTTTATTTGGCATGTTTTGCTGAAATACCTTAGCCTAATCAGAAATTGTAATGCGAGTAGCGGCTAAATTTATTCTGATGTTGAGTTTCATTTTAACTTGTTCACTGTTTATATATTGACTGACGCATGTGGCGACTCCCTCCTCATTCGGTATCTTGTATATTCTGTAAACAATCATTTGTTAATATCATCTCATGTTGGGAGGTGACGGTGGCTAAGTGGTTAACGACATGAACTGACAACCTGGGTGTTCTAAGTTCGAATCCAGTTAGTTCCATAAACACTTTCACTTAGGATGTTGGCAACCTTCACATGGTCTCTCCTATAAGTATCCAATGTCTTTCTAAAAAAGAATTCTAACTAGAAAGATATCAGAAAAAACAATGCCAACAATAGAATCATCTGATTCATACAAAATAAATTAATACATTTTATCTTGTCATGCCGATACTAACACCAATTTACAACAGGGATTTATTTAAGTAAAATAAAACATCTTCTAATAATTTTCTGATTGTTCTATAGTACTTTCGGGAAACATTAAATTCAAATTAATTTTATATACTGAGAGTGGGAATTCAGAAGTCTATGACTAGACTCCAAACGTTAACCAAAAAAAAAACCCAGTTCGGTTCAATTCCTGTAGAAGCACAAAAACCCTCTGTGTAACTTTGAGCTCCAATGAACGAAAAATAATTTGGCTCACCGCAGAATCTCACTTGACACTCACTTCGCCTTCTCCTGATTTTCTTCTCTTTTTATTAGCAGATTTTCCTTCAGTTGATTCCGCTTAACCAATCAGAAAAAAAAGCATAATCCGCTAGCTGACTATTTGTCGTCAAGGCGAATCCACATATTATTGTGCAGCAACCAGTAGATTTGTTACTTTGAGGTTGCGAGTTCAATCCTCACTAGAAAACTAGTAAGCCAAAACTTATTTCCCTTTCCATCTGCAAGCCAGGCAAAGGCGGACCCTCTTACTGCGGGGATGAAGTAAGTCCGGGCCATCTCTACCGCTCGATTCTGGCTCAAGATCATCAATTCCGCCACATATACAATATAGACAATTCCCCACTAAATGAAGAGTAATAAAAAAGATAGATTCTATGAAAGAAAACATTTTTTTTGTATAAATTTCAATACTTTTCCCTCTCACTAGAAAGTAGAACAAATAATTGGATGGTTTGTCTGTTTTATGGCATATCAACCACTTTGTGGTAACAAAATACAATAAATAGTATAATTGCTTCATTTAAGAAGATCAACCATTTTACCAATTCTAAGTCATTGATAACCATTATGCCACTACACTGATTTTAGCAAGAAATATTTTAGCATTACCCCAAAAATTAGCAACCATAACAATTAGTAATTGATGTGAACCAGAGCAAAATAAGACCAATTTAAAAAGTTGTATAAGTGAGACACCTGCACTAAAACTATATTCTTACAAGCAAATGGGATTGAGATAACTAATTTTAAACTTAATAGAGACGGATCCATTAACTAATTGATTATCAGAAAAGTGTTTTATTCATAGATGAAATTTTCAAAAACCCCTGAAAATATTTTGCATTGATATTAAAGTGGTGTTTATGTGAAAATTTACTAGAGGGTCCAGGGGAATGCTCCCCCTGAAAAAGTTGACATAAAATAGAAGGCTGTGGTGTGTTCTGGTGATATCTGAGCTTCTAATTTTACATAAATATTTTTAGTAACAAAACTATACGGACCCATTAATTATAGCAAATTAAATATGACATACACCAAACTATAATTATTTTGTTACGGTAATGTTTTAATCTCTATTTATAAGAAAGTCAAAATAGGTCAGTTGAAGATCTCAAGGTTTCGGTTTCCGGTCATGGCATCCACTTTATTTGTTGGAAATTTATTATTTACTATTAATGCAATATTCTCTATTTCTAAAAGTAGATATTTCGAAATTAGACAAATGTATTTATTCTGTTTAAAAAAAAATTGTGATTAACAGATGGACAGACAGACAAAATCTCTATTTATATAAGATCAGTACATCTATTATAATAAACTAAAAATTCAGTCATTTGTAATAAGTTGATCCATGTTGAAACTATAAAATAACTTTAAAAAGATTCAAAATAAAATATTTAAAACACTATTTATTAAACTACATTTTTGGAGAAGAGTTAACTTTAGTTCACACTACACACGTTTGACTTTTCTTTTTAAATGTCTTCAGTTAGTTTTGATAGTTTTCGTTTTTGCAGCTTCATCATTTTCTTTTCATCTTTTGTGTGAGTTGGTGAATTGTTATTTTAGTTAACTTTATAGAGGTCTCTTTGACCTTCAAGTCTTTTGCTTTCTTCAACTTCTTTTCTCTTTCAATTTGAAGCCATTGATTATATCTCCCATATACTAAAATCTTAAATCGCAGAATAATTTCATCACTGTTTATTAAGATGTGTGGACAAATCTAAACGTAGAAGTGGAAAATAAAATATGGAGGAAACAATAAAATCAGGTATGGCCAATCATTTTTACTAAAAAAGAAAAAGGAATGTCACCAACCTCTGTAGGAGAAGACTAAACCAACACCTTTATTCACATGGCTATGTGTCCAGTAGGACAATCTACGATGATTTTCTGGGATTTATCAATTATTAATGGAGATTTGGTATCTGTCTGTCTGAAGCCAAAACTATATTATTACTATCTTTTGATGCTCAATTCAGTTTTCTATACTAGTTCCGACTAATGTACTATCTTTTAATGCGTAATTCAGGGGGAGGGAGTAATGTAGCATCTGTTCTATTGTTATGATCCTCACAGGCATTACCACCTCCTGTTCTGGGTGGGTGGGTGGGTGTTAGTGTAGTATCTGTTCTGTTGTCATGAGACCATCTTCCCAGGCATCGACTCCTCCTTTGAAGGGTAGTGTAGTATATGTTCGTTTGTCATGATTCTATCTTCACAGGTATTAACTCCTCCTTTGGAGGGGGGGGAGTGTAGTATATGTTCGTCATAATATATAGTATGTTTATTTACCTACACTCATATTGCATGTTCTATACTTATATTGGAATTAATTAGTGGTCATTATTACCATTAACATTTCTAATTCTGAGATTATATGACCTTTCTTAATTATTGGTTCCCGTATTGTGTTCATCTTTATACTTAGCCTACTTAAGAGATCACTGTAGCCTAGCATATGCTCTGATTCTTTGAGTTTCCAAATCTTCTAGTGTTGCTATCTATTATTTTAACCATATTCCACAGGGTTGGTGATATCTCTTCAAGAAGGAAGTGAGAATTCCATAGGGTTATGGAAGTCTCACTTTTTTCTTTCACCTATTCACTTTGAAAGTTTATTTATATATCCTGTGATCTCTCAGACGGGTCCACTTTATCCACAGTGATGCCCAACATTTATTCTTCAGGAGATTTAATTATGGTGAACAAGGAATGTAATTTGGCCCACATTTCAGCAGAGAAAGAAAATATAGAAGCAAATTGTTGCTTACTTTTGATGTTGATGAATCGGTCAAAGAATCGGATTGGTCTCACTCGCAGAAAATTGGACAAGTCTTTTAGGCCCACTTTATGAGGGTTACGGTCATCTAGTTGCAGGTGAGAGTGGATGTGCAATCTCAAATCCGTCTCTATGGCACGACACAGTGGATCAAGGAGATTCTATAGAAGACAACACAAAGGAAAAAAAATATTAAAGAAGAGAAAAATTAAAATAATGAATTGTATTGCATTTTCGTCTGGTTTTATACAGTAATCTTCTTTAGTCGTACATGTCTGCTTCTCTTTGAGGTCGATATATAACACAAAATGATTAAGAGTTTTCAAATATTTTATTCCTCTGGGTTCATGAACTCTGGATGTGGACCAAGATGGTCAGTCTGGACATTTTCACATTCACATTCAAAAGTGAGTGAAATTAGATCAGTAGAGTCTCTATTTACTTGCTTTCCCACAAGGGCAGAGTTAGACGACACAAGGTTGGTTTTTAATATGAAGGACAATCCAGCTCTCAAAAAAGGGTCACTCTGAATTTGGAAACAATAAAAATTGCCTCAGTCTAGAAGAATTTCTCCTTCACTCACCAATGAAAGAAAAGATAAATCAAATGTCCTCTTCCTATAAATATGTATAGATATATATATTTTTTTCACCCACCAAGTATGCCCCAGGGGTCGATTCTTGGACTTTTATTATTCCTGATTTTCATAAATGACCTCCCTCATTCAATTATGTCCGAGATGGATATATTTGTTGATGACACTATGCTCTATTCTCGACATGCAGCCAAAAACGAATATCCAAGGAAATGGCTGAATCTTTAGAAAATAATCTCCAGTCTGTAATGGAATGGGGACATAAATGGATTGTAAAATGCAATGCTCAATTAAAACACAAAGCTCCTTTCCTTTAACAATTGTAAGAAACCTTTTCAACCACCGATTGCCATGGTTAATAGCACCCTACCTGAGAGTCCATCATTTAAACTTCTCGGTCTAACATTCACAGGTAACATGAATTGGAACAAATACAAAGAAAACATTGCCAAGGCTGCTGCAAGGAAGGTGGGCTCCCTCTACAGTGCTAAAAAATTTCTCACACCTGACAGTATTTTATATCTTGACAAAGCCACCATTTGCTTATGTATGGAGTATTGTTGTCACATCTGGGCTGGTGTACCAACCACGAGCTTCTCTCTCTTAGACAGGGTCCAAAAACAAGCCTGTAATATAATAGGTCCCAGACTATCTACCATGCTCCAGCTCCTGTCCCATTGCTGAAATGTTGCATCACTGTGCTTGTTTTACAAGTAATTTAATGGAATCTGCTCCTATGAACTTGCTGCACTGGTGCCCCCTTGACATAAATACTCCCAACTGACCTGATAATCAGCAAAATCCAACCCCTTTACTGTAGAGGTTCCCAAATGCTGGAATACTTTCTACTCTAATAGCTTAATGGCCCTGTAGGTATGGTCTCTAATTCACAGCAGCCCCTTATGTCTCGGTGGCAATGTACCATGTTTGGGGTGATTAAAGTAAAAAAACAACAAAAAAAAAACAACTTATTTATAGGTAAAAGTTATCCACGTACAGGTGTTTTGCGGTATCTACCACTCTTCAATGTGGCTGACTTTAGCAAAATTTGAACCCACGACCACATTGTCTGTAGTCTGAAATGTTACTCTTGAGTTATGAAGCCTTATCTGAAATATGTACGATTTTTTATCGCTTAAATATTAAGTCATGTTTTGTTGTTTTTTTTTACGATAATGACAGCGTATGTAGATGACTTTTATCAATAAATAAATACGTCCCTTAATAGAGCGACGTAATGCAGACAATGCATGTAAGGAAGCTAACTCTCATCACTTAGGAAGTGAATCGCCATAAGATGGCGTCATTATTGAAAAAAAAAACATACCATATATGATATGAAGATAAAATACACAACATATAAAATGAAATGCTGTGGAGACAAAACGTAATTATCCATTATACAATTTGTATTCTAGAAAAGTCTAAAATTTAAGGCTTAAGCTTAAGGGGGTCTTAACAAATTGAAATTTAGAGATTCTTGCTTAATTGGTGTCTAATGACTATGGATCAAATACAATGCAAATCATAAACATTTGAATTTTCAAATAGGAGGTTGACCCATATTATGCCTCCTAAAAATCTTTTAAAATACTACCCCCTCCTGAAATTTGGGAAATATGTATTAATTGGTGTGTAATACCTATTGTTAAAATTTCACAAAAATCAGAGGTATCTGAATTTTCACAAAGGTCTTCCATCTTTTCTTATCCCCTTTACATAAAACTAAATATAGCCCACATTACAACCCCTTTACACCTAGCAGCTGTGTTCCAAAATTCATAGTGATCGGCTAATTAGTTAAGGAGTGAATACTGTACATACAAATATACACATATATGTAATTTCATATAAATATATTTTTTAAATAAAAAGGCCTCCTTTCACGCTCGAAAGACACTGTATACTCCCTGTAAGGGTGTCTGCATGAAGGGTATATAGTGAAGTAGGTTTTGCAAAACCTCCACCTACACCCCTCCTGAACCAGAATTGCTTCAGTTCTGTGGCAAGGTAAAATCCATGGTGTTATTTCAGAGTTTTTCTTTTACCGAGATTAGTTGCACAACCAAAGCTTTAGAGTCTAGTGCACCCTACTATTTAATCTATAGCTGGAGGAAAGATAAATTCGATTCATACCTTTCCCAGAGGTGTTAGTGAAAACACAACAGAACCCGGCACACCGAGCCCACGGTCAGTGCATGTAACCACTACACCACATGATTTCCACTTTTTAAAAAGATTTTATCTTTTTGTTTTTGCAAATTCTTTTTCATGAGCCCGCTAGCTCCTATGATTACTGGAGATCTTCCTAAGATTCCAGTTTTGGTTTATGTTGTAAATAAGACCTTGGTATTTAGTTAGCTTCTCCCTCTCAGTTCTGTTTAAGCCAGCATAATCAAGGACACTGGCTTCAACTAGGGTTGCTACTCTCTCCCTCATGTCCCATATCACTATGTCAGGTTTAACAGCTTCATTTTTTTTAAGTAAGTAGCTGTAGGGATTGCATCGTCATAATGGATGGTGTATGACTTATTTCCAACAGTTCTTTCTGGTATATGTTCCCAGGACTTGATGCTACAGTGGATATTTAATTTGTGTGTGTGTGTGTGTGTGTGTGTGTGCATATTCATGCAAATGTGTCCAGATAAATAGATTGTGAAACAATTGTACTTGCAACGTTATTGAATCCAAATTGAAAATGATAATGATAAAAAGTAGATATACCTCTTTCAAGTGATCAGTAATTTCTTTATCAAAACTGTCCTTCAACACTTGAGGGGACTCCAAATGTCGAACATACTCCATTGGTAACACACAATCTCTGAGAGCACCAAATAAGTACTGAAATTAAAATTATAAATATATATGTAGAAACAAATGGAAAACGACCAAACAATACAATCAAATCAACTCACATGGTCAGGGATGTGAGTAGCCAATGGCAAAAAAAGCTGACATCAAGATGAATTTCGCAACGGGTGCGTGCATGCATGGAGAGAACAGTGCAAAATAAATAAATAAATAAATAAATAGCTCAAGAGAAATTCTTTGATGAAGCAAAAGTCATCTACTCCCATCATAAATCATTTGAAGACTTAGCCTTCATGGCAAAATTAAGGGAAAAGGAAGGTAAGACAAAACAAACAGAGGAAGAGAAAAAAGGAAAAGAGAAAAAAGTGAGAAAAAAGGAAACGAGAAAGAGAAAAAAGGAAAAGAGAAAGAATGAGAGAAAAAAGGAAAAGAGAAAGAAAGAGAGAAAAGGAAAAGAGAAAGAAAGAGAGAAAAGGAAAAGAGAAAGAGAGAAAAGAAAAGAGAAAGAAAGAGAGAGAAAAGGAAAAGAGAAAGAAAGAGAAAAAAGGAAAAAAGAAAGAAAGAGAAAAAAGGAAAAGAGAAAGAAAGAGAGAAAAAAGGAAAAGAGAAAGAAAGAGAGAAAAGAGAAAGAAAGAGAAAAAAGGAAAAGAGAAAGAAAAATAAAGCAAGAAACAAAGTGAAGAAGCCGCGCATGCGTGGTCCCCCTCTGTATGTGACTCGATGTGGCGAGTGTAAAATGCAATAAATTGGGGCAATTTGGAGCATTTTTGACCCCCATTGTACCCTTTGGGGGAGCGAACCAGAATTTTTCTGAGATCAAGGATGCTCATTTTATATCCAGAACAATTGCCTCTACATTTTGGCCAAGTTTCAGAAAAATTGAATGGATGGATTAAACGTTATGGGTGAAAAGGGTCATTTTATAAATCGGGGACCAATGATGGAGAATTTAATGCATCGGTGAAAAGTAACACAAACGTAAGCAATGGGAAGAAAGGCAGGAGGGTTTAAGGATCATATTAATTTTTGGTCCCCCGATTTATAAAATCGGGGGACCTATGTTTTGAGGCATATCTGTCCGTCCGGATTTTTCTCCGCAACCATCGATTGAATTTCTCTGAAATTTTGCATGAAGTTGTAACTTTGGTCAGGTTAGAAAGTGACATTCACCGATTTCTGAAAAAAAATCTGCTTAGCCCCTCAGGGGGTCAAAAGGCCCCGAAATGGCAAAAAATGACATTTTTTGCCCCATAACTTTTCATCCATATATTCAATTTCTCTGAAACTTGGCCAAAATGTGGAGGCAATTGTTCCTAATAGAAAATAAGTATCGCTGACCATGGAAAAAATCTGGTTCGTGCCCACAGGGAATCAAAAGCCCCCTAAAATTGCAAAAAAATGACCCTTTTCTCCCATAACGTTTGATCCATCCATTCAATTTTTTTAAAACTTGGCCAAAATATAGAGGCTATTATTCTGGATATAAAATGAGCATCCTTGACCACATTCTGGTTCGCGCCCCCAGGGGGTCAAAAATGCCCCAAATTGCCCTAATTTATTTTACACTCGCCACATCGAGTCACATACAGAGGGGGACCACGCATGCGCGGCTTGTTGCTACTTTATTTGCTGAAACAATGAAGTTAGCATAAAGAGAAACTAAGTATATTCAACAACTTTAGGATAAGAAAATGTGTTGAAAGCTAAATCAATGAAAATACACATTTTTGTTGTGAAAACTGATAAGTATTAAACAAAACAAAAAGGTGATTACGATCTCTGATAAAGATATGATCGGCATAAATATTTTCATTTATTTAGCTTTCAACAGATCTTCTTATTCTCAGGTATGGGTCAGAATGTTATTTTCAAATATCGTTGACTTAAATTTCTTGAAAAAAATCTCTGAAAATCATTTGTCAATAGGCCTCCAGTCGTGCTTCTCAGCGGCACAATGAAGTAGCCTGTAGTATAGAACACTATGGTTCAAACCCTTTAATCTTCTTATTAGTTTAGTTACTTTTCTTTGTATACTTGCGATTTAAATATTCTCTCTCTTTCTCTCTCTCTCTCTATATATATATATATTTAAAGGCATTTCGCTTGTTACCTCGACATACACACAGCCTGGTCGGCACTCACACATTCTCAGAAATGCTTTCACCAATAGATTTCAAATTTAAGACAGTTAAGTAAAAGTCTATTTGACCCCAGCTAATAAGACAGTAGAAATCAATTTTATACTTCTTACATATCTTTTTTCGTTTTTGTTCTCTCTTTTCTTCTTTTCTTTCTTTCCTCTATCAATTGCCTTTTCCTTATTTATTCATAATGTTATATCTTGGCTTTTGCATATCTGAAGAAGGTACATAATATATTGAAACGTCATATGGAATGAATAAATCCTTTCATATATAAGAAATACTTTCTAGTAATTTTTAGACTATATATTTAATATATAAAGAAAGGTCAGTCAGATTTTTTAACTTAAATCAATATAGCATTGGATCTGACAAATCGATATTTGATTCTAATAGCTAGTCTTTTACTGAAATTTTCCATCTGTGTTACTGGTGCCAGGATTGAGTACAATATGGATAAGACAAGGCATATAAAAAAAAAACTCAACTAGCCATTTGCTTTTTCTTCATGGATTTTTCTCTTCATTTATTTATAGTGATATACTCAAAAAGTATGAGCGGAACCCCGTGGAAATTCCACAGTACCTTCTACATCAATCTGTATAATTTACTGTTAATAATAATATTCTTTCAGAAATAATGTCTTTCAGGGTCAATACTATTAAGAATAAAATGACTCTTTCTTCTTCCATAAAAATAAGTTTCATTCCAGCTAAATATTCTTTAAATAAATAAAACGAAAATACTCTTCTTTATTTAAAATTGTAGCAATGCTATTCTTTTTAAAACAATAAATATTCTCGGCCTTATTTAAAAGAAAAAAGACAGCAGTGTGACCTGTTCAGCCCACATAGCAACTCTGAAACTTGTTGATCGTGTTTAAAATTATCATGTAGGTCTCTAGGCAGAAATATTAGGACTGGTAGGTTGCCATTGCTTTCCAGATTTGTCCTCTTACCATAAATTGTCAGCTAAATATTCTTCAAATCCATAAAAGAAATGTCACTTTTTGAAATTTATTTCTTTAAAATTGTACTGTTTTAGTCGACAGGACAGCATAACTTGATTTTGGAACAATTCAAAATTTTTTTTTTTTAAATGGTTAAAGTCGGAATTTTTTACCTTAGTGACATCAGATTAATCACGACTCACCACTTTGCTGATCGGATGATCTCATTTTATTAAATGTGAAAGGTGATAACGTATGTATGAACATGAAATGCCTTAGCGCATTATTATATAGATTTAAAAAACAAAAACAAAGCATACTTACATGTATTCGATGAGTATCATTAATGTTGTCAAGCATGTCCGTTAAATAAATAGGGAAAATAACCCGATGCCAGTACAAAAAACTGCAGTCAGTAGCTGTACGTAAACTGAGAAAACAATAAAAAAGATAATTTTTAGAAAGGAGGGGGACAAGTCTTTTTTAAGTAAGTGTTGTGTCATCATCGATTAACGTCCATTTTACATGCTGGCATGCATTGGATGGCTTTAAGAAATTGACTTACAGACTAACCTATCTCTGGCCAGGTTTTTATTTATCTCCCAGGTCCATTTTTATCACTTCCTCCCATGTTTTCCTTGACCTTCCCCTGTGAACTGAACCTGTTACCAAAACAGTTCTACATCAACAACTCTCATTCATTCTTTCAACGTGGCAATACCATCAAAGTATACTCTTCTGCACACATCTCCCTTTACTTTCAAGATTTAATCTTCCTCTAAGGTCATCAGATCTAAGCTTTAAGACTCACATTACACATCCATCATATCATTTCTCTCCATGCAACGCATGTCCTCAACCTTCACTGGCTAGGTTTCACATCACACTAGATTCACATGCCTGATAGACTTTTCCTTGGTCGACAAGACTAGTAAAGGCAGAAGTTTCCTGAACTTACTCCATCCACTCATAATTCTTGCAATCACACTGGCACCTGCTCCACCTTGTTCTCAAATTGTATCATTGCTGGCTAAACAATGCATATGTCATATTAAGCATATATGGCAAGTATAAAGTTCTATTTTCCTTTAAATAACACTTAAATTGCAGTTGTTTTTTTAACAATGCATTTTGATATATAAAAAATGTGTAGTTTACAACAAAACTAAAAAAATTACCACATATTTAAAAAACATTCATTAAAAAAAGGAAGACAGTCACGATACACATGAGTCAATGTCAGTAAAAACTATGTAAAAAACTATGGAACTCAAAAAAAAAAAATGCTATAGAGATCAAAATCATCTTCAAAACTTTACTTAAACTATAACTTGACAAAAAAAGTACATTACAAAAAAAAATGTTATAGAGATCAAAATCATCTTCAAAACTTTACTTAAACTATGACTTGGCAAAAAAAGTACATTACAAAGAACAACACCACCTTTCACTCCTTTAAAAAAACAAAAAACATTTATTTATATAAACTATGCTTTTGTAAAAAAAAGAAGCAAAATAAAAAGTACTAGTGGGATCCGGTGGAAATTCCACGGTACCTTCTACATTAATTTGTATGATTTACTATCAATAATAACATTCCTTTTGAAATAATGTCTGTCAGGGTCAATACTATCAAGAAAGAAATTACTTTCTTCTTCTGTAAAAATTATTTTCATTGCCAGCTAAGTATTCTTTAAACGAATGTTTATTCTTGATTTATTTATTTAAAATTTAAGACTAAGAGTTATTTATTTTAAATTGTAGCAATGCAATTTAAAAAAAAAATAAATATTCTCGGCCTTCTTAAAAAGAAAAAAAAGACATCAGTGTGACCTGTTCAGGTCATCACAACCAACATAGCAAAACTCAACTTTTGATCTGAAGTCAGCATTTTTTTAAATAAATACATTTCTTTATTTAAACTATACTTTAATAAGAAAAAAAAAATTTCTGAATACTTTTAAGTTAAGCTTTGACAGGAAGTAGTCCCATCTACAGGCGTTATTTTGTGACTGAATCATTCTCCATATTATGAATCATATAAGTTTTAAGGTGTTGACTGTTGTAATCAAAGTTCTGATACCTTTTCAACAGTTAACTCATTAAAACAGTGACCAAAGATTCATGAAAGATTTCTGAAGAATAAAATTGAGTTTGAATATACATTCTATCTAATTTTTTAACCCATCAGAAGCTAAAATATAACTCAGAAATGCAAGAAATTAAAAAACGAAAATTTATTTAAACAAACAAAATAATTTTACAAATAAAATTAAGCAAAAATGATGATGAAAATGAAATATTGTCAAAATTATTTGACAGATAAAAATTTTAATTTTGAAAATGTTTTTACTCATTTTCTTAGGTTGTGATTGAGAAAAACTAGTTTCTCAGCATGGTTAGGTTTCAGCCTACATTCTCCGGTCACTAATGACAAGTCCAGCCTTACTAAATATCCGTTCACTCGCTACAGAGGTAGCTGGAATACTCAAAAGTTCTCTTGCCAGAATACAAAGATTCGGGTAGAGCCTCCCATTTTTCTTCCACCAGACAAAAGGACAGGCTGATGGGTCGATGGCTTTTCCATACAGAAATCGATCTACCTCGTTTTTAATCCGAGATATTTTTTTACCGCTGGTATCAATTTCTTTTGTTCTTGCCTGACCTTTCTTTCGGAGAAAACCCCAAAAGTTTTTTTCCCCTTTTGGTTCACTACTTTGCTGTACTTCTGCTGGAATGTTTTCGTCCGTGTCATCGGATAGAGTCGAAAAATAAACACACCATATACTTCTCGAATTGCCGGTGTTGACTGTTGGGATGTCTGTCATTTTGTGTGCTCGAAGTTCTGTCAACTGTGTTGGGGTTAATATTTGTTTTTAAGACAGGGTAATAAAACTTTATAGACATGCGTAAAAGACTAGTAGTACACCCGAAAACCGCGCCAAGGGAAAAGGAAGGATGGTTAAAAAAAAGTAGAGATTATTAATTCACCTAAAGTCCTTTTTAAGCTTTAAGGTAATTTTAGTCATAGAATTCATGACTTGGATTAAAGTTTAATAATTAAACTTTCGAATAAATTGTCAACTCTAAATAAATACCATATTAACAATTTAGTAAAATATAAATCGTTGCATAGTCTACTTTTTGAATAACCCATTTTTGGGAGAGAAAACGGTATAGTTGAGAGATAGTTCTCTAGAAATGACAATTTATGTATGAAGTGGCTTTTCAAAAGTAAACAATGAAATGCCTAATGTTTAAAATAATTTAAAAAATCCGAATAAAGTGATACTAGCATTGGCAACTACTTTTTTTCTTTTTAAATGTTTATACTCACTCGCTACTTTTCGTTTATTTACTTTTCCAACAAGTATTTTTTTAAAATTTCATTTTAATAACTTATTTTTTTAGATAACTCTGAAACAAACATAAATAATTATTTTACAATTTTGAGTTGAATCAAATAGATTTTCGACATCATACGGAACGTGTTTGATTTTTTCTTTTTCATTTGAAAATAGTTTATGCTAAAAATACGATGTCATGTTGTCCGTCGTATTTCTCTTTTTTTTCATTTAAAAATTCAAAATGTTAATGATAAACAAACTGTAAACAAAGATTTCTTCCTACAAGTCAATTAAATGTTTTTATCATATATTTGTTCAATCTGTCCTCTTACTAATATAACATTTTTTGGTAATATTCAATTTTATTCAAATCGGAAAATCTTTTCAACCGTGTATGTATATACATACATAATTATTATTTCATATATATATACACACATATACTATTATAAGGTGATATGGTATATTGTGTCTAGATTTTTAGTATTTACTACAACAGCGCTCAATACGAGAGTAGTAATAGTAGTAGTAGTAGTATAAAAATATAAGCTACACAGGTATCCATGTTTCATCTCCGCAAAGAGTCGTCAGGCTAAGTGCACTTAGCCTGCCCACCCCCTGCAGAGACGAAACATGGACACCTTTGTTTAGCTTAATTGACATAAATATATTTTCATACTACTATATATCATCATCAGTCTTTTGATTATTGTGCAAGATTGGGGGCAATGTCCACACCAGTGAACCCCCCCCCCCCCCATCCAGACAGCTGGCTAGCTGCACACATGGTAGTCCTCACCACAGATCTCCACTTTTGTCGATCCTGTGGGTCAGCGTTTAAGAGCCTTAAGTCTCTGCGGTCTCTCTCTGTCAGTTCTCTCCAAGACAACTTTGGCCGGCCAACTCCACGCTTACCAGAAACTTGTAGGTTTAGTGCACAGTTGATTGCACTGCTGGATCTGTCCACGTGGCCACACAAGCAGAGTCGTCTCTCCCTCAAGATGGGATCGAGGTCTGCAAGACAAAATTTCCCCAGCAACTCACTTGTCCGCACGGTGGAAGTATCTTTTTGCTTGATGTTACAAATCCGTCTAATCATTGCTCTGTCATTGCGCTGCAGACATTGGAGGTTTGGTCTTGTCAGTGCCCAGGTTT
>OY744531.1:72891202-73026202 GCA_963556195.1 Sepiola atlantica
TTACAAACGAGTCACCACTTATCAAGGCCCAGAGGCCACTCGAGGATAAAGGTTAATGAGTTTTTCAGGTGGACGGTGAGACAAAACTGTGATGATTGGTAACGATGGCTGAAACTGGGCAGAATTTTTTTAACAGGACCGCTCAACAAGAATTTGTTTACATTGGACTTGAATACGGCCATGCTGTAGTTAGCTGGGAAGCAGGACTGCAGTATTGTGTTTCATAGACAGGTAGTTCTAGGAAAGAAACTTTGCTTATAGAAGCTGTATAGTTTTAGGTACACAGAGGGAGAAAGGGAAATTTTTTTTACGAGTTCTATTGCAGTTTTCAGGTTTCGTTTTATGCTTGTACAGATGGTCTTGAAAATGGCGATACATGTTTTATCTTTTTCATTTTAAGATGTTTGTTCAATTTAAAAAAAATAAATAAATACGAATAATATATGTTTTAAAAAGCCATATCAATGCATATATTGAAAACAAAATAAAATCCACTAACAAATTGTTGAGCGGGTATTCTAATTTTCTTTTAGAAACGATATTTTCGAGTAAAACTCCATTATCAAGTTAGGACAAGATGTTTTTTTTATGTATGAAAAAGAGACATTTTTATTTAAATAAGACCCTAATAAGGTATACATATGATGGGGTATTTTGATAATCCCTAGAAATTTCCTTCCTTAGAGGAAGTCGAACCAACTCACCCAGAGTGAATACTACACCAGACAGGCAGGCAATAAGGTATAATCTTGTACATTTCTCCAACTCTCCTGAACGCTATATCAGTCTAATAATACCTCAACCAGCAGTGACAATGGCATATACATATACTCTCAATGTTCCATCCTAGTCTTTTTCACTTATTGCTTCTTAGTTTTTCTCTTTGCTCCTGCTGGCTTCTTGACATTTACTGTTTTTACTTCTGGTTTTTCCATCTAATGCATTTACAGACACATATGTTAGCATCACTTATTTAAATCTAAATTTTACATTCTACACCTATACCCCTATTGTCATTGTTGGCTTAGTATTATTAGACTAGAATAATGTTCAGAAGAGATGGAGAAATATTATAGGTTACTCGGGCCGTTTGTTATTATGAAAGTTTGATTTTCATTAATAAATGCTCGGTGGGTTAGAACATAGGAGCGAAACTGATGGCCTGCAAAGTTATGTAATCATCTATGGAAAAGGGAGTGGGGGGGGGGGCGGAGTTTAAAGCAAAATAAGGCTACAAGAATAGATTCAATATTTATGTTAATTCATATGAAAAATAAGGACATTCCATGAAATAAAGAAATGTACAAAGTATACAGAGACTTTTTGAGAAAGTGAGTTTATAGTCACTTCCACTTCCTAACTTACAGTACTTCTTATTCTGAAACAGTTAACCATCTAAAACTGGCCAGGTTCAACATTAACTTTCGTGATCTGATGAAAACCAGTTTTTTAACATGATTTTGTCCACATAGATAATACAAGGATTTTTTTTTAGTCACCGCTTATTAAGGCCGAAAGCCACTCAAGAATAAGGGTTAAAGAGTTTAGCAGATGGACAGTGAGACAATGTGTTGAGGATTGGAGACGATGGTTGAAGCTGCACAAAATTAGATTATTTAAGAGAACGGTTCAACAAGAATTTGTTAACATTGGACTTGAAAACGACCATGTTGTAGTCAGTTGGGAAGCAACCCCGTAGTATTGTCTTCAACAGACGGGTAGTTCTTGGAAAGAAACTTTGCTCATGGAACTTCCGTTTAGTTTTAGGTACGCAAATGAAGAAAGGAAATTTATTTACAGTGGTTGTAGCTTGATGGGTTTTTGCTATGAATGTTTTACAAGGGGGTAGCCAGAGCACCTACCATGAAAATAACGATAGAGTAGAGAAAGACTAGCAAGTCTCTTCTGTGAGAAAGAGACTGCAGAGAAGAGAAGAGGACATCCTTCACTAGATTTCGATGTTGATTTTGTATTCTGGCAAGGCAGAAAAGAGTGCTCCAAGCGGCATCTCCCCAGATACCCCACCTCCTAAAGAAATAAGAAAAATGAAAAGAACCAATGCTTACCAATTTTGTTCCAAACGACAGAGCGAGAGAAGCAATAAGAATACGTTCTTTGGTACCTAGTTCGAAAAAGAAAGGATAACATTTTAAGACTGGAAAAATTCCTTTCTCATCATCATCATATTCTGTTTAACGTCCGTTTTACATGCGGGCATGTGTTGGACGGCTTTTAGAAATTGACTTCCAAAGGTATCTCTGGTCAGATTTCTTTGGAAGTTATTTCCTTAATTGAGGCAAATTTTTTATAGCCCAAATGCTCTTCCTAACACCAACCCAGTGAGGTGATGGGGACCAGTGTTTTTATGGAGACACCATCTCTAGGTGATTGCCTACTAAGGCTAAAGAGTGCTTCACTTTCCCTATAAATACTTTCCCAAAAGAAGAAAAGTAAAATTTGCTTAAAGTAATTTTCTCAATCATATATTTTTTATTATCTATGATGTTACCCAGGAATGAATACCAACTCCTGTGTACTCATGCTCCCATCCCTGAACCCCATATTACCATTTTTATTCTTATTTTTTACCCCCCAAATTTTTTTTTACCCTTCCCTATGAATAGTAATATTTTCAGTTAGAAAAAGAAAAAGAAAAATGTTTACCCCCCCCAATTTTTTTTTTTTAAACCCTCCCCCGTTCATAGGTAAAAAAATTTTTTGAATTAGGAGGCGCCTCGGTCATATCAAAGAACTAATGTTTAAATATGCTATTGAAGGGGCCTACGTCATATCAAAGAACCAGTTTTGTTATTCTTCCAAAACGGTTACCCATTTAGTAATGGCCGAGATATTTGTTGCTTAACTTCAATTTACAATAAAACACCTTTGTCTTATCAACGTAATGAATGTAAAGAATGATAATGTGAAAAAATCCTCTCAAAATGACGTCACTTCCGGACGGAGCGGAAGGATGAGTCAGCAATTTATTTTTCCGAAATGGTCACCAATTTACTAATGGCTTGGATATGCCTTGATAAACTTCAATTTACAGCAAAACACATTGTAATGAAAACGTAATGTAAATAATGAATGAAAACTGTGAAAAAATCCTCTCACGATGACGTCACTTCCGGAAAGAACCGGAAGGATGAGTCAGCAGTTTAGTTTTCCAAAATGGTCACCGATTTACTAATGGCTGTGATATGCCTTGTTTACTTTTAATTTACAGTAGAAAACATTCTCTTAACGTAATGTAAATAAAGAATCATAAAGTGTAAAAAATCCTCTCATGATGACGTCACTTCCTTACGAACCGGAAGGATTAGTCAGTAATTTAGTTTTCCAAAATGGTCACCGATTTACTAATGGCTGGGATATACCTTGTTTAATTTTAATTTACAGTAGAACACATTGTCTGGACAATGTAATGAAAATGAAGAATTATTATGTGAAAAGAAATCCTCTCAAAATGACGTCACTTTCGAAAGGATGACTTTGCAATTTTAACAGTAAGCGCCATTGAAAGTATGGGTCAGGAAACACCCTGGTTCATGAAGAAAATGGCTTTTATTAGTTGTATGAATAATTTTTGTTAATATCACCTTATCGGAAAATATTGTAAATACATATGTAAACTTGATAATAGCAGTTATAAGTGTATATTTGTAAATATGAATTTAATTGAAGATTTAAAGGAATGTATTATTTAAATGACGAAACCCGTCTAGTGTCTGAACGACTTTTAATAATGGTATATAAGGCTGTAGAAATAGTATTAGTTTAGGTAACATTCTTGACACGTTTTCCGTTCTAATCGCAGCCTCGTCTTGAAATTTTATTTTATTTTATAACGATTCATCAAATGAAAAATACTTGATAGAAATCCATTAAATTTTCTGTAAATGTATCTTTGATTCTCAAGAATGTGTTAGGTAGATTAGATTTTGAAAACAAACACCCTAAATAAATTTATAGATTGGATGAACTATTTTAAAGCTGAAAGTTAGTGATCAATGTTTATATCATACGAGTGTACACCCTCCATCAAAAATGACAAGAAAAAACATTATCCGTCACCAATGTTTGTATTGATATTCATATTAAATAATATCTGAATCAATGAAAAAAAAGAAAGAAAACGTCTCAAACTGAAAAGTTAAAAAAAAAAAAGAAGAAAACATAAATCGGTATAGAAAGCAGAAAGAAACAAATTTAAAGAAAACGTCTCATTATGGAAATAGATTGAAGGCGGGATTTGTTATTTGCTTTTTCAATTCCCCTAAATACTTTAAATGGATTCGTCCGGCAGATTCTTTTTACTTTCTAATTTGCATATGACAAGATGGATATAGTCTTGGAAATCTTTCAACCTTTAAAACTATATATAAAAAAAAAACTTTTAGTCCCAAGCTCGTCGTTGAAATATTCCCTTGCTTTGTAAGTCAATCAATCTCTTGTCATCACTGTATTGGTTAGCTCCCAAAAATTTATACAAGTCTTAATAGTTTTGTAGGGATCATCAGTTGTTTACCATGAAAAACTATTTTGGGGATTTAAAAACAAAACAGTAATTTTTCTCATGGCTCCTCAGCAGTATTGATCAAACACCACCTCCCTTAAAAGAAAAAAACATTCTGGATATCAGATTTCGTTTTCGGCTCCTTATTAATTTTTTCCTAACATATTTTGTATGAAAATATTCTCCTTACCTGTGTTGTTCGTCTTTGCTCAGGAAAAATGTATTAACTATTTACAAAACTACTGTATTTCATAGAGTTTGGACGAATCCATTATACTACTTATCACCCCTCCTTTGGTTATTTTTACTTTTATGTATTTATATTACTATTTATTTTATTTTAATTTTATTTTAGTTTCATTTAAAAATATTTTTAAATGAAAAATATTTAATTATATATATACATGTAATTTTTATATTTATATATATTACCCTATATGTACTATTTACACTCGTCATACATTTTATACTGAATTTCTTATATAGTTTTGGATTTGCTCTATCAATCTACTTTGATTAATTTGATATAACTTAAAAGCGTCAGGATTGCACGTTATTGCCTTATTTAATTGTGTAAATATTTTATTTTGATCCCCACCTTGTTTAATCATTCTTATTACTAAAGCAGCAACTGGGGGTATAATACATATATATATACACACATAAATAAATACACATTGCACTTTTTATAGAATGGAGGATGAAAAACACTTATCTTCTGCAGGTTTATCTTTCGATCATAAAAAATGTTTTAGACATATTTTTTGAAAGACAGCACCCTAAAATAGTTTTCTAGAAAAAATGATCTTTAATTCCTGAGAAGTGTCTGAAGCATATTTAATTTTGAAAACTAACCCATATTTATAAAGGGGAAAGAAGGAATGTGAAATTCAAGGATTATAATTTAGTATGTCTGTTAGGGTATGTATTCTTTTTAGTACAGTATAATAAAAATAACATTAGATCACAAATAGCATAATTTCTTTATCCGATAATTAAAAATCAATTACCTGGACCATTCAAGGCATTTTCAGCAAGAACCAGGGCTGATAAAACATCCAACCGACTTTCGCTGTATTTTTTGTCTTGAGTAATCCTTTTCTGTTTGATAAATTAAAAAAAAAAAAACAAGATTAAAAAACAAGATTAAAAAAAGCAATTAAAAACAAGATTAAAAAAACAATTAAAAAACAAGATTTAAAAAAACAATTAATAAATAAGATTAAAAAAAGCAATTAAATTATAACCTTGATTTTAGAATAGATTTCTTCAAATGTTTGTCTTTTTTCTTCTTCTAAATTTGAAAATATAAAATTTCAAAGCTATGTTAACTTTCACATGGACCCATGACGCAACGGATAAAGTGTTAAGTAATACTCAGTTCTAATTGACAGTCTTCTGGAGGTTGAAGGTTCAATCCTCAGTGCAGGCGATACTAAGAATATAATTAAGAATCAAAGAGCTTGAATGCAAAATGCGATTAATCCAATTTCTTTAAATTGAGAAATTAAACACTAATAGGACGAACATATCAATTCTAGACTTTCATTAAAAACTTATTTTTATTAAAAAGAAAGAAAAATTAGGCAGATATGACCTTATGTAAAACATGATTTGGGAGTGCAACGCTTTTTGTAGTGATAGGTTTGCAATTTTGAAAATGGCATTTATCGCTTTTTGCATTTGAACTCTTCAATTATACTGAAGATTTCTAACTGGTTATGGCTGACGGAACGAAAACAATCTATCCCTGTGGATTAAACAATTCAAAGCTCAGTTCAAAGCTCCGTACAAATACCCCGAATTCAACAAGATACACATGAATAAAGTCGGAGATTACATCGTTTGAAACGTTGTGAGAATAACATCCAAGCTGAGAACAGTACTCTAAATAATTTAAATAATAGATGTTAACTTTAATTCAAAAATATCACAATAATAGGTTTTAATGGTTTTTTTTTAACTCTTTAAAGACGGAAACACCCAAATACACCTACAAGTTTCACATGTTTTAGAGGCATCAAAATGCACCTGCAATTAAGCACCGGTGTATTTCAATACACAGCACTAACACCAGTCATATGATCAACTGGAAGCAGTCCTACTGAATAAACGAATGGCATTGAACAAAATTGATTGAAAATAACTTCTATGGCAGAGTACACAGATACTACTTCATAAGTAAATGATATTGTAATATTAGAACTACAATTATTTTAATATATTCTGCAATATTATTTCATGAAATAAGACCAGGACTGATGTGATACTAAAGAAACTTCTCTTATCTTCAGTAACATGTCAGGTGATAGAATCATGGTCTCTTTCAGCTTGATGTGGAGTGCCTGGTCAGGTTGCTTCTCGAACGTTGGTGGAAGGGTGGAAATCGCATTCAAAAAGCTTGGCAGGTCGGGTTGCTTGTTTAATGATCTCGGTCAAGTGTTGAGGTGTGATACTATGGACGCCCCCCCCCCCTCCAGAGCCGAGGAAATGATTCACAAAAAGGTGGAAAAGCTGTCAAAAGTAGTATAAGTAAAAAGACAACGGAAGGAAATGATGCATTACAACATCACAAAAGTTGAAACTGCTCGGCTAGCAGAAAGATTATTCTGAAGGAGCAGGGTTTGTCCTGAAAGGGACAGAAAAATCACACGGTTATTGTAGTTGGTATAATAAAAAAATATACTGGAAAAGACAAAAGTTGATCGCAAAGGCTTGGTTAGGAACAATGAATGTCAGCCACCGAGTTCGGTTTAACATTTGTTTGAGAGTGATGGGCAGGATGCAGTTGCGGATCGAGTCAACGGCTGGGCACTTGAGTTAGCTGACAGCCTAATAAAGTCGTCAAACCATCAGCAAGACAAGAAGCACTATCGAAGAGCTGCACAATATAACTTGAATATTGGCTAGAGTGGAAGCGCATGTTCGCACCAGGATGAAATTGATGGAACATCAGCAGTAGCAGAGGTTGAATCGATGGCTTGGTGATGGTCAATAGGCAGACATGTGGACTGATAAAGTTTGCTTAAAGTATAACAAGCGTCCTGTTGCCAGACGAAAAAATAAATTGGGCCAGTTATTTAAAACAGTCCCAGGGAACCGAATCATATCCGATATCTGAAGAGAACGATTGACAGAGTACCTGGGCGCAAAGAGCATAGACAGCAACATACTAAATCACTTTGATCCCAAAATACAAGTGCCAAGCATCCCTGGTCTGTGCAGCCCCCTTTTCCTGTCAAAATGAGTGATTTACTGAACAAGTCTTATCTTAGAGGTGAAGGTTATAATCAGTTTAACCATATTTGGTTTAGTAACAAGAAGTGTCGAGTCGTAACCGAGCCAAAATATGAGACGTGTCAAGTTTGGAATGAAAGGTGAAGGTCATCGTCAGTTTTAACAATATCCGTTTTTTTTATAAGGAGTGGAGAGTTGTACATAGGCGATGACATAGCACTGTATTGTTGGAGAGAAAAGGTGTGCACATCTCTCTACGACAATGATTCAGAATCAACTCACTTGCAAAGTGTTCCTACATCTCAATGGGATGTCTTCCATGAACAGATTATTGGGATGTGTGGATTATTTAAAAACCAAACAATACTGACCTGTTTGTATTATTTCAATGACTTGAACTACTATTCTCTTCTTGGTTGTTATTTTCACAACGTTTCAGCTGTTGTAACCTCCAACCTTCTTTAGGTGGATCTTTTCAAACCTGTGAATCTTCATGTTGAACTCGGGAGCCTATACAGAATTTCGAACTGAACCATTTATTTAATCCTCGGGGGTAGATTGTTCTCGTTCCATCAGCCATGACTGGGTAAAAGTGTTAATTATTATTATGTGTAATAAGGATTGAACCTTTAACCTCTAGAAGACTGTAACTTACAACTGATTGTTAATCAACACCTTTCACCATTATGCCACGGATCCATTTTTATACCATCCATCAAGCTTAAGTTTGAAATAATATTTTCATCACTAAACAGGTAGATTGAATAAACACATCTTATGAATGGATGCATTCTTGCATATCTGACTTACCCGTGCTGTGTTGATAGATGACAAAGCTAGGAAACAAAGGTGCTGAATTATGTGGTTGATTGATTCGGCAACCAACATAGTTCTGCGATGGAATGTAAATTCAATTGCCTGAAAGATTACAAAAAACATCTTTAAAAAATATGATCCACATAAAAGTTTTAAAAGAACAGCAAAAAAAAAAGAAAGAAGTTATCAAATGTGTCTGTATTTTTATTTGTCATTCTGACAAAAAAGTCTTAAACATTGGTAAATATGACATTGGTTGTGACTATCATGTTGGTAATGACAACATCCTTATCAGCAGTGTTCATCGCTTCAAATGTGTCCATCTCCTGTAACAACTGTAACATCTATGTCAACTAAAATTAAGTATCCCAAATCAAAATTTTATTTTTTATTATATCTAAAAATGTGGCCACATAAATATTTGCAAAACAAACAATGGTACCAAATTTATTTTGGTAACTATTAGCCACCAGATTATGACTGTTCAAAGTTTGTTGGAAAATAGAAAAATTGCAGTCTTGTGTGCTATTGGTCAAGAAGCAAATTTTCAGTGTATAACTAAAAATGCAGTCCTAAAACAAGTGAAAAATCCTTATAAGTGCTATGTCATCTTGTGGTAAATGAAACTTAATTATAATCGAAGCAATAATTATTAGATCAAACCAACCTAAACATATGACAAAATCCAATTATCCATTGAGAAAATGTGCAAAAATGACATGGAAACACAACTTTAACTGTTCATATAAGATTCATTTCAACAGCTAACATATTGAATCTTCTTAATATGATTCATAGCACAGTAGAGATTTTTCTTTTAATAGTAAATAAATTTTTAAAAAGCTCAGATTTAGACTATGTAAAAACAAACGGAAACACAATTTGATAATAGGGCAAAAATTTCTTTCACTAAAGTTTTCAACTCGGATTGTTTTCGTGAAAGACAACTTAAAACCCAATCTTAAGCTTTCCATATTGATGGGTGGTCCTTTTTCTAGAAGATGAAACTATCTTTATATAAATAGAGATACACAATATCGCACATACCAACATTAAAAAAATAAATTGCCCATCATCGAAAATAGTAACCTAACTTGAAGTAATCTGAAAAAAAAAAACTATTAATGACACAAGAGAAAATTCTGTTTACATGTACATTTTTATCAAAATAAACCGAAAATAAACGAGATATCGCAAGTTGAAATTGAATGGAATTTAACTATATTTACCAATGTTTGCACTCTAAACGAGGTTAGTTTGTGATACCTACTAAAATGAAATGGACTCCGACAAAAAACTCTATTCTATCTTTGACTTGGATAACAGGCAATTAACTTCAAATTCAAGTTTGAAACATGTGTATATATATATATATATATATATGTGTGTGTGTGAAAAATGACAAACGGAAAACAGGTTAAAATGCAGGAGAAAAACAAAAACAAGAGATTTTACCGGTTTCGTTCGTGTTAGCGAACATCTTCAGAAAAAGTGAAGATTTGGAAACAATTTTATTTTGAAGGCACACACATGGGAGAAGGAAAAGATGATCCGATTTTTTATATTTTTATTTATTTTCTTTTTCTTTTTCACACCTACTGAGCTAGTATAGGGGAGGCCGTAGACAGAGGGGGTAAAGGCGATAAGAGGGAAGAAGACAGAGAAACTAGCCAGGATAAACACATATAGAGTGGAAGATATATATATATAAGCATGCATGCAAATATGTATGTAAATATATATAAGTATAAATAAACACAAACAAAACATCACACATATGAGTGGGCATGAAATTGATACACCGAATGCAAGCCCCAAAAAATTAATCGGAATATATCAGAGATAGGTCTGCTAATTTGTCTCATATCAAGTTTTATAAAGCAATAAAAATCTTAAGTTGACAGTCTAGAAAAATCTACTTTACAGTCCATTTAAGATTTTTATTTTTTGCCTGTTTTTACTTTAGGATGGCAATTTGTCATATGAAGGAAGATAACTTAACTTATTTTTTAGATTTTTGTTTCAACAATTGATTTTTATATACAAAATCAACAAATATTTTTTGATTTGATTTGAAATGGAAATGAAGAAAACATTGGCTATTGGAATTGAATATTTTTTTTGGATTCATGAATCAGATTTACGATTTTTACCTCCACCCCCTCCGCTCCATTTTGAAATGTGTAAAAATAATTTAAAATTGAAATTTTTTTTAATATTAATATTGTTTCTTAAAATATCTTTTTAGATTGTTTCTTTGTTTCTTAAAATCAATTCATGAAAAAAAAAAATCTTAAACTAAGTTAAGATAAAAAATAAACATAGAAGAAATACCAAAAAAAATCTTCATTTCATCAATCGTTGACCCCCCCCCCCTAAAAAAAACCAAAAAAACTAAAAATCAGTTGAGATCAAGGGCCAATTTTTTACCTATCCACATAGATCTAAAATAGTTTGATTGTCTAAAATAAAGAAACATAAATGTAAAATTTTTAAAAATCTTATTAAAGTAAAAATATATTAGTGAACATTTATCAAATATTTGTATCAATTTTTAATTAAAAACAAAAGATTAAAGTTTTCTCTTCAAAGTCTTTATGATGATTTGAGGTGAAAAATAGTTGCTCAGTTGAATTGGAAAGGAACGCTAAAACTGGTGTAACATTTGTTTCTAATGTTATATTTTTGTGCTTTCAATTCTTAATAATGAGTTTTTAAAAAGTTCAAGAACTTCTGACATCTATAATGGACATCGGCTCGAAGGTGCCGATTCTAGATTTCCAGGTATTTTGGCTCTTAGATCAACAGTTTAACTGTGATGCTGCGACACACAATTTTGCTTTGTATATATATATATATATATATATATATATATGGAAACAATGGAATTATATAATACAAAAGTATACTTATGGCAAGTAATCTACACAGAAACGTTTGCTTCATTCCTAGTGAAAATCATAAGCTCTACTCACTAATTAAGTACCGTTGAAATAAATACTGGAAATATATATATGTAATATATTATATGAGTGTACATCCTCCATCAAAAATGATGGAAAAGATTATATATGCTTCACCAGTGTTCGCACTAATATTCATAAAAATAATTTTTTTTTTTCTTTTCTAAATTTTCCAATTTCCAACATTTTTTATTTTAACTTCACCAATTAGGATGTTATTTTATATGAATATTAGTGCGAACACTGCTGAAGCATAATTTTTTTTTCTATAATTTTTTCCAGAGGGTATAAGTCATAGATTATAACAGTAGTAGTAGTAGATTATAACATGGGGAAAAATACTTGTAGAGTCATACCAATCTTTGCACAGAGTAACAGATTAAAACCAACTTTTACTGAGTTAGTCAACTCTCTTGCATCACTTGCTTGTTAACCAGATTCATAGTGTTAAAAAAGCAATACAAATACCTTAAGTAATTCTATCAATTTGCAAAGTGCTAGAACCGCGGTTTTTGTCATGGCTTTCTGTGTGGACACATGCAGATTCATCACTGTTCGCACCAAATGGCTAATGTTAAACGCATACAAGACACCCTAGAAAAATGAAAAGAAAAAATTCAAACATTACACAAATTAAAATCATCATATTCAGTTTAATATCTGTTTTACATGCTGGCATGCATTGGATGGCTTTAAGAAATTGACTAACAAACTAACCTATCTCTGGACAGGTTTTTATTTATCCTTCTTTCCCTCAAGTCTATTCTTATCACTTCCTTTCATGTTTTCCTTGGCCTTCCCCTGTGATTTGTTTGGTTTGTTTTGTTTTATGGCATATCAACCATCTGTGGATTATTTAATGCTGAATAAAGTTGTCAAATATAATTCTATAGGTAGGATAATTATTTATATTCCTAGAATACATTACTCTCTGGGAATAACCACACTCAGCTGGAAAAGTCTCCAACAATCCTACAAGCAAGAGACCTATACCACAGATAACCAGAATACATTGATCTTAGATAACCAGAATACATTGATCTTAGATAACCAGAATACATTGATCTTAGATAACCAGAATACATTGCTCTCAGAAGGAAATTTCACAGTGAAAGTGAAAGCATTATTCTTAGAAGAGAACTTTACTGAGAATGGGCAGCATTACTCTCAGAAAATACCATTCCAAGAAAACCATTGCTTCTTTGGAAACATTACTCTTTGGCATTAATAATCTTTGTTCTCAACATGATTGCCTCTTAGTCATCGCCTTCTAGTATCGATTTGTGGGGAAAAATAAAAATAAAATCAAAAGAAGAAATAAGGTTTTGATTTTTTGAAGAATCAGATTGAATAATAAAGTTGGGGATGAACTAGGCATGATGTGACCAGCCGATTGATCGGATTGGGCCTCTCCGACCTCCCGTCTAACCAAAGTAAGAACCCGAAGTGACCAAGCCACGAACTGATCATTCACCAGGATCCTGTTCCAAGACATCACAGGTTGCCACCCACGGCCAACAGGTGGTCCTGTTTTCAGTGATGGGGGGGGGGGGGTCTTACCCCTCTGCATGGAGTTGCAGTCGGCAAATTTTAAGCTCCGATGACAAGGCAGCCCTTTCCCTGTGACCTCAACTGCTGGCTAGCTAATTCAAGAGATCAACTTCCGTCAATTCTTGTGCTCTCTCCACCTACTTGTATTCCACAATTGAGCAATAAAAATATCCCATTACATTTTTATACATTGGTATTTGTCAATTGTTTTAAGCACAGCAGTAATATACAACACATATAAAACATATATTTTCAATTAAACTGATTGGCATTTCTTTTTTGCTGTAAAGTTCAAGTGAAGAGAAAAACACCTGAAGAACATCACTCAAGCCCCAGAGGGTGTAATGCCGACTAGACACTATCTTTGAGTGTTTTCGGTCTCTCTGTACAGGGTTTGTCAAGACAACCTGACATGAGGATACTTCACCCTACAATTAAACCCTGACCAAATATTCAAAATAACATAGAATTTGATGCCCAAAAAAGGTTTGGTTTGATTTTTACAGCATATAAATGGGTTATTCAATGCCGAATAAAGTTGTCAAATGGAATCCTATAGGTAAGATAATTATTTTATATTCTCAGAAAACATTACTCTTAGAAGGAAATTTTACAGTGAGAGTGGGAACATTACTCTTAGACAACATTACTCCCAGACAACATTACTCTTAGAAAAAAGCTTTATAGTGAGAGTGGTAGCATTACTCTTAGAAAACATTACTCATAGAAAACATTACTCTTCAGCAGTAGTAATCTTCTTTGTTCCTAACAAGATTGACCCTCAGCCACCACCTTTTAGTATCTATTTGGAAGGAAAATAAAAAGGAGAAGTAAGCTTTTGATTTTTAGAAGAACCAGATTAAATAATACGATTGGGGATGAACTTATAGATATTAGGACATGACGTGACCAGTCGATTGATCGGATTGGGCCTCTCTAACCTACCTCCTAGCCGAAATAAGGGTCAAAGTGGATTGTTGCAAGTCACGGACTGCTTAGTCACCAGAATCTCATCCTAATCCATCACGGGTTGCCGCCCATAGTCTACAGGTGGCCTCTTTTCCGGGGGGGAGGTACCCCTCTGCATGGAATTGCAATCGTCGAATCCGTGGCCCTGCAGACAGCGCATGCCCAAATAAGATCTCCTCGGAATGACTATAAACTGACTTATAAGAGGAATAGCGCACTTTCTCTTAGTGATGCTACTACAAGTCACAACACTAACTTGGATACTCCACCAGACCAGATGAATTCTAGTACTGGAATCTGGCAAAACCAAGCAAAGACCACAAGAAAAACAAACTATAAAATAGTTAATTGGTCGATTGGCAATAGGAAAATTCTTCTTCTTCACTGCTTTACTTACTCAAGGTTTGAAAAGTAGAAAAGAACCTTAAATAAACACTTGGATATCTATGTATCTCATAAAGAAATCAAGTGTTAGCTCCAGGAAGGGGCCCCTTGATCTCCGAGAACTAACTGAAGTGAAATGAAATTTTAAAATAAAAAGCGTTATTTTAGTGCTAATCAAATTTTGAAATTTACCTGAAGGAATAAGTTGCACCTGTTATTCAAGTCTTGCATGACAGTGTTGCCTCTGCTCATACTTGATTCCATATTGACCATCCAAATACCAACTTGGTTGTAGTAAGCCTGAAGGTCTCTGAAAAAATAATCCAGGAAAAATCATTGAACCAATGAGAACACATTTCAAAGAATTCAAATATTCAAAACTGTCAGCAAAAGAATCCTATAAGGCAAACAGTAAACCGAATGAAAAACAAACTACACAAGCATTCTTGCAATAATTTATTTATTATAATCAGACTATATATTTACATATAACTTTTCTCCATGTCTCCTAAACGCTAGCCCAGTCTAATAATAGTAAAACAGTAGTGACCATGTGAGTATAGAGTTAGAGTACATTTATAATAACCAAATGAATAAAAACACACATTTGTTACGATATTCTGAAAATAAATATGGCAAAAATGGGAGGTGGGGAATAACATTTGATGGCATATAAAACCTGCTTTACAAAAAATGGCAAAAAATATGTCTATGTTTCTTTTATGGGATTTGAGTTATCTGGGGTGGGGGTGGGCTAGATTTTATCCAAGAAAATATATACTATTCTAAATAAGGTGTAGTTAGTGTAAATAGTTTTCGAAAGATTATTTGAACACAAATAGTAAATACTTGTCAAGGAAATAAAAGAATATTGCAAAACAGAACTATTCATTATATTACAATGAAAACAATCATTGAATAACAAATAATAGTTAATTAATAAAATGTCCTTTTTCAACACCAATATGTAAATTAGTTAACTTTGCAACCGATATCGCATACACATAAACAGTAGATAAAAACGATGGTGTAAAGTTAAATTATATTGAAATAGGTAGTTTTGACTTTACCGTCAGTGTGAAAAATGTGTCCAACTTTCACATTTATTTATTTAGATATATAATATACCTAAATTTATATAAATAGAGATAGGACGTATACAGTGTACACAGTTATCCAAATTAAATGTGAAATCAGAAAAAATGTTCAAGTTACACACTATTTCATTGAGAAGGGTATATATCTACACTTCCCGAGAGTAATATAGCAGAAGTTTGTCTACAACAAATTATAGCAGAAGTTTGTCTACAACAAATTATAGCAGAAGTTTGTCTACAACAAATTATAGCAGAAGTTTGTCTACAACAAATTATAATTTACACTTCCTAGAAGTAAAATAGCAACAAAAATTTGTCCAAATAATTGTACTCAGATAAAAAAGAATTTGCATTACATCACTCAAGAGGTTGATGTTCTGCTAAAACAAATTGAAGTGCCAATCATGTAAAATTAAGCATAAAGGGTTTTTTTTGTTGTTATTTTTACAGTATATTACACTTTTCAAACCCTTTTAAAACACAATGGCAAAACACAATACTTATTGTACACCATTAATTAAAAACAAATCGATGTTTTCCGAAAGTAGAGTAGGGGTAAAAACTGTTGATCTGTATCTGTTTTTCACAATGGTATTATTTTGTAATTGAATATAATAAATCTGATAAGATTTGAACCTAACACAGTGCTTCCATAGTCTGCATAGGTATCCATCACATGCAAAAGTAAACAGAGTATAGTTTTATATGCCATCAAATATCAGATTTAAATTACATTGTATTTGTAAGAAAATATTTGATTTATAAAAGATTACGGATCAAATGAATTTGTGTCAATCTAGAATGGCAACAACCAAAAAGAACATATTTTGCCTTAACACCACCTAAAAAAAAATTTAATTTTTTTTTTACTTCTTGTTGAAATATGAACAAAACAATTTGGTATATACATACATTTGTAACTTTGCTTTTACAGATTTTTTATAAAAAAAAAGGATTTTATTTACAAAATGTTTTACTAATAAATAAAAAAAAATACATTGTTTATACATTTTGCTTTAAAACTAACAAAACAAATGTAAAAAAAGACATTTAAATAAAAAGATATTGTGCAGAGTCAGTGTCACACAATTTGGATGTTTTACAAAAATATTTTTTGAAATATTAAAAAAAAAATCTTGGATTGTATTAAAATAAATATTTTTTTTTAAATTAGATTTTTCTCTGTAAAAATCTTTAATTTATCTTAAGCGATAACACCTCTAGTCAACAGTAAAAGAAAAACATTTTTTTTTTTTTTAAATCGGTGTTAAGACAAGATATGCCCTTTTGGGGTGCCTCAAATCCATTTGTATTCAAGATCACAATAGACGCTTTAAATTCATTAGCTACATACACACAAATTCAAAATAATTTGTAACTAATGAAAAGTAAATTATAGGAAACAGTATAAAAGTCAAAGTAAAATCAGTTATATCTGATATTATATCAATAATTAGTTAACCCATTTATTATTATTAATTATTTGTTAATATTTTCATTGTTACAGATTTTAGTAAGAACATTTTTAAAGACAGATTTCAAGACAGCTATGTTAGTTTTAAAACACAAAATGTGATGAACTGATTTCATATTTGAATACTAAATTATTTTGCTGAAAAAAAGAAAAGAAAAAAACAAACACATTTAATGCAAAACAAAATGCTGTGCAGAAATGAATGCAAATATTTTCTAAGAAAAAACAAAAATATCTGAAGAAAGTTTTCTATTTTTTGTTCAGTTATTTCCAATCATAAAAAAAAGACCTCATGCAATTAGACATCATTCTATAGAGGGTAGCATCCGAAAGATATTTTTTCCATTGGCAAAAAATAATGATGCACAAAAAAAAACATGTAAACTGAATAATACAAATCGAAATACATATTTCCCAAGTGGTTTATATTAGTAACACATCACTCAATAAGTCCCCGGCCTGACATATAGATGCGCCACTAAAAAAAATGATTTCTATGAAGTACTAACCTTCAAATGGCACACGTCAAAATTTGAGGCCAATCTGATTATTAGTTTACAAATTACAGATATTTAAATATGGTCGTACAGACATAAATGATGCCGAATGCTCAGGTCACCCAAATTTGGTCGTACAGACATAAATGATGCTGAATGCTCAGGTCACCCAAATTTGGTCGTACAGACATAAATGATGCCGAATGCTCAGGTCACCCAAATTTGGTCGTACAGACATAAATGATGCTGAATGCTCAGGTCACCCAAATTTGGTCGTACAGACATAAATGATGCCGAATGCTCAGGTCACCCAAATTTGGTCGTACAGACATAAATGATGCTGAATGCTCAGGTCACCCAAATTTGGTCGTACAGACATAAATGATGCCGAATGCTCAGGTCACCCAAATTTGGTCGTACAGACATAAATGATGCTGAATGCTCAGATCACCCAAATTTGGCAGAAAAAGTCCACAAACTCGTTTCGGCCAATCCAAAATTGAAGTTGTGTTAGATAGCAGAATATTTGAAGATATCAGAAGGTAGTGTATCCACCATTTTGCATGAACATTTTTCAATGCGAAAGCTTGTCCTTTGGCTCGCTTCAAAGTGTTTGGTAGAATTTGCAGGTAATAGTAAGTATTACTTGACAGGGATCGCGAACGCTTTTAACTTAATCAGATGGGCGATCACAATTTGCTATGAGTAGATGGCGCTACAAAACTGTAAATGTCGAGATGAGGACCACACGATGCAATATTGCCTTGTCTGCCCTCTACTGCCCAACCGGTGTAGCTTGAAAGATCTTGCAGAGTACAACACTAATGCAAAGGACTGCGTAAAAAAGTGGGAAACTGTCGTATGACCACGTGACACTTCAAAGACACGCAAAGAAGAAGAAGAATGAGAAAGCTGTGTTCCAAATAGATGCCGCTTTTGCTCACAGTCGCTCAAAAACAACAACAACAACAACAACACGTCGACAATTATTAACAAAAGTAATGTTACTATCTTACTCTGTTTATATTTATGGGTGGATTTTGGTAGCCGAGAATTTCAGGGTTTTTTTGTTAAAATAAATCAATAAATAAAAAAAAGTCAAGTTTAGGAGTGAATCATGTACATACAAATATATAAACATATACACATACCTAACTTTATATAAATAGAGATAAGGTGTAGTGCAAATGATCAAACAGGTGTCAATCCTAAGAAGTAAGTTATTTATAAAAATCAGGTTTTTATGGTATGGAAGACTCTAATAATCTGTAATCGTCTGAATTCTTCCAACTCTCCTGAACACTAGGACAGTCTAATAATAATAAAGCAGCAGTGACAAATGTATTTACTCTCAATGTAAAATCGGTTTTTCTTATTCATTTTCACTCTACGACACTCACTATTTTTCTTTTGTTTTGTTTTTCCGACACATTTATGTAAACCTGTTTTGAGCATCACTTATTTAAATCTATATTTTTATATTCTATCACTATATCTGCATTGTCACTGCAGGTTTAGTATTATTAGACTGGAGAGATGGAGGAACATTATAGATTATTTTGGCTATTTATAAATATAAAAATGATTTTCATAAATAAATGCTGGTAGAAATATTTCTTTTTTACTAAAAAAAAAAAAAAATAGGACACCATAAATGCTGCGTGTTTGAGGTTCAAGTCCAGCCTGTAGGCTGTGGTGGAGGCTCGGGGCAGCTTCCTCAAATCATCTGTATTCGGCAAAAATCCTCTAATAGATGCACATTTAATTTTGAAAATATATCAATTATTGACCAAGATATGACATTTTTTCTTTCCTTTTCAAAAAATGCCAAATTTATCACAAACACCCTGTTTTAGGGAGCCAGATACAATACGGCCTAAGATGGAGTACTGCTGTCACATCTGGGGAGGTGCCGCTCAAACCACTCTCTCCTACTTTGATAGAGTACAAAATCGACTTTGAAATCTAGTAGATGTCCTCCTCTGTTCCCTATATCCTCTTTCCCACAGAAGAGACGTTGCTAGTCTTTCTCTACTCTATCGTTATTTTTATGGTAGGTGCTCGAATGAGCTCCAATCATTTGTTCCCATTAGTAAAACATTCACAGCGAAAACTCGTCTGGCTACAACCACTGTAAATAATTTTCCTTTCTTCCTCTTTCAATAACTGTCCGTTTGTGGAATGCAATATCATGGGCCTGCTTCCCAGATGATTACAGCATGGTCGTTTTCATGTCCAATGTTAACAAATCTGGTTGAGCCATTCCATTAAGTAATCAATTTCAGCTTAGATCCAACCTTGGTCTGCAATCCTCAAGGTGTTTATCTCACCATCCACCTAACAAAAACCCATTAACCCTTGTCCTCGAGTGGCCTTTGGGCCTTGATGAGCGGTGACCTCGTTAGTAAAAAAAATATATATATATTTGTATACAACATATACACATGTATTGTAGCAAAAAATAAAATCCTTCATGACCAATTTAGCAGAACCCAACTTGGTGAAGATAATTTCTGCAAGTTTTGTTCACTAAAAAATAAGTTATTCTCATCTGAGCCAGGTTTTAGACCATGGGTTGGCAATGCCTGGCCTGCGCAGGCCACATCCGGCTCTCGAATGTAATTTTGTCTGCCCTGCCATCTTTTACTGGACACAATCTAAATATAGACTAAGCAAAGTGACAGTTTAAAACTGGAATATATTGCAGTGTTTCTCAAACTGTGCGTCCCAAAATTATCAAATATTATCGTGCTACAGTATTTGCATTTAGAGTAAGTGTCTCTAAAACCGTCATACATAACAAATTATCGTCCCATTTTGAAATCTAATGCAAAGTGAGTTAAAATAAATTATTGGATTATTTAAGATGTGTCCAGTTTGTTTTTGTGGAATTGTGACTAGTTGTGTTTTGAAGCAATTCTTTGAGGAGACAATATAACGGTTTTAGAGCCAGTTTATGGAAAATATTTTGTTGCCATGACAACTCTCTGAATGAGGAAAACCTGATATCCTGGGTGTGAGTGCGTTTCTAAGATCGCCTGCTACCCCACCACTCTACCCTACCACATAAAGCGGTGTTTATTGATTCGGTTTGAACAGTTTTAGAAAGAGAACCACTCTCATTTCCCAAATCTCCAAAATTGTGAGCTTTATTAGGGATTTGAGAAACAAGTTTTCCTCTCGTTTTGCCAACTTCCAGAAATTTAAAACTCTATTTGAGTTATTTAGTATTGCTTACGAAATAGATGCGGAGAATCAAGTGGCAGAAGAATATCAGTTGGAGTTAATTGACTTACAGTGTGACGAATCTTTGAAATCAAAGTTTCATTTCGAATTTACTGCTGACTTCTACAAGAAATATATATTGGCCAAATGAAAATATAAAAACATTATGCCTAATGCGAAACTGCTGATATCATTATTTGGAAGTACATATTTGTGAACAACTTTTTTCCAATATGAAATACACTAAAACTCATTTGAGAACAAAATTGCGTGACGACAAGCTGGATGATGTTTTGCTCCTGTCATCAACAAATATTTCACCTGATGTAGGGAAGTTATCACACAAACAAGTGTCTCATTAAATCATTAACTCTTTCGAACAGTATTTCGTTTGTAGCAAAGAATTTGCTTTTTTTGTTAATTGATAGGAATTATTTTTGTTATTCCTGTAATAAAATAAGGAATTTGCTTTTTTTGTTAAATGTGTTTGTAGTTTATTTCTTTCTTTTGTTATTCATGTAGTAAAATAAGATGTTTTAGAATACAATATTATTATATTCCTCGTTTTCTTTGTACATTCAGAAAATGTATTTACATATTTAATAACACAGCTCTCCACCATGACACTCCTTCATAACACTACATAGCTGTTTGGCCCTCACTCTCTAAAAGGTTGCCGACCCCTGGACTAGACTATCCTATCTATCCTATTTTAGAGTTTATTTCACACGTTTTATCTCATATGAGTGAATGTCCTTATCGCTTTCCTACGACTCTCCTCTGACCGTTAGGCTAGGATCAAAGTGTAATTTCTATTCTGTTCTCTCTCAGAGGAAGAGAAGCCCTTTATAGCAATTTTTATTTTTGTCTCAATCCAGCAAGTCCCTTTTTTAGGGAGCTGGATTTTCTTCAGATTAAAAACTGACCTTGTGTCTAACTTCACCCTTGTGTGGACGGGCAAGTAAATAGGAACTCTCTCCAACCTTTATCAAAAGCATCATAATTTAAAACGATAGCCATTTTTGCTATTGTGAACCTGAAGCAGGGACAAAACCGGATTTCATACATATGTGACGTTCGATCCGGATCATTAACTCTTGATAAATATATATATATATATATATATATACATATATATAGTAAGCTATGAAAATATATTTATGGCAATTAAGCTACACAGAGGCTCCCACGTTTCATCCCCTGGGGAATCTTCAGGCTAAAATGCATGGAGTTATTTTTGCTGGGTGTTTTTATATACACGGCTAGCTAGTTAACCAATCAGATTCTTTGTTTTTCTCTCAACCAATCGTTGGGCTTCCCGCGAACAAAGGTCTTGTTGGTGTTACTTCCTATATCCTGTTCTATTGTTCTCTTTTCTATAGATTGACCTATATCCTGTTTCCTTTGTTCCTTATAAAATTTTATGTGGATACATGAAATACTAATATATATATATATATATATATATATATATATATATAACTTTAAGTAAAGAAAGATAGAAAACGTAGACACACGCAAAATATTAAGTCTCCATTGAATCATTTTGATTTTAATAAATTCTAATTCGAATTAATTTCAATAATATACACAAAGTAAAGAGCTTTTGTTACAGTGTCTAATTTTACCCTCGTGGGGAGGGGCAAGTAAATACGAACTCTCTTCAACCTTTATTAATTTCAACTTCTTTCAGCCGATTTGAACTTTTCCTGCTTTTTTCCTTCCTTCTCATTAATTGTATTTTTTTAATAACATTTAATGTGTTTATCTTTAAATCTACATTTGACTTTTGGGATCAATTGTACTTGAGGCACCCCAGAATGAGCAACGACCAAAAAAACACATTTTGCCTTGACACTGATTTTTTAAAACTTTTACTTTAGATTGAATCATAAACAAAACAATCCGCACATTCATAACTTTGCCGTTGCAGATTTCTTTATGAAAAAAGAAGGGTGTTATTTACAAAAAGTTTTACTAATAGCCTAAAAAATACATAGTTTTACAAGCATGTTTTGTTATACGCACACTTTGAATTTAAAAAAGTTTTATTTATAAAGTTTTGTTTAGTAAAAAATGTAAACAATACATAGTATTTTTATATTTTTTATAAATTTCTAAACTTTACAAAACATTTTGTTTTGTAAATAAAACTGTTTTTTTTTTCAAGTGAAACGTTTTGTAAATAAAACTGTTTTTTTAATAGTGAAACGTTTTGTAAATAAAACTGTTTATTTTAAATAAAAATATCTGCGAAGGCAAAATTATAAATGTGTCTATTGTTTTGTTTATAATTCAACCTGAAGTAAAAAATAAAAAAATAATGTTCAGGCAAAATGTGTCCTTTTGGTCGTTGCTCATTTATCAGACGTTTTTCTACTGATTCAACTCTCATATTTATTTGGTGCTTATATAGATGAGGATACATACGAAAAACGCATTTCCAAATAAAAACTATTGTTTATACTTACATATCAGGCAAAAAATAAGTATCCTCACCAAAAATTAGGAAAAATTATTGAGTAGAATTTTAATAAAAAAATCAAAATCAGTTTTATCGAATTTTGCTGATAGTCATTGATTTATTGTTAATATGACAGACTCAGTTACGCCCCCCCCCCCCCCCCCGATGTATGTGTTTTTCACTCAAATCAATGGCAGATCCATAAAATATGATAAGACTGATTTTATTTTTAATAAAAATTCTACTCAATAATTTTTCCTAATTTTTGGTGTATCTATCTATTTTGTCTGATACATAAGTATATCAAAGAGTATTCCGGTTAATTTTTTGGGGACTGCGATTTTCACCTGTGCAACTGCGTTTTTTATGTGTTCCCTCATCTATATAAGCACCATTTATTATTCTCTTTTCGGCTGACTTTGTGTTAAGAGTTAACATGTAGACAAAATACTGAGTTAGATTTAGCCCAAATTAAAACCAATTGGGAAACATGTTCATAAGACAAAGACAAAACAAATCGACATGTTATGAAAGCCAGAAAAAAAAAAAAAAATCACCAAATAAAATTGAAACAAAACAAAAAGCTTGTGTTTAGAATAACGGACAACAGAAAACATGCGCACAAACAAAACAAGATCTTGAAAAGGCTGCATAAAAAAAACAAGACAAGTGGAGCAGATATTTACATGCATAATTATTACAACAATAACATGAGTTTTATTCTTAATCTAATTATACAATTAAAATAACGAAAATGCAATTACAGATTGGATTAAACCTCACGAGCATAAAATAGCTATCATGTCTGCATAGATTTAATCTTTCTATATAGATGGCTTACCAAAGAGAATAACAGGGGTAGTGCAGAATAGTTTCAATATATGCACCTCTGGATTATAGATCAACTACATTTCCAAATTTCTTTAAATTGCGAATTCAAGCTGCCTTATTTGAAAATGAGCACTGCAGTTATATAAATTGGTGAATTATTTGTTTGTTTATTCACAAAGTCATATATATATAGAGAGAGAGTTTGAATTACCTCCTAGACACCATCCTCGAGTGTCTTCGGTCTCTCTGTACAACCTGACATGAGGATACTTCTCCCTAGAAGTAAACCGTGGCCAAATATTCAAAATAACATTGTATTCAAAGCCGAAATAAGATCTCTTCGACACACTTATACACTGGCTCATATGAGAAATGTTACCTCAAGTAACAGCACTTAGCTGAATACTCCACCAGGCTAGATGAATTCTTGTCATGGAATCCGGTAAGACCAAGAGACCACAAGAAAGATATACTATAACATAGTAAACTGGTCAATTGGGGAGAGGAAAATTAATGTTCTTAACTTCTTTACCTGTCAACATTTTATAGGTAAAAGAGAACTTTATTGAAATATTCAAATATCTATGTATATCATATAGAGATAAAGTGTTAGCCCCAGGAAGGGGCCCCCCTTTATTTCTGAGAATTTCGACTGAAGTAAAATGAAAAAAAAAGGTGAATATATATATATATATATATATATATATATATATATATATTAATATTCTTCACTAAGTCAACATTTCAGAGGTAAAGGAGAACTTTAGTTGAACATGTATCTCATATAGAGATCAAGTGTTAGCCCCAGGATTTTTGAGTTTACATAGAAGTAAAATTTATATATATATATATATATATATATATATATATATATATATTATATATATACAGGGTGTTTCAAAAGTCTTGGGAACATTACAAATGCGTATATCTCATGAACTATTCCAGGTAGAAAAATGAAACTGGTGCCATTTTAAAGCTTGCTTAATCAAGTTTTTGATCATACTAATGATTTTCGTGTTATCTTTCCAGGTGCAGTAATGGCGTTCTCTAAACAAGACAAGGCATTTTGCGTCCTCCAATTTGCAAAGACTGAATCGTGGACATGTGTTCAGCGTGCATTTTGCAGGAAATTTAAAAAAGAAGCCCCTGAAAGGAAATCCATTGTCAGATGGCATGCTAAATTTGTGAAAGATGGGTGTTTGTGCCCAAGTAAGCGAACAGGTCGCCCTTCAACTTCAGAAGATGCAGTTGAGCAAGTTCGGACAGCCTTTCAGCAGAACCCCCGTAAATCAGTGAGAAGAGCCAGCAGGGAACTTCAGCTTGCTCCAGCAACTGTCTGGCGTGTCTTAAGGAAACGACTGCAAATGGTACCTTACAAGCTCAAGTTGGTCCAAAAGTTGAAGGACACTGATAAGCCACTTCGCCGTGACTTTTGCATTGCAATGCAAGAGAAGTTGGAAGATAACGGCTTTGATGACCGGCTTGTTTTTAGCGATGAGGCGACCTTCCATCTGAATGGCAAAGTTAACAAGCATAACACTCGCATATGGGGTACTGAGAATCCTCATGAACTTCTTGAGCACGAGCGAGATTCACCAAAAGTGAACGTGTTTTGTGCAATTTCCAAGAAAGGTGTCTATGGACCGTTCTTCTTTGAAGAGGCAACTATCACTGGTGAATCCTATCTCAACATGCTGGAAGACTGGTTAATGGCTCAGTTGGAACAAGCAGAATCTGATGACTTCATTTTTCAACAAGATGGTGCACCACCACACTGGAGTCTTAGAGTAAGGCAGTTTCTTAACACAAGGCTGCCTGGTAGATAGATTGGGAGATCTGGGCGAGGTGATGACGTTCTCATGCCCTGGCCTCCTAGGTCTCCAGATCTTACCCCGTGTGACTTTTTCCTTTGGGGCTTTGTCAAGCAACAAGTCTATGTGCCGCCCCTTCCAAGAGATATTGACGAACTAAAGGCTCGAGTAACGGCAGTTGTGCGAACCATTGACGTCAAGATGTTGGAACGCGTTTAGCAGGAAATGGACTATCGACTAGATGTCTGCCGTGTGACGAATGGTGCTCATATTGAGCAACTTTGAAGATTCCCCACAAAACTTGAAACTTTAACCTTTCCAACGGTACCAATTTAATTTTTCAACTCCTAATAGTTTTTGAGTTATTAAAAATCGTTATGTTCCCAAGACTTTTGAAATATATAAAGTTAAGTATGTATATATGCTTATATATTTGTATGTACAGGATTCACTCCTAAATTAATTAAGCGATCATCATAAATTTTGGAATACAGCTGCTAGGCATAAGGGTGACTAATGTGGGCTATATTTAGTTTAATTTAGTTTTATGCAAAGGGAATAAAGGGGGTGGAAGCCTTTCGTAAAAATTCAGATACCTCCGATCTTTGTGAAATTTTAACAATAGACATCAATTGATAAATATTCCCTAAATTTCAGTTTCTTTGGAGTATTTTAATAGATTTTTAGGGGGCATAATATGGGGTCCACCTCCCATTTCAAAATTTAAATATATCAGATTTGCATGGAATTTAATCCATACTTATTAAGACACCAATTAAGCCAAGTTCTCTGAATTTCTATTTCTTCTTAAGACCCCTTAAGCTTCAGCCTTGAATTTTAAACATTTTCTAGAATCAAAATCATTTAATGGATTATGATCAAGATTAGAATAAGGATTCTAGACATAAGGTTTAGTAGCATATTTCTTGATTTTTATCTTTGTAAGGTGACATCTAAGTGGTTCAAAACGGTTCTGTGAAATAATTTTATTATTAATTAGCAAAATACCTGTTCCGGGATGGGTATTCTTCTAGTACATGTATATATATATATATATATATATATATATATATATATTTGCAAATCTGACAATTCCAGACTACCAAAGTAATCATGTATTTTCATCTTACAACTGTTTCTTTTTCTCTATTGTTGTGTCTTTTTTTTGCCCATGTAAATGTAATGTTCATATCTGTGAAAAATCTTTTTAACTGTATAATTCAAACTCTGTATAGTTCTTTTTCAAGATGAAAATTAACAATTAGTTTGACACAGTCTGGAATTGTCAGAACCACAAATAATTTATCTCTGCTCTAGAAACACTTTATTGGATGAATCAAAATGCTTTATTTGTATTCTTGGAACTAATATTCGGAAAATCTATTGAGCTAATATACGAAAGTTTACCTTGGTTTAAAATTGACTACATGAGCAAACAATAATATATATAATCTAGGTAAGGTTTGTATCCACAGGTTAAAATCCAGAGAATCTTTACTGTATTTATATAATAGTGCTCAATAATAAATGGAGCTAGTTATATAATAGTTTTATTCATACAAACATTTGGCTACACACGTTTCAACCGGAACTCTTTTAAACCTTGATCTTCAGGCTGAGAGAATATATAAAAATCGAATAGAGCTTCACCGCAAAAGAGTCACATGACTGAATTCAAATTATCATTATTGTACACGCAAACCTTTTTTAATTTGAAAATTTTCAACTTAATGGGTTAGATCTTTGCTGTTGGTATGATGACACATCATGGTCAGAAACGAGGTTAGAAATTCTTAAATTTAATCAACCTTCATTTCCCACCTAGTAGCATTTTACATAAAGTTTTTTTAATAAAAATACACTCAAATTAAGTTATAGCTGCAGCAATAACTTAGATGAAATTATAAAAAAACATAATAAAATACTAAGTAATGTAGTAAGAAATAATAACATTAACACCAACCTAAATTCAAATAAAACAATTAAATCAAAGAATACTTGTAATTGTAATAATAAAATTAACTGCCCACTACAACTAAAATGTGTATTATCTTCTGTAGTCTACCTAACTACAATTACAACTAGAGAAGATCTAACGGAAAATAAATTGTATGTAGGTATTGTCGGTAATACCTTTAAAAAATAATTCAACAACCATAAATGCTCCTTTAATAATATTGAATATAATTTTTTTTTAAATTACTTGCACAAACTTTCTAGCACCTAACCACAAATAATGAAATACCAATACTTAAGTAAAATATTATCAAAAAAATTAGTACCTGTAAATCCCTAAACACACGTTATCTCTGTCTAAATGAGACATTTGAGATCATTAGATTTAGTGATTGGGGCAAACTTCCTAAGAAAAAATCAGAAACTTCGATCAACTGTAAGCATAACAAGTCTCATACTTGTAGTAATTTGCATATAACACCCTGAATCTTTATGACCTCAATTAAAAATAAATTAATATTATTATTATTAATGGCAATAACCTCAACCTACTGATCTAGAATTTCTATCCTACTTAACAAAGACGCTGTCCCCAGCCATATCTCCTGCTTTTCTGCATGTTATACATTCTATTGATTTTGGTTGAACTGTATATTTTTCTATGTACATTTTATGCAAAATTATCCTATTGATTGATTTTAATTTAGAACTAAACTATATAGTTTGTTATCCATTGGTATGTTTGATGGATATGGTCCTTGTAGTTCCTGCATTTTCCTACTTATTTAGTTTATAGCCAAATTAGTGACTTATCAAATGCCCATTATGAGAATATATAAGTATGTATTTACATTTGTTAATCTTATATATGTGTATTTTGATACTCTAGTAAGCATAATTGTTCCATTCTACATCATTAAATTAGTATACAACAATACACTTTTATGTGTAGTTTATATTTATGGTTGTAATAATTGTAATTATTTTAAATTGGTTATATTTTATTCTTATATTATTTTTATCTGATCTTATTTTAAATATAATTTATATATATATATATATATATATATATATATATATATATATATATATATATATATTAACATAGTTCACCCCAAACAAGGCTAGCTGCCACTGTAGACGTAAGGAGTTACTGATTTTTATTTATCGATATTTTATTTTAAAAATTTTAATTTTTCAACTTCAATTGTTAATTTTAATCTTGTTTTTATTCTAATAGGTTTTGTTATTATGGCTTTATTTTAATACTACAGCTTATTGTTAATATTATTATTATGAGTATTATTATTATCATCATTGTTATTAGCTTGTAATATCAATTTTATTAATCTTATGATTCAATTATTTACTATGTAACTAGCTAAGCCAGCAAGAAATTCTAATATCATACTTTGTATATTATAAAAAAAAAACTCTAATCTTTCCTAGCGTATAAATTGTGTATGTGTGTGTGTAAATATTATGTGGATGTGTATATGACGAGCAAATGATGTTTCGTCTTTATGTTGATTTCAATTGACCAGAAAAAATCATATTCCTCCACCTATAACGTGTATAAGTTAAAAAATACATCCACCCTCTCCTCTCCATGACGTGTCATCATACCAACAGTGAAGATCTGACACATTTTTCAAGTTGAAAAATCTCAAATAAAATTTGAATTCAGTCATGTGACTCTTTCGAATTGAAGCTCTATCCCATTCTTATATATGAATATGTACAAAGCATACATTTATTTTTGTCTTTCAGCCTGAAGATACCAGGTTTACAAGAGCTCCGGTTGAAACGTGTCAGGATGTGTAGCCAAATGTTTGTATAAATAAATATATATATTTATATATACATACACACAAAAGAAAGGTAAACAAAAATGTATACAAGCAGCAAGCAAATGAAACACAAAACACAAAAAATGTAGCTGTGTAAAAGTGCAGTTTTTTCTTTTTTTTTTACGTATTTAAACATTTCTCAAAAAGGCAAGATGATTACATTCGCAAAAGAAAAAAATTGAATGAGAAAAAAATAATATAAATAATCTAAAAATTTATATAGAGTAAATAATGAATTTGAAATTAAGATTAAAAAAATGGAAAAAAGTGTAAAAAATAAAATAAAATAAAGCTTAAGACAAAAAAAATGTGATGTACTGACCTCTTCCTAAGGAAACATGGAGGAAAAATCAAATTTGAAATTAGAGTGTGACCAAAATAAGGAATTAGGGAGATAATCAATAAGGAATTGAGATTATTGAACTATGGGATATAATTGATAAGTATATCACATAATGGATGAAGGAATTCTGTTATAATAAATAATTGTGGTAAGTAACAAGGATGTGTGGGATATACTAAGTAAGGAATTGTGGGATATGCTCAATAAAATGTGGAGCCATAAAATATTTTAATAGATATCAACTATTTTGGGGATTTGTTAGTAGCAGTGGAAATGCTCTTCACTCATGCCACATGCTAGTTAGTTTATTGCATACAGGGACATGGGGATGAAGAGGACAGGGACGTAGGAATGAAGAGGACAGGGATGTGGGAATGAAGAGGACAGGGACGTGGGAATGAAGAGGACAGGGATGTGGGAATGAAGAGGACAGAGATGTGGGAATGAAGAGGACAGGGATGTGGGAATGAAGAGGACAGGGTGTGGAAATGAAGAGGACAGGGTGTGGAAATGAAGAGGACAGGGATGTGGGAATGAAGAGGACAGGGATGTGGGAATGAAGAGGACAGGGATGTGGGAATGAAGAGGACAGGGATGTGGGAATGAAGAGGACAGGGTGTGGGAATGAAGAGGACAGAGACGTCGGAATGAAGAGGACAGAGACGTCGGAACGAAGAGGACAGAGACGTCGGAACGAAGAGGACAGAGACGTCGGAACGAAGAGGACAGGGAAGTGGGAACGAAGAGGACAGGGAAGTGGGAACGAGGAGGACAGAGACGTCGGAATGAGGAGGACAGGGACGTCAGAATAAAGAGAACAAGCATGTTGGAATAAAGAGGACAAGCATGTTGGAATAAAGAGGACAAGCATGTAGGATTAAAGAGGACAAGCACATGGAAATAAAGAGGACATGAATATAGGGATGACGATAACCAAGAAATAGCTTTGTAATTATGCACTTAACCTTTTATCAGGCAAAATACCCATGTGGGAACAAATAATAAAAAGCTTAAGAAACTTTTCAATTTGCAGAAATTAGATGGTGTGAATGTTTTTATTTACACAGGAATTGATTTTTCAGGATTTCTAATTAAAAAATTATTTTTGTGAACAAAAATTTCAGAGGCCACAACCAAATTTTGAATGTTCTATGTCACATGATACCCCATGATGTAATTAACTATGCATTTTATTTTGAAACAATCTGGTCAGTATTAGACCCAAATAGATTTGACACCAGGTGTTTTCCTTTTTGAAATGTAAATTACTTAATTCATTAAGCAATATTTTTCCATTTCTTAGCATGACTCCTATATGGGAACACACCCTTATGTCAATAATAGCTTAAGGTAGAATCATGATATTTTCAGGCACACAAAGATTAAAATGTTAAACTATCAATTCAGCATACTGTAATTCAAATTTAATACATAATTTTAAACAATTTATTAAAATATATTTTTTTTACATTTAAATTTTAAGAATGTATTGGATTAAAAAAAACTTTCATATTTGTTTAATTAATTTTCAAAAACTAGTTCTTAACTATTGGGTGACAACTTATAAAGGCCAAAAGCCACTCAAAGATAAGAGTTAATGAAATGGAATGATTGTCAGTCAAAAGATGAACATGAGAGGAGTATTAAAATTGATCAATCCAATGAAGTAGGTTTGATTACTTATGGGACGGTTTATGAAGATGACTATGTTGTAATCTGCAGGGAAGCCCTTGCAAAGAAACTCTGTCCATGGAAATTACACCTGATGCTAGGCACATAGAGGAAGAAGGGAAAGTCCTTTTCCATTGTGGTAAAGAAGACGAGTTCTTGCGATGAGTCTTATAAGGATTAACTAGACATTGGGGCTCAGTCGAGCACCTTCCATAAATATAACAAAAGAGTAGAGAGAAACTAGCAATGTTACTTCTATGAGAAAGGGGCCGTAGGGAAGAGAAGAGATCATCCCCACAAAATTTCGAAGTCGCTTTTGTACTCTATCAAGGCAGGAAAGAGTGCCCTGAGCGGCACCTCCCCAGATGTGTCAGCAGTACTTCATCTTAGGACGTATTTGACTCTTATATACGTAAAGGATTGCATCTAGAATCAGGTACTCTCCGGAGCCATAGAATGATCCAATCATTTTTCCAGCGACCTTAGAAACAGACTGGATATATGTTTTACACTACACAAACAAATATAATTGAATTGAATGAAATTTAGTCATATTTAAAGTCTCCTATTTTGTTAAAAAATATGTAAGCATCTTTTAAATTTCTCACAACATAATATCTGTGATTTAAGAATGCATGTAGAGAAACTGCACGTAATATTTTAACATCCATAGAATATGTATCCTTCATATTTTTGCTAGTATTTTTGTTTTAAACTGGGGGGTGTAGTTCTAGCATGGCAGGAAGTGAGAAAAGCTCTCGCCCTCTTTCCTGCTTGATTTTAAACAGACCAGACACATTAAATTAGCTGTTGGCTAGCCAAACAAACTTTAGGCCCCGGGGTTTGGTTTAGGGTTAGATTAGAAAAAATGAAACAATCGATCAGGATTATGGAGGCAAAGTCGGAAGTTTTGAAAGTAGTCAGAGGCGGATTTCTTAATCTCCGAAGAATCAACAGACAGTCTGAATATTGGACGACTTTAAAATAAGGAGTTGGATATTTTGGAATTTAAGAGTCAAGAGTCTGGCCCCTAGGAAGGAGATGGGTACATTAAAAAAAATGGGACAATCGATTAGAGTTGCAGAGTCAGAAGTTTTGGAAATAGTCAAATTCGGACTTATAAGAATGCTAGGAGTCAAAGTCAGATATTTTAATCTCTGAAGAATCAACAGACAGTCTGAGTATTAGAAGACCTTAAAATAAAGAGTCGAAGTTGGATATTTTGAAATCTTATGGGTCGGAGTTGGAATTTTTGGAATTGTGAGAGTCGGACCTTATACCTTTTGACTTTGCAATTGATACCACAGGTAATGCGATATTTTTTTCTCTGTTCAGAAAAACAAAAGAAGATTCTGGGAGATATAACTTGTTTTTGTGGCAATTACAACATCTCCTACGCAGACATCTATGAGAGATAGGGAATAAAGATGGTGGATAGGGAAGAAGATTAGACAACAATGCAACATTTTTAATGTTGAGTAATGTTTGGGTCGAAAAACGAAATCCATGCTGTTATTTGTGAAAAAACAAAGAGGTTTCATTATTTTGGAACAAAATTCAGAATTTGAATGACTTAAAAAAAAAAAAAACTGAAGTGCAATACCAAAAGATGTAGAAGCAATTTATTCATTTATTTATTTATTTATTAATAAAAACAAAATCTGAAAATAAACATTAACAAATGTATATAAACTTTAGACAAACATTAATGAAAGAAACAGACAACTTATATCTTACATTTTTTCTTATCAACTTTTCTAAGGATCAAACTATTTTTCTTAATTATTGAAATAAAGACTGAAAAGAAACATCAATAGTCATGATTTATTTATGTCCAAGCTTTCGACTTCAGTAAGTCATCATCAGGGTATAGAGGATATCTTGTGGGAAAATCTGTAGAATGGTAATTATCAGTTACCTGATAAACTCCTGATTTGCAGGTGAAACTTCAAAATAGGTGGTGTATTATATCATTATTATCTTAATATAGCTGTTTATAACTTTTATCTGCAAATGAATATAATTAAAAAAGGATTCCCTTTGATCTGGGAGAAAAAGAGAAAAATGGAATAAATGTTAAATGAAAAACTTTGAAATATTGACAGCTGTGTTTTTGGTTACTTTGGTTTAATTGTGGCAGATAAAAATGTTCACTGATGAAGCCTTTTCAAATATCCCTGTATATTTTGTTTATCAAGAAAATGTATGTTTTTGGAATGGGCAGAAACAATTGTTTGTATTTAAAAAAAATTTTTTTTTTAATACAATCCATAACATTTTTTAAATGATTATTATACTATATTTTCAGTTCTGGTCATGTATACGCTATTGAACTACTACCTAAAATTTTGCGTGAACTGAAAGAAATTTATATTAATATATATATATATATATATATATATATATCTAGAAACATAGATGAATTCTGGTAGAAGGACATGAGTCGTCCTATGGCACCAGCTCCTTGTCTTCATATTTGTATGCGTCCAGTGACGACAGCAGCCTTATAGTTGAATTTGATTTCTTGGTCAATCCAGAACTTATCCAACAGCTTCACAAATATCTTTACAATTTTAGCTTCAATTACACTTGATGGCAATCTATTCCACAAATCAACACAGCGATGGCTGAATGAATATTTTTTCAGGTTCAAACGTGCCTGTTTCTTGTAAAGCATCTGACTGTGTCCCCTGTTTCCCACTCTTGTATTTTTTCTAGTCAATAGTTTATCTGCATTGAAATCATATTTTCCAGAGAGCAATTTATAGCACTCAATCATGTCCCCACGTATTCTTCTATAGGCCAAACTTGGCAATTTCAGAGCTTTCAACCTTTCTTCATAACTCTGATCGTACAGTCCTGGAACAAGTTTAGTAGCTCACCTTTGTACATTTTCTATCATTTCAATGTGTTTCTTTGTATATGGTGCCCACACTTGATTAGCATATTCAATATGAGGCCTCACAAGCGCTTTAAACAATATAACCAATGAACTTCGGTCGAGGTATTCAAAACATCTGCGGATTAAACCGAGAATTTTGTTGGCTTTGTTTACTTTCTCTTTCATGTGTTCTTCGAAATTTAGCCTATTGTCTATTACAACACCAATGTCTTTTTCCAAGTTCGTATAATCCATGGGTTGTAGACAATCATTCAGAGTATATTGAAATCAATTTTTAGTGTTCTGTTTAGTACCTATACACATAATCTTGCATTTTTCTGGATGGAATTTTAACTGCCATTTTTCAGACCAATCATACATACAATGGATATCTTCCTGTAGTTTCTGACAATCTTCATAGTCTTTGATTTGAGATATATATATATATATATATATATATATAAGATGCTTCACTGTAGACATCTGAATTTGTTCATTTGTCTATCACCCAAACCAATAAAAAACAAAAAAACAAAAATGCATACATTTGTGTGCGATAATATGCCCTTGTAATTCTAGCGATGTTTTGTAGCCAGATGGTAAGGGTGCTGGACTGCAGAGATTGTGGTTATGGTTTTGAATCTCGCTAAGTTCAACCATGCTGATGAGTCATATTACGACAAAACATGTGTCCGTGGATAATTATGTTTTATAAATAAATATATAAACACTCCCCATATAGGAGGTGACATACAGTGTAAGGGAAATAACTCCCTCATAGCATTTAGGAAATGCTTCACCATACATATCTGAATTTGTTCATTTCTCAAACCAATAACAAAAACGTGTGTGTGTGTGTGTGTATATATATATATATATATATATATATATATATATATACACAGAAGAATACATGTCTCAGGATGGGTAAAATTAATTCCTTGAACAGAACAGTTTTGCATCACTTTTATGTCCCTTACAAAGATTAAAATCAGGATATAATGGTACTAAATCTTATATCTAGAATCCTTATTCCGATTCTGATCAAAATTCATTATAAGATTTTGATTCTCTCAAATTTAAGATTTAAGTTTAAGGGGTTTTAAGAAGAAATTGAAATTTAGAGAATCTTGCTTAATAGGTGTTTAATGAATTCAAAATTCTAAAATATTTGAATTTTCAAATTGTGTTCATAAATCCTTTAAAATACTAGAAACAAACTGAAGTTTGGGGAATATTTATTAATTGATGTCTAATACATATGGTTAAAATTTCACAAAAATTGGAGGTATCTGAATTTTCATAAAATGCTTTTTATTAAACTAAATATAGCCCACATTTGGACCCCTTACGCCTTGCAGCTGTGTTCCAAAATTTATAATGATCAGTTTATTAGTTTAGGAGTGAATCCTGTACAAATGTATAAACATAACTATCTTTATATAGATATGCACACACACACACACACAGATTGAGTCATGTAATGTGGAGAACAATACCGATTCTCTCGTCATTATTTTATTCAGCTTAACATCCATTTTACATGCTGACATGTGTTTGACAGCTTTAAGAAATTGACTTCCAAAATAACCTATTTCTGGCCAAGTCTCTATTTATCCCTCTTTCTTTCAAATCATTTTTATCACCTCCTCTCATGTTTTTCTTGGCCTTTCCTGTGAACTGGACCTGTTATCTCAACTGTTCTACATCTACTGACCCAAGAACTCTCATCTGTTCTTTCAACCTAGCAATACCATCTGAATCTTCTGTTCAGCACACATCTTCCTATACTGTCCAGTTTTAATCTTCCTCTGAGGTCATCAGAACTAAGCCCGTCTTTAAGACTCACATTACACATCCATTTTATCATTCTCATATCATTTCTCTCCATGCAACGCATGTCTTCAACACTCATTGACCAGGTTTCACTTCCATACATCATTACACTGCGTACGCAAGCCTCATAGACTCTTCCCTTGGTCGACAATGGTAACGCTCTGCAAGTTATTAATGGCACAAGTTTCCTGAACTTACTCCATCCAATCCTAACACTTGCATTCACACTAGCATCTGCTCCACCCAATAGTATCACCAAGGTAACAAAACTTCTCGACAACCTCAATAGTTTCGCCATCCAAATATACTTTGTCCACATCTGAGTTCTCATCCATCTCCATACACTTCTTGCATATAAACTGGTTGTCCTCTCTCAACCTACCAGTAATTCCACTGCACTTTTGTGTACTCAATGCTTACAAGTACCACAAAGGATTGAGTTGCACCCGACTTCCTTTCCACAAACTGAGCAGGGGAACTTACAACTTATAAATACAATTTATTTATATTTTTATTTATCACTAGTTGTACCTACCCAGTGTTGACCGGTAGTGCATTCACTTGCAATTTGTTTTTCTTTTCTTTTTAAACCTGCGCCACTTTTGTTTCAATCAAAAGAAAACATATATATATATATATATATATATATATAAATATAGGCTGACTCTGTGAACCGGGTTTGCGCCTCCTGACTGTCTAAAATTGTTACTTTTCTGCACTGATGAGAGCAATAAGCTTGAAACACTAGCGTCTGTAAGTATTAATAATTTTATATTTATTAATAAATATTATACTAAGCCCCTTTAAGAAATTAAAGTTGAGCACTCTCAGGGATGTTAAAAATAGACTGTCAAAAAGCTCTAATGCAAAGTTCTGAATATGTTCGTTGAACACTCTCGACTAGTCTTCTATCTGCACCCGCTTCTAGGTACATATAGATCTTAATTTCCCTTAATTACATGACAGTTTCCGTTGGCCGAGTGGATATGGCGACTGCTTGCAGATTCTAGGCTGACTCTGTGAACCGGGTTTGCGCCTCTCGACTGTCTGAAATTGTTACTTTCTTGCACTGATGAGAGCAATAAGCTTAAAACGCTAGCATCTGTAGTTATTAATAATTTAATATTTATTTATAAAAATTATAAATATATATATACACACACACATACAAATTCAGAGTTATGTACCTTTTTTTAAGATGGCAGTCATTTGAAAATAATTCTAGCCTGGATAAAGTATTTTCTTGAAGGAATTAAATCGAATTATATTTTATTCTTCTTAACAACATGCTGCTACAATACACAAGAAAATGTGACAAACAACAATCAAATAATCATTTTTTAAGGAAAAAAGCTATTGACGACAAAGAGACTGACTTTACTTTATATAAAGATTATTATTATTATTATTTTAACTTTTAAAGGTTGGATATAAATTAATCCATTTATTATAAATTTTGGATGTTTTCTTATTCTTTATAAATTTCATTAATTGAGAAAATTACACTGTTAGGAATATTGAAAAAAAAAAGCAACTGTTATGAGTTGTCTGTTTCTTTCAACAAGGTTTGTTCTAAATGAATATTTGCTAAACACATGAACAAAATATAATTTTAAGCAAATTTAAAGAAAATAAATGCATAAAATAACTCCACACAAATATCAATGAGTTTTTCTGTTAAAATTCCCAATAAATTCAATCAGTGGCTACAATGACAAAATATAACTGCTCAAAAATGAAAATTGATATTTTGGCTAAGATCAAAGTGTAGTATCTGCCCTGATACTACACTTCATCTTTTCTGTCCCCAGTCAATAAAGGAGAGATCCTTTTAGACTGTTTATTTTTGTCCCTATCCAGAATGCCCTATTTTGGGAGCTGAATTTATTTCCTCACATTAAAAACCTACTTTGTGTCTAACTCTGCCCTTGTGGGGAGGCAAGTAAATAGGATCATTGATACCAATATAAACACTAGTTAGTAAAGTAGAACAGAAATATTCTCAAATATAAATGTATTCAATACGAACGATCCCTGTTAATAGAAGACTCATATACAATAGGATCATTTGCATAAATAATTCACAAAAAAAAAAAGTAAGTTAAACCCCTTTATTCTATGTAAATAACTACATAACTCAGCTACTGCTGTCATGTTGTACACCTATTTGAATGTAATATTTTACAAGCACATTTTATCAGACAAAATACCGGCCGAGCACATGGACACATTTTTATATTTTATTTCTTTGTTTCAGTTTATGAGCAAAAAGAAGATTTTCAAGTGAGCAAAGATACATATTATTTCCTGTACGCATACCATGTCACCGACTACGCATTGTTGATTTTGTCAGCCTATCAAGTAATGGTCGATGCACTCAGCAACCTTAGCTCTAAGTTCATCTAATCGTTTCACCAGAATTGGCTGTCAGGCCATACACCCACACAAATCCAACTACCTTTCTCAGTCACATGACCAACACCTATATAAGTCCCCAAAGGTGGGAACTTAAATATGGTTTAAACATTTTCTCACATGACGTCGGTCGGACCACAATGAAGATAAAAAAGGTAGACAGTTTTATTTTCTTATGTAAAAGATTGGTCAAAAAGTGACCCGAAGAAGACAGATATTCAAGTTCATGAAAATGTCGCTATAGACAAGATGATGAAGAGAAAATGAAAAACAGCATTTATCGTCTTACATAAGAGATTGCCAATGGCAAAAGAGGGGGGAGGTAGGAGCATATCTCTCCGCGTGTGTGTGTGTGTAGAGGGCAGCACAATTATTGTTTCAATTACTTCCAGCATTTTCCGAAACAACCGTAATCAATTTCAAGTAAGAAAGTCAAAATTAAGAGAAAGACACCAAGTGCACATGTGGGGGAAAGGAGACAGGAAGTCATTCTTTAATGATGCTAAACTCATTTAACTTTCCTATCTCATCATGAACCGATTGAAGTTTTAGCCTTCATGGCAAAATTAACATCTTCAGTTTTCAGAGAGAACTGTCATAAGAGGGAAAATGAAGGCAAGACAAGACGAAAAGAGGAAAAGAGAGAAAGAGAAATAAAATTCCGCCAAATAGTGACGAAAAAATAAGGAGGTAAAGCTCTAGCAATTTGGCAGAAATCAGCTTTTTAAATCAGATTTTAACCAAAAAGCAAAAAACTCCTATCCATAGGAAGTTCTAGTGATTTAAGCAGAAATCCGCTTTTTTTGGATTAAAAAAGCAGAGAACTCACATCACTGTTTATAACGCTATAAATGTTGAAGTAACAAAAGGATTACATCATCTATTAAAACAGAGCAAGCGATCCGTCACTTTTTGGTCTATATGAACAGTGACTGTGTGTGTGTGTGTGTGTATATATATATATATATATATATATATATATATATATATATATAATCCGGGGTTTCGAATAGCATGACCGGTAGTGAATAGTCATATCTCTATGCTGATGAGTCCCGATTATTAAGGGTGAAACGTATACGTATATAGATAATAAACAATAACAAATATTTATTATTATTATTTGTCGCTCCTCAAAAAAGTAGAGCACTGTAAGTGTAGTATTAACACAGCATGATGTCACTAGCTTTAAATGCATCGTTCCTTTCATTAAAAAAGTAGAACGCTCTCAGATGTTAAGCCACCGATAAAGTGTTAAAATTATCACAGTTTATTCGCTATTTAAAATTGGCCGTGTGGTTAAGGTGTCGGATTTGAGTTGCAAAATACTCGTAATCCGGGGTTTTGAATCGCATGACCGGTAGTGAATAGTCATATCTCTATGCTGATGAGTCCCAATTATTAAGGACGAAACGTATACGTACATAGATAATAAACAATAACAAACATTTATTATTATTATATATATATATATATTATATTTACTAGATGAACTGTTTAGACCTGAAGGGTCTAGTATATATGTGTATATTTAAAGTGGAAGCCAAACTCTGAATCTAAAAAAAAAAAAAGGGGGAGAGGGGGCTTGACTAAACAAAATTAACAAAAAGAATAATCTACCTGATAAGTGTCTGGTTTTTCTGCTGCAACCATGATGCTGAGTGAGTTCTGACAGCCAACAAAGCCTTTTTGTCAATGGCCTGAGCAGTGTCCGGAATATTGGCCAAAAGGAAATCACTGGGAATCCATACAACATTACCAATCAAGTGGACGGCGGGGGCCTTCTTATAGACATCCCAAATTGCCTTGAACAATTTCTTGTCAATGACACGGAATATTTGGCAATAGAGCACGTATAAACCACAGAGACCAACATATTTGCACCGTTGGTCCATCTCCTTTGCATCCCCTACAAAATAAGAAGAAACAGGGTGGGGATACTTTAATATATTAAACATTAAGAAGAAAAAGAAAAGATTCTAATTTGTAAATGTTCTTTAATCGCTAATATAACTGATGTTTTGGTAAATTGTCATCAACCACTATGTTTCTCCCTCTTAGACAGGGTGCAAAGAAAAAGTTGCTAACCTAATATGTCCCACATTGTCTAACAAGCTCCAGCCCCATCGCTTCAATGTTGCATCCCTGTGCTTGTATTATAACGACTTTCACGGAATGTGCTCCAACAAACCAACAGCACTTGTACCTCCTCAACGTAAATACCTCCGACTAACACGATTAGCAGTAAAATCACACCACTTTACTGTTGAGGTTCCCAAACCGCTTGCTTTTGGAATTTCCTCCCTGCTCCCTTGACTGTACCAACATGCAGAAACTTAAATGTAACGTGAACAAATATCTTGCTGCACAATTCACCACTTAGGATGTCCCCTAATCACAATAACCCTTTACGTCTCAATGGTAATATGCTTTGTTTAGAGTAAATAAAAGTTTTAAAAAAAAATTGTTATATGGGGGTTGTGTGATTGACTTAATCGATGCCATCGAAGACTATAGAATCAGCTATGGTGAGTTCGGATCCTATCAAATCTATTCTGATGATTTGCACAGTAATACTGTTGGTAAATATATGAACTCTCAGCTATGGATAAAATAGCAGCTTGTGTTCCATTAATCATATACAATAGGTATTGTTCCTGCATTAAATAACCCCAAAAGAGTTGATATGCCGTAAAGCAGACAAACCAAAGGAAATAGTTATACGAGCCAATAATGATGTTTCGGAAATTTTGAGATGAGAATTAATAATGTGTACTAGTTTATACCCGCTCCTTGAGTGGTGTTGGTACAGTACCTGGGTATGTCAATTTCCATCTTTACCTAGCTTCTAACACTTTATAACTAGTACGAAGAAAAATATTTGTGAAATTTTGTGGAAAAAATACTCTACTGGGCATTTGCATGAGAGAGTAAGTAACTACGATGAATGTATTTACGTGTTGTTTTTATTGGGCAAAAACATTAGAAATTATTAGAAATTATGTTTTAAGCATAAATTATTCACTTTGAACTAAATGCCAAATACCGTTTATGTCAACTTTTTTTTGTGGATTATTAAAAAAAAAAGGTCACTTAGGATGAAAAAAAAAATTATGTAATATTTTTTTAATGTTACTATGTTATGTTAATTTGTTTAAATTTATAAAATATGTATCCTGTTAACATTAGATTTACATGAGATTGGCATCGTAAAAACTACTGCCTTAGTAATGTATACTCTACCTATTCCTTTTTGTAAACCAATCACATGCTTCTATTTACGTACCCACAAACTGCTAAAATTCCATAACTTTTTAATAGTATATAGATTATTCACACTACTGTTCTCATCTGTCTGAAAAGAAAAGAACAAAAACAACAACGCAATGGGAGGACGGTCAATAAGATATCCCTGTCCCATGCATCTCCTACACTTGAAGTTGGGGTTCGAAGATAACTTACACTTTAGGTGAGTTTACTTATTGTTAGTAAAAAGATTAAAAATTGAAAAGAAGACACGATTTCCACCATATTTTCTGTTTACTGAAGGTGACAGATGTCTGCTAACAAAATAACTAAAGTAGACTCTACTTTGTTTTAAACTATTGCGTGACACAAATAGTATTGTCGAATATATTAAGCTTGGTGATTGGAGCTAGTTAAAACCATGCCCAATTACAGGTGGTCCAAAAAAGACATATCCATTTTATTATCGCTATTATTTCTATGAAAATTAATTAACACAGGTTTCTGTTTTTTAGGTGAAATAGAACAAGCAACAAGATATTCCATACAGGAGAGGATCAAAATTGTAGAGATCTACTTCACAATTAAATCCGTTGTCCAAACTCAATGACAATTTCGGAGGGATTTTCAGGGAGAAACACTCCAACGAGACTCACAATAAAGTGCCTCTTGGACAAATTCAAGGAAACAGAGAGTGTAAAGCATAACATTGAAGGTCGCGGTAGTCAGCCACAGTCAGTCAGAAAATAATATTGTGACTGAGACAATGTTTGGCAGCTCATGGCCAACTTCAATGTGCAAGTATCCACAGTGATTCCGCACCAAGGAGCTTGGATCGAGAACATTAAAAACTATTGAGTTGTTGAGTTGTGCTTGCAAAATGGTAGAATACAGAAAAAAAACTTATGCCACATAAAACTTACATGTTGGTAAGACGGATCTATGAAAAAAAAGTTTTCCTTTCAATAATAAATGCTACTTTATCACAAACGGTTACATCTTTCTGGACCGCCCTGTAGTTAGACGTCATGCGAAAATGGGTTAAGAGTAATTACCTATTCGACTTTCTAGGTTGATCAAAATGTCTTTGACATTGATGATAAACTCTTCAGCAAAAGCGGTGCTTTTGGAAACCAATATAATTTTAGGATCATCGAAGATTTGTTCAACACAATTCTGAAATTTAAAAAACAAAAAAGTGATTATAAAATTACTCATTTTTAATGACGCAACAACAGAAAAATTATTTTTTTAAAAATGAGCATCTAGCTAGTGGGTTGAGGATATGCGTTGCATGGAGATAAATGATATGAGAATGATACAATGAATGTGTCATGGGAGTCTTAAAGACTGGCTTAGATCTGATTACCTCAGAGGAAGATTATATCTGGACAGTATAAAGAGATGTGTGCAGAACAAGAGATTCTGATGGTATGGCCACGTTGAAAGAATGGATGAGAGTTTTTAAGTTAGATGTAAAACGGTAGAGGTAGCAGGGTCAGTTCAAATGGTAAGGCCAAGGAAAACATGGGATGCAGTGATAAGGATAGATTTGAGAGAAAGACGGATAAATAAAGACCTGGTCAGAGATAGAAAATAAATTAAAAACTAACCTAAAAGCCATCCAACGTATGCCAGCATGTAAAACAGACGTTAAACCGAATATGATGATGATTATCTTCTAGTTTCATATTTACTTCTCGTTTTATTTCGACAAACAATATATAAATTGCATATCGAGGCAGGAAATATTAATTTAGACACGCTGTTCATACTAGTCAAGGATACATCCTCGACAATCAGTCCCACAGTCTGGGCCATTTTAAGTTGGTGGCCTTCCTTCTATCAAGCTGAGGTATGTTTCTGCACAGTTCTAGGAGGTACACACTCCCAGGCTTTACTCTCTCTTTGAGAAGGGGTTAGTTTATTGCTAATTGCCTGAGGTACACTTACTGGGAAATATAGACAGGGCTGTTCAGGCATTTTTTGTGGGCCAGAGAGCACACACTTCTTGTGGGCTGGCTTTTAAATCTCCACCTATTGTCACATTTTACCGCAGTGAGAGGGAGAAGGTAAATACTAACCAAACTTGCTCCTCGGCCTCTGTTGTGTTCTCAGTCAGTGAAAGGGAAATCTTTGTATTATGGGTTTATACAATAATACTATAAAGTCTGTGTTTGCACCAGACATCTATAAACTACAAAGACAATGTTTCACTTTATAAGTTTTCGAAATTAAAATATAAAACGTTAACATGGGGTTCAGGATTAGAAGCAGAAATACACAGAGGTCCTCATTCCAGTAATTCCCAGATAACACCAAGGGTGCTTGTTAGTACTATATATTCACACTTGACATCAATAAGACTGCATTTTACCAGTACTTCCACTACACTTCTTGGGTGCCCAATGCTTACAGATACTATAAAAATTGAACTGCACAAGACTCTTTTTCCACAAACTGAGCAGTGAAACTTTCCTCTTTTTGGGAGCTTTTCAACACTAAAACCACTGATCATCACTTTGGTCTTGGTAACATTCACTTTCAGACTTTTACTTTCCATAGTATTCCTCCAAGTTTCTAACTTAACAAGTAGGCCATCCCCTGTTTCTCAAGCAAGTACTAAATCATCAGCATACAGCATTTCTTCCGACAACCGTACTGAACTCTCTGGACTATGTTTCTAAGACACAAATGAAAAGCGACAGACTCAGAACTTGGAAATGGAAAATTATAGAAATTAAAAAAGAATAAAAATGGTAATATGAGGGTTCACAGTTGGAAGCAAGAGTAACCAGGGGTAGAGTGTGCCTGTCAGGTAATAATAAATGTGTTGATTAATGTCCAAGCTTTGGACTTACTGAAGTCATCATTAAGGTATGGACGATATTGTCAGTAGATCTGTACAATTTGAATATTTAAGTACTTATTTTCTTTGAAATATGAGAAGCTATTGACATGTCTCACTCGCCCATCAGGTAGCCATCCAATTGATGGCTACCTGATGAGCAAGTGAAATGCATTCCACTGCATTTAAGGATTTAACAGGTGTATCTGGCCCCTGAAACCTAATTAGTAGCATGTAAAATAATTCAATAACTGTATAATATTGAAATAAAAGCATATACATATTAAAAGCATATATAAATATATATTACATCGGATCATTTTATCCCTATCTTTATTCATAAAATAATATCAGACCAACCTGAAAAATAACACCGTCTAATAATTGTCCCTCCAAAGTGAGCATCAGTTTCTCAAATGGACGAAGTTTTTCATCTGGAATGTTGAATTTCATAGGATTGTGTCTGACACTCTTCAGCATTCTGGTAAAAGAAAGCACATTTGTCTCATTTCAATACCCACAGCAACTATGCAAATATCAATTGTAGAATAACATTCACATTACTTCAAAACAAAAAGTAAATAATTATTTAACCATCAATATAACAGATCATTTGAAGAAAAGATTTTACCACAACGACTAATAAAAATATTTTTCACACAAAAAAAAAAGATTATGAAGTGCTTTTAATTAATTCAAGGGAAGATTATACTAAGTCAAGCAATCTCTTGTTTATTATTAGTTTTAAAACATAAATCAAATTTTATATAACTATATTACAACCAATTAATATGTTTAAGTGTTCTTTTATTTTTGTTTCTTTTTTTTTTAAATAACTATGCCATTCATTTTCTTTTTTAACCAAATTATTATTTTGTTTTTATAGGATTTTAAAAGCTAAATTTAATTATTATGATATCGTTTTGGTCATGAAGTTATTAATTGAACTAAATTGTTATGTAGTGTTATTATTTGAATCAAACCTTTAACTGTTTAATACAAGTGTCAAGTGACAACACAACTTGTATGTTTAGCACCCCTTGGCACAATAGTTGCTCACCTTGATATAAAGAGCAAGACAGTTTGTTATACAAAGAATGATTTTATTTCTTAGTTAAATTCATTTAAAAATGAATAAATGGGCCTCGGACTTGCCTCATTTTTGTTACACTGTCTCTTCTCCACGAGTCTCCAAGTCAAACTATTACATAAGTTTTGTTTATATCATCCGATGCCTGCAACATCATTCTTAATTGCAGCTACTTTTGGACAATAACATTCTCTTGTCAATCGTGCTTTTGACCTACTGATGTCATGAGAAAAGAATGTTTCTTTTCAAAATAATTTTTTGTTCTTTTCATTTCACCTCAAATCCGTCTGCAGATGTCATGTGTTCTACCCGTGTCTTGCCTAATGACATGACAGTTATAAATCTATAACTAATTTTTATTAAGGTTGTTTAAAATTATTAGATGCAAAATAGCTTCAAAACTTTCAATCTTTTAATACATGAGGATTTGCTTAGAATTTTAAAGCCAAAAATGGCATCAGGCTATGGGCCTTGCTCGTTGGGAGATGTTTTTTTTATTCGGTCGGTTTCAGAGTACAGTCAGGATGTTTTAAGTGAACAGTCTGTTGTTATATTCGGTTGGAATTGACTGTTGTTCTGATTGCAAGTCTGTCATATTGTAAAGAAACCACCAAGTGTCATTTTAACTTCTCAAAATAAAACATTGATACTTGTTTTAAAACACAGACTTGTCATTTTAGTTAGAAGAAAAATTCATTTGTTACAGCATTAATTCAGATCACTTGATTGACACTACTGCCATTGTCGAAATCAAGCACCGAATTCGGACAGAGTAAATGATCGGATGCTCACAATCTGTGCCATGAACGCACACAAACAGAAGTTCACAGTGTCAGTTATTTAAATGTACACATCATAGTTTATATAACTGCCTCTCACAGAGGCGAAGTTTGATACAGTTATATGCTATGCTTATATCCTCATTTCACTGCTGGTTTAGCATTATTAGACTGGGCTAATATTCAGAAGAGATGAAAAAGAAAGTTATTTAGGCCATCTATAGCTATAAAAGTTGGATTTTCATTTTAAACTGCTTGTATAGAAGGTGGTAAGTGGAACAATGCGATCTTACCTTTTATATAATGTCCAATGCTCTTTAAGTACAGCATGATTGTCAATAAGTTGGTCCAATGTGATGAGAACAGTAAGTAGATCGCCAAGATGTTCAAATACGACCTACAAGTCATAGATAAAATGAAATTATAGGTAATGAATGATAGCTATGAACAGTGAAATATCGAGCAAGATATTTATCAAACTTCCATTGTTTTAGTTTTTGAGACCAATCTCTGCATAAAAAAATCGTTTTTAGACAAATCTCTGCATAAAAAAACATTTCAATTTCTTAACTACTCAACTTTTTAAAGGTGTCTACCACAGTGAAGATTGTTAAAAATGACAGATTATTGTGTGACTATACTGAAGAACATGGCAACTTATCTCATCACAAGCAACTCCATGTTAGTTCCTCTTCAACAAATTGATGACGCCTCTATCGAGATAAAAGTTGACTGCTACGAATGGCCAGCAGTTGGTGTTCAGTGTCAGTGCATGACGTATGTTCTGAGACCTTTTTTTTAACTTCAGACTTTTCACTCATGAATTCGTGACCAACAGATTGGACTCTCCTTGATAATATCCTATTCATCTCAAACTTCTTTGACTTGGCAATGTTAATGTCTGCTTTTCTAAACAATTAACAAGATATGTTTACACAAAGATTTCTTTTGTCAACCATCATTTAATGTTCGAAACTAGAAACGTCTTTCCAACCACCCACAAGGATCACATTCTTTTCCTACATAATTGACACCACAACACAGCCTTTGGTCGAGGCAGGAAATCAAGCTTGTAACTAAATGCTGAATACACTAGGCTCTTGTTCACAGAATTCTACTCTATGGGTCCGAAACTTTACAACTACCAACATTCAGAAGTTTGAAGTGTTCGATCACTAGTGTCTATGACACATCCTCAAGCTTTGTATCACCGATCACATCCTCAACATCACAATCCGCTCAAAATGCTAGATCTCCAGACTTGATCTCTACTAACAGGAGACTAATGGTTTGGGCATGCCCTTCATCATTCTCCAACTGACCTGATTCACAACACAATAGCGCCGGCCCCATTATCGGGATCATACAAGAGAAGGAGAGGTCAACTAAGGACTTGGCTTACGACGATCAAAGCTAACTTGGAAGTTATAACTGGTCTGCACGTCTTTGGCATTCAACTATGGAACTGTGATTGTCTGTGATATGCTGAGAAGTCAGCTATGGACATATGTGGATCGGCTGCCTTGACTTACAACATTTCAAATTCTCTTGGAGCCAGCTTAACTCACCCCAGATTCTACATAATTTGCAAATTGTTGTGACTATGATTTTGGATACATTGGACGTACTTCTCAAAGGCTTATAAACAAAATAAAACAGCACATGCTACTGAATAGGACAACATAAACATCTTCCTACTGCTGAAGGAGTTAACTTCAGCCATTGGTCAACATTTAATACATTTACATGCCTAATTGCTCATCTGTCTGCACTAACAATTATTTTAAAATACTTAGCACTTCCAGTTCTTTAGATTTAGGAATCTATCTATTGAGCTATGTCGGTAGTGCCATGTTACAAACGAGTGAATGCTGGACTTCTATTGTCTCGGTATTTCTGAGGATGCAGGGGAATGACATGGCTATAGTTTGGTTGATTTGTGGTGTCTGCCTTGGCGATAGAGTTAGTTCTGACTCCCTGATATTGAGACTGAAGGTATACAGACTGGAGTGTATGCTGTACCAGAGATCAGGGACTCCTGGTCTAGATGAACCATAACACAAAGGGTCACAAGTTGTTTACTAGATGAACCAACTAGATCCCTGAGGTGTCTAGTGTAGATGGAAAATAACATTTAATCTAGATTTGAATAGCTGAGCTAAGCAAAGTATGGCTTACTTGAAAGTGAACTCCAACAGCATCAATTAGTTTGGCTCCAGTTCTGAAAAACGAAAAAAATGATTGGATTGTGAAAAGGAAAATAAATCTTAGGCCAAGCAGAAATTTTATTTACAGAGTTTATTTAGGACTCAAGGATGTGAATAGCCAAGGGAGAAAAAGCTGAAATCGATATTAATTTCTTGGGCGGACACGGCCCACATGCGTGTGTATGTGAGCACAAAAAAACAACAACTAAAACTAACTTGGATGATGTGCTAGTGATAAGTAGTAAAAATACATTTAAAATAATATTTAATTAGTGAAATTAAAATCCTGGTAAATAGAAATAGAAAAGAAAACTTCTTCTTTAACGAATCCCAGTTTTTTATTCACAACTCCATCTATTTGCTGCAATTTAGCTTTATTTATTGTCCCTATTTACTTGCTTCTCCATGAGGGCAAAGTTAGACACAAGGTTAGCTTTAAATGTGGAAAAATTCAGCTCCCCAAAAGGGCTAACTCTGGATTGGGACATAAATAAAAATTGCCTCAGTCTCAAAGAATCTCTCTTTCTCACCGATCGAAGAGAGAAAAGATTGTGTAGTATCAGAACAGATACTACACTTCGCGCCTAACCCAAAATCAACTCCAATAAGTTTTAACTGAGAAAGTCAAAATTAAGAGAAAGACACTAGTGCGTATGTGGGGAAAAGAAGACAGGGTCATTCTTTGATGACGCAATTAACACAGACGGCATCTAATTACCCAATCCCCATCGTTTGAAGTCTTAGCTTTCACGGCAAAATTAACATTTCAATTTTCATAAACTGTCATAAAAGTTTAAAGAAAGACAAGACAAGATGGAGAGAGGAAGTGGAAGAGAGAGAAAAAACAGGAAAAGAGAAAAAAAGAGAAAACGAGGAAATGAAGGAAAGAGAAAAAAAATTCAGCCAAATAAAAAAATAAAAAGTAGGCCTCTCAATTTGGTAGAAATCAACTTTTTCTTAAAGAAAAAAGAAAAAGCAGATTTCTAAATGCTAAAAAATGGAGAACTCGCATCCTTAAGAACTAGCAGTATTATTCACCCAACGTTGCCAATGTAGAAATATATTGCTAGTCAGAAAGTTTTTTTCTAAAAAAAATTATTTCAAATATAGTCGTTTACAATTTTTGCCTTGAAATAAAAAATAAAAAATAACATTTGTAATATGAGGTCAAGTAATAAAAAAAAACTGTTAGCGTGGTGATATAATTAGCAAAAAAAAAAAACTATGTTTCTTACAGACAGCTATAAAACGGTAAATGGCTTTAACAAAACAAATTCAGATTATTTTATTCTTTTTAACTTATGGAACTTTAATTCCTTAACTGGGAATTGCTTCTCCACTATCTCCATAGGAGGACTGAGGGGTTCTTAGTGGCCCCTATTTCTCAGGACCTAACATGATATGTAGCTTAGCTACAATTCTGGCAGCAACTGAATTTACGTTCAATCCTTCTCCTACATCACATCGTTAAGCTAACCAATCAACTATCTACTTTTCATATGGGTTCTAGCTGACCCCAAGTTAATCCTACATCAATAATCCAAGATAAACAAGTGCACTTGGGATCTATCTTTTCAATCCTCTTCAAAATTATATTACTGCTAAGGAATATGCAACACACTTGTTTTATTCTAATATATAAACTTAAGGTTGGTTGGACTTTCAAAATCAGACATGAATAGCAATGCATTTGACAAATCGATACTTGATTTGGACTAACCTTTTTGTCTTTTTTCTCTTCCACTATGTTATTGGCCCGAATATAATTTAATTTGCTTAAGTTTCTTTCTGATAATAATTAGGCCAGCTAGGATCCTCCACTCTGTAATAAAAGCCAATGTGGGTACTACTCCAGATGAAGCGCCTAATTTCCGTGACTGCTCGGCGGCAACAATCGGGCAGGTCACGGAAGCGTCCGAGAGCTGCCGAGACAAAAACGAGACTGAAGCAGAGCTGACCGATCAGGTTGCTGCCAATCGTCTGCGCTCAGCACAACAAAACAAGCAGTAGGAAGACCTTTCGAACCGGCTGCAAACGTATCCGTAAACCCTGACCCTCGACGAGAAAATATATGAAATCCCCCCCCCCCCCCCAAAAAAAAACTTGCCTAAATATCCTAAGAAAAATAACATACTTTTTTGTTTTATGTAAAAAAAAAAAAGCCCAAAAAAAAAAGTTGCCTAAATATAGTAAAAGAAATAGCATTTACTTCTTCGATTTATGTAAAAAAAAAAGACAAAAAAAATTAAAATGGTTCATTTGGCCCACGAAAAAAAAAGAAAGTTTATTTATAGTTCTTCAGCTATGGATTGTTCATTTTTTTTTTGTTTCATTTTATTTCAAATATATGTATTTTTTCTTTTGTATTCTTCGTCTTATATTGTCGTCTGCCACTCTTCTATTTTCCCACTTTCAGTTTTGCTTCAGTCTCGTTTTCGTCTCGGCAGCTTCTGCGATCTGCCCGATCGTTGCCGCCGAGCAGTCACGGAGTAGTACCCCAATGTGCATATAAATAAATATAAATCCGTCCCGTCACACAAAAGTTAGCGAGTAAAAAAAGTGCCTATTTCTAGCCCTTGGACGGAACCATTTCAAAGGGTGAGGGGAAATGAGAAAGCAAATAGAAAGTCAGACACCCCCCTCACATGAAATGAATTCAGAAAGAAATCCTCCACTCTAAATAAAAAGTCAATGGTGAGTATTGTTTTTTTCTTTAGGTCATTAGAAATGGTAATAATTTATATATGAAAAATTAAATTAATGATGCAATTCTATGATTGTATATGAATATTAGTGCGAACACTAGTAAACCATAATTTTTTCCCCATCATTTCTGATAGAGGGTGTACATTAGCTATGAATAAAATGGTGACATTTTCCGTCACTTGTCTAAATGGCGTAAATCTTTAATAATAAAAACAAGTTTTCACATTTCGCTATCTTACATCTGTTTATATCATAATTATTAAATCATTTAATTCTTACCATTAGTTTTGTTTCATACAAAAATAAAACACAATATGTCTTACAGAAACTTATTTTATCACATTTATATATAAATTAATACAGCGTGGTCCCCCTATGTATGCGACTCGATGTGGCAAATGTAAAATGCAATAAATTTGGGCAATTTGGGGCATTTTTGACCCCCCTTTGACCCGCTGGGGGTGCAAACCAGAATTTTTCTTAGGTCAAGGATGCTCATTTTATATCCGGAACAATTGCCTCTATATTTTGGCAAAGTTTCAGAAAAATTGAATGGTTGGATCAAACCTTATGGGAGAAAAGGGTCATTTTTTGCCATTTTGAGGGCTTTTGACCCCCTGGGGGTGCAAACCAGATTTTTTCCAAGGTCAGCAGTACTTATTTTCAATTAGGAACAATTGCCTCCACATTTTGGCCAAGTTTCAGAGAAATTGAATGGATGGATGAAAAGTTATGGGGCAAAAAATGTAATTTTTTGCTATTTCGGGGCCTTTTGACCCCCTGGGGGGGGCTAACCAGATTTTTTTTCAAAAATCAGAGAATGTCACTTTCTAACCTGACCAAAGTTACAACTTCATGCAAAATTTCAGAGAAATTTAATGGATGGTTGCGGAGAAAAATCCGGACGGACGGACAGACATGCCTCAAAACATAAGTCCCCCGATTTTATAAATCAGGGGACCAAAAAATAAAACGTGCGCACTTGTGACTTAAAATTGGTAGACATATTTCCTTAATGACCACTTACACACTTTATCAATCAAAATGAGCATTTATGGGAGAAAACTGAATTGGTTATTTCTCTTCCTTTGTAAAAATACATAACATTTTTAAAGAGAGAGAGAGTGAAAAAAAAGAGAGTGAAAGAGAGAGAAATATACATGAACAAATTTTTGATCTGACTTAATTTTCCACTTGGTAAAAACGAAAGAAAATAAAGACAGACAGACAAATACATTGTTTGGTTGATATTTTAAAATTATTTCACTACACTTAAGAGACAAAGGTTTATTTTTTTCTCATATTTTTTTAAAAACTTTATATGTATGCATTTTACAAATCAATATTAAGCGATTTTGTTAATTTTACTTCCTTTTTACTTTTTCTATATTCTAAGTAGTTTACGGACATTAGGATCACAGTCAAACACAGGGCAAACCATAATACATCGCAACTGAAGATCAGGTTCTTGGTCTTTTAGGTATGTTTATATATTTGTATGTACAGGATTCACTCCTAAACTAATTAACTGATCATTATGAATTTTGGAATACAGCTGCTAAGTGTAAAGGGGTCCAAATGTGAGCTATATTTAGTTTTATGCAAAGGGGTTAAAAATGAGGTGGAAGCCCTTTATAAAAATTCAGATACATAAAATCTTTGTAAAATTTTAACCATAGGTAATGAACATCAATTAATAAATATTCCCTAGATTTCAGTTTCTTTGAAGTATTTTAAAGGGGTTTAGGGGGCATAATATGGGCTCCACCGCCCATTTGAAAATTAAAATATTTCAAATTTGTATTGCATTGGATTCATAGATAAAGGCACCAATTACACAAGATTCCCAAAATTTCAATTTCTTAAGACCCTTTAAGCTTAAGTCTTTAATTTTAGACATTTTTTAGAATAAAAATCATATAATTGGATTTTGATCAAAATTTTAAAAAGGGGTTAAAGCATAGTTTAGAGTCAAGAACATGATGCTATAAAAAAATTGTGTATAGGCGATAAATATCATTTCCTGTTGGTGTTTTTGTTAAATATTAGTAAATGAGGAACTATTTTGAGTTAAAATCTAATTATTTTTAAGTGTGTAAGTTTAAGAAGAACACGCTTGAAATGTGTAAATAATCACTAGTGGAAAAAAATGGAGTCTAAAAAAAATGAGATATACCATTACTTCTATTACTTCCGGTTCTACGAAGAATCCATTTTTTTCTACTAGCGATTATTTAGATATTTCAAGTGTGTTCTTCTTAAGCTTACATACATGAAACTAATTTGATTTTAACTCAAAATTGTTCGTCATTTACTAATATTTAACAAAAACAACAACAGAAAACAATATTTATCGCCTATACACAATTTTCTTATCGCATTATGTTCTTGGCTCTAAACTACACTTTAACCAAAAAAATATTTTAGACATAAGGTTTAGTATCATTATATCTTAATTTTAATCTTCGTAAGGGGGCATAAAAGTGGTGCAAACTGTTCTGTTTGGAGAAATAATTTTACCCGTTTTTGGACAGGTATTCTTCTAGTTTATTATAAAGTTATGAGTTTTAAAAAAATTGAAGGTAATTATGCAATTTAACTGTCAACATCTTGTAAGATGTCAGAAATATTTAAAATTAATAGTCTTCTTCTTTCTTGTGCCAGCTCCCTCAAAGCTGCAGCTCGGTCTTGGCAAGCCAGGTTCTCATCTCGTCATCAAGGTCCGCTATGCCCTGCTCGCCATTGGGTGGTTTGAACAGCGGGCATTCCTCTATGATGTGCGTAACTGTCTGTTCTGGGTGGCCACATTCACAAGCAGCACCCTCTCTCAGGCCCCAGTCTCTCATTGTGGCAGAAAAACCACCCACACCAGTTCTCAGGCGCTTCAGATTGGTCCATTGCCTTCGTGGCAGCTCAGCCCCTGGTATTTCGTCTGGGTCGGTGATGAACCTGTGCAGTTGGTGTTGGTCAGCCTGCTGCCAATCTTCCCTCCAGCGGTTCTTGGTCCACATCTGCTTTGAGATGGTGTCTGGGACGGTTTCCAGAAGCTGATGCGCGTGCTGGGAGAGTGCGTAGCGTGATTTGAGGCGTACTGGTGGAAGGGGTTTGCTCATGATGTCGTGGATAGTAATCTTTTGTTACTCAATTTTCACGGACAATGCAAAACAAAAATTATAAATACTCCCAGGCATAGCTGGGTTAGGACAGCTAGTATTAAATAATCAAATATCTCCTTGAATACCTGACACAATGCTGTATATATTTTTAAAGCTGATACACTTCAAAAGCTAAGTATTTGCTTAGAATGATACTTACTTGGGCGTTGTGTACAAAGCTGCCAATTGCTGAACAACATTCTTCACGACTTCATAGGTGCGATTCACAAAGCAAGAAAGTTCCTACAAAAGAAAATATAACAAAAACAAATAAATTTTTTTTTTCATAATTTTTGAGATAGGATCTATAATTTGTATTATTCGGACTACGATTCTCATCTTGGTTGTTATTTTCACAACTTTTCAGACGATTTAACCTCCGGCCTTCAGGTCCGTCTACAACTCATCTAGTCTTATCTTGAAATTCCATTCCAGGTCCTGTTCAAAATTCCATATCGGTTTCCAAGTTCAAAAAGATGCACATGAAGAAGGTCGAAGGTCACATTGACTGAAACTTTGTGAAAATAACAACTAAAATGAGAATAGTAGTTTGCATAATCCAAATAATACATAGAAAAACAATGTTAATGTTGCTAAACAAATTAGTTAAAACCTTGCACAAAATTTTTATTTGATAGGTTCTATAAGTGTGTAGAATTTTAGCATCATTAGTCTAGGCAACCCAGAGATCCAGAAAGTTCAATCATGAAATCATGTTATCTGTGTGTACGTACGTACGTACGTACGTATGTGCCACCCTGTATCTCATCAACTATTTGATGGATTCAGCTGATTTTTGGCAAAGATAGAGGTTCTAGTGTCTAGTTGATGACATTTTAATTTCAGTTTACTATATACCTTGATTAGTCAAACTACCAACTATATCAGTTATGAGAAGGCATTGTATTGAGGCATAGCCTTTACAAAAGTAGTGACATTCCATGAAAAATTGCCAGTATACTGAAATCATATGCCCTTAATAGGGTTAAGATGAAAATTCATATACACTAAATGTACAAAAGCAAGGAAATTCCCAAATGTTTACACTTTTATTGTCATTAAGGGTATGACTACATATCAACCAAACCATTTCATTATCACATCACTACAGTATAAATCTTTATGCATGAGTGGATGAAGTGTGTGAGGTGCGCTGAAGAAAAATTCCTACCAGTAAAATACATAGCCCTGTTGTGCTCGCATACCTTTAATGACAACAAAAGTGTAAACATTTGGGAATTTCCTTGCTTTTGTACATTTAGTGTATATGAATTTTCATCTTAACCCTATAAAGGGCATATGATTTCAGTATACTGGCAATTTTTCATGGAATTAATAATAGTTTCCTATCATTGTAAAAAAAACATGATTATCAACCAATGAGGGAGATAAGAAAATATCTATACAATAATATGCTATGACAATTTTATGTTCGTACATACATTATCACCCTTCACACTTTTTTAAAAGATCAGATCGCCGAAGTTGCAATGCAAAAAAAGTAATTTTTTAAAAATTTCATCTGATGCCGCTGTTGTGTCAAACATGAAACTCAAATACACTTTCTTTGCCTTCAGACTACGATCAAAGTATAGTATCTGTTCTGTCCAAAGATAGTACAATAATATCATGGGGTCAGTGTTCGTGCTGAACGTCCTTGAATAGAAATATGTCACAAACTCCTACAAGTGTTTTGGAGATAGAGAGTAAACAAAAAACTATTGAACAAATAACTGTTACCAAAGGCAATAAAAGTTACTTTTTACCTATCTGCATAATTCTTTTTGTGTTTTAAAGTGTTTAAAAACATTTTATTTAAATTTTAGATTTCGTTCAAATACAATATCATTACAGTTACATTTTGCAATAATAGACAACAGCTTTCCAAATATCACCAAAGTTTGATTGATGTTTTTTTTTTGTCTTTTTGGATGAAAAAAAAACAAACAAATATACAACAAATAACTGCTCCAAATACAATAAAAAAAAAATTTCTGCTTAATTGAAGAGAAAATGACAAAAAAAAAAAGCAATCAGACTTCAGTGATTTCCTAAAATTGGAGTAAGTCATTTTGAATTCTGACTAACGATATCGTATTTGAACAAAATTTTTAACTGAAATAAAAACACTTTAAAACACAAAAAATATGCAGGTAAGTAGAAAGTAACTTTATTGCATTTGGTAGCAGTTATTAGTTGAATATTTGTTTTGGTTTTTTTTACCCCTTTTTTTACTTGTTGACTATAATGTACCATTGCCGAAAACAAAAAAATTAGACAAGGTTGGACTTATAGGAAATTTAAAAACAAAACTCTAACTTACCTGTAATAATGGCATCATCCGACCCATCTGTATTTGAGCTTCACACTCTGGCATGTTCGTATCCACCTCTAACGGAAAGAAAAAAGAAAATCAAGTTATTTTCATTCACAAATGATAAAGTATGGTGAGGATCAGCGAGTAACAAATAATCAATTTCTTTTTGGTTTTTGCGGCTAAAGCTGCCCAGACTGGAGTCAGCTCTACGTTGCTACTGACTGTGGTGGTACGGACAATCTGGTTAGATAAACAGATGTACACACATCTCAATTAAGGGTAAGTGAGAAAAAGGCAGGCCAAGCAAGTTTTGAAATGACTCAGTCAAAGATGACCTCAAGTAATGGCACATCGAAACCAACATAAATGATAAGAGTTTCATGGAGGAAATGATCATTTTGTATCGCCATGGTCAACATGCAACCCACATTTGATATGAAAAAAGAGACGTTTAAATGAAGAAGATTTTTATTTTCTAAATCCAACAAATTAAAAATACTCATGTTTCCTGTTTTATTGCATATCAACTCTTTTTTGGTTAATTAATGCCAAAACAATACCCATTGTATACAATTATTTGAAAATAAGGTGCTATTTTACCCATAGCTGAAGGGGGTAAATTGCAAGTTCATACCTTTTCCAACAGTATTAGTGCATAAACAACTGCCATTACAAACCAGCAGAGCATTACCACTGTCGACCAAGGGAATAGTCTATCAGGTATGTGTATGCAGTGTGATGATGTATGAAAGTGAAACCTGGCCAATGAGGGTTGAGGACATGTGTTGCATGGATAGAAATGATATGAGAATGATATAATGGATGTGTAATGTGAGTCTTAAAGACAGGCTTAGTTCTTATGACCTCAACGGAAGATTAAATCTGTGTGTACAGAAGAGTAGACTTCAAAGGTATGCCCACCTTGAAAGAATGAATGCGAGTTCTTGGGTTAGTAGATGTAGAACAGTTGAGGTAGTAGGTTCAGTTAATGAGAGAAGGACAAGGAAAACATAAGAGGAAGTGATAAAAATGAACCAGAGGGAAAGAGGGATAAATAAAACCTGGCCAGAGATAGGTTACTTCGGAGGTCAATTTCTTAAAGTCATCCAATGCATGCCAGCATGTAAAACGGACAACGACTGCAATCAAAGATAATAATACACTAACAAAATTAAGTTTCAGAATTTTTGTATTATTTGGATTATTCTGACTAGGTCATCTTGGATATTATTCGCATAACATTTCGGCCAATTTAATTTTCTTCAAGTGCATCTTGTTGAACTCGGGAATTATGAACCTGTGGCACAACAGATAAAGTGCTGAGTAATAATCAGTTCTAAGTGACAGTCTTCTGCTGATACTAAGAATATAATTAAGAATTACTTAAGATTTCTACCCAATCATGGCTGACGGAACGAGAAAAATCTGCCCCGTCGATTAAATAACGGGTTCTGTTTGAAATTCTGTACAGATTTTAGAGTTCGACATGATGCACCTGAAGGTTGGAGGTTACATTGGCTGAAACATTGTGAGAATAACATCCAAGATAAAAACAGAAGTCCGAATAATCCAATGAAAACAAACTAGTAAAATTATCCGCAATTGTCAGTCGGCAGAGGAAGGCGAAGGCAAACATGGGAGGAAGTGATAAGGATAGATTTGAGAGAAAGAGGGATAAATAAAGATAAGTTAGTTTGAAAATCAATTTTTAAAAGCCGTCCAACACATGTCTGCGAGTAAAACAGATGTTAAACTGAATTATGATTATGAATGATGATGCTCTGGGTGGCTCATTTGAAGAATTTGTTGTCGCAAGTGTTCCCCCTGGTCAGGTTGAGCTGGCTTCTTCCCTGGCCTTCACCACATCCTGAACAATCGCGATGCCACCATCAAAGACCGACCATTTGCAGACCTGAGCTCAGCCAAGTACTCCGTGATGGTCCATATTTACTTGCCTCCCCAAGGTCGGTTTTTAATGTGGGGGAACATCCATCTCCCCCCCCCCAAAAAGGGGCACCCTGGATTCGGACAAATTTTAATTGCCTCAGTCTAGAAGGATTTTTCCTTCACTGACTGGGGACAGAAAAGATAAAGTGTAGTATTAGAACAGATGCTACACTTTGCAAACTGTTTGTGATGTCACTCACATCAGCAGCTGCCCACTGATATGCTTTGTAGAATTTAATATTAAGGAATTTAACTTTCAAGTAAAACCTTTTTGTAAATGGTAGAGAATTACAGGATCAGATTTTAATACTTACCACCTTCACCATAGAAGAGAAGAGCATTATAGAATTTGTGTTTGGCTTCATATTCCAAAGACTGGATTTCGGCACACAGACTTGCCAGTACTGTGATAACCTTGTTTAGAATTTTGTTATTTGTCTTAATCAGGTTCAACAGACTTATTTGTTCATATGGCAGGAACTGAAGAGAAAAAAAAGAAGATATTAACAAATGCACTCAGAGAGTATAGACATCAAACAAAGTCTAACATTAACCAATCCTTATCTGACCAGTTGGTTTTAGGAGCAGAGTCAGATCCAGAGTAGGTGCCAGAGTCAGGATTGTTTTAAAACAAATACCTCTGAGATGGAGCATTGGAGGTTGGCAATTTCTATAGTAGTTCAGGAGTCAAGTTTTTGAAATAATAAATTTTTTTAAAATTTATTATTTCAAAAACATAATTCAACATTTGACAAAATATGAATATTGGATTTAGATTTGAATCTAAAAGTTTATATAAACATTTACTTTGTTGCCCTACTATTCTAAATAATCTATTTCAACTGCCAAATTGAAAAAGCCTATATTTGGAACATCAGGAAGTTTCATCGGATGTCTTGCTGGATTGACTGGCTGAGACAGGCTTACGGTGTTCCCTCAAATAATGGCGATGGAGTGGCGCTCGTAAAGTCATGTCAATTCATGATGGTCCCCTGTGTCGCGTGTCATTAATAGACCGAGGTGGTTGAGGAAGTCTCGCGTGACAGGGCTACTCATCTTCACAGCAATCGTTTGAAATACAATTTTAAAAATTAATTCCAGAGTTGGATTTTTTCCAGCCAACTCCCTACCTGTTTAGGAGTTGATCTTCAACTCTTTTCTCAAAATTTCGGAAGTGTTTTGCAGATGTTATCTAAATAGTGTCAAATTGTTCATGAAGAAAATGAATAATTTGGTTTGATAATGGTTAAATAAATTTGTAAATTTAATTCTACATTATAATTTATTAATTTTTAATTCAGCATATTTTTTTTTTTTACTTACTTAAATAATTTAATCAAATTTAATACTTTTTACTTCCATTCCATAGAGTTCCATAAAACCCTTTATCTATATACTAAAACATCACTCAATAAATCCCGGCCTTGACATATAGATGGCGTAACTAATAAAAATAAATTCCATATCATTTTTATAAAGTACTAACCTTCAAATGACAAATATCAAAATTTGAGCCCAATCGAATTATTAGGTTATAAATTACAGTTATTTAAGTGAAGCTACTGTTAATTTTCAAAACAATGGAAACATCTGAATTTCGAGTGTTGATAAAGCATTACTTTCTGATGGGAGAAAATACTGTTCAAGCAAAGCAATGACTTAATAAGTATTATTGAGACTCTGCTCTGTCAGAGACAACGGTTAAGAGGTTGTATGAGGACTTTAAACCTGGTCGTAGACACAAATGACGCTGAATGCTCAGGTCACCGGAATTCGGCAGTTGTCCCGGAAAACATAAGAAAAAGTCCACAAACTCGATTTGGCTGATCATGAATTGAAGTTGCATGAGATAGCAAAGGAATTGAAGATATCAGAAGCAGTGTCTTCACCATTTTGCATGAACATTTATCAATCAGAAAGCTGTGTTCAAAGTGGGTGCTGTGTTTACTCAGTCGATCAAAAACAACAATGCGTCGACGATTCAGTGTTGTTTGTAATTGTTTCAATGCAACAATAAGGAGTTTTTGCGTTAATATGTGACAATGGATGAAACATGGATCTACCACTTAACTCCGGAGTCAAATCAGCAATCAGCTGAGTGGACAGCAGCAGGTGAAAGCCGTCCAAAGCGACCAAAGATGCAAACATCAACAGGCAAGGTTTTGGCCTCCATATTTTAGATATTTTGTTTATTGATTACCTTGAGAAAGGAAGAAGCATCAATAGCGAATATTATATCGCATTATTGGTGCGTTTAAACAAAGAAATTGCCAGAACTGAAGCAAAAATGTCCTCTTTCACTAAGAGGATGCACTGTGTCACAAGTCGATTGCAACAATGGCAAGACTACATGAATTGCACTTCAAATTGCCCCCAGTGACTACTGGCTGTTTGCAGACCCCAAAAGAATGCTCCAGGGAAAGAGATTTGGCTCAAATGAAGAAATGATATCAGAAACTGAAAGGACTATATTGATAAAAAAAATAGAATTTTGCCTAAAAGTTGTTTTATTATTTAGGCCCGGGACTTACTGAGTGATGTGTTTGTATGGCTACTCGGCGTTACCCGGGAGCATGGACAACGAAATAGAAGAGTTAAAAAGTGTGTAACATTGTTCATTTTAAACTTCTCTTTCTATATACCCCCTTTCTATACACCCCCCCCACCTCTGCAGTCAAGAAAAGTTTCTCCAAGAGAACAGATACAAAACTTTGATCCTAGCCTGAAGCCTCCACGTAGCCAGGGGGGTGCCAGGGAGGGCAAGCCCCCCCCCCCCCCCCTGCAATTACATTTGCACCCCCTGAAATTTGTGATCCAAAAAATATTATAAATATAAATACTCTTATATTTCCTAGTCAACTATACTTCTTCATTATGAACCAGTATTTACTTTAGTGTAATATATTTTACAGCAAGGCCGGATAAAGGGGCCAAGGGGCTGGGGTCCTGGGCCACCCACTAAGAGGGGACATCCCACCAATTTTTAACATAATTTCCGATTTCAAAAACGCTTCTTTGGATTTTATTTTGTTTAAAACTTAATTTTCCATTCCTGGTACTAATGATACCATAATAAATATTTAGGGATTTTAAACTACCAGTTAAAATAAATCTATTGACCATAATAACATCTAAATATGATTTAAATTTATGTTACCTTGTAAAAAGAAAAAAAATTAAAATGTACGTGTTCTCAAACTCAAACATAACTTCGCTAGTTTCAGATCAAGTGGTGAGGGAAACAAAACCTCAATGCTTTTCACCTGTTTCCTGCCTGGTGAAAGAGATTGTCAGTGTATCTGTCTTTTTTTGTCAACTTACCAAATATATACTTTTAAATATTGATAATTCACACTATTTAATATCATAAATTATCAATTTCATAATTATAATTCAAATGATGTAATATAAACACAAAATGAATTCACGTTGTTGTTCTGCCAGCTTCTTTTAAAGATATTTTTTTAATTTATAAAAGAAAGTGTTGTCTTCATTCAAAAGATAGAAATGAATACTAGCAACCTTAATTATTTTCAAATGAAAGTGGGAATTAGTTTAAAAAATTATTTTTGTATTTTATCACGAATCTCAAATACGTTTTTTTCTTTTTGTTGTCAGTTGCAACTATTAATTTAAAAAATTGTGAATGTTACAGTCAACATTTTTGAAATTAACATAGAAAAAAATCCCAGATTTCACCCGAGATGAAGTTGAAAGAAAAACAGCATTGGTAGGGTATAAACCCCACGTACAAATAGAAGATTATAATAGAATTCTGTAGAGCTAGCAAGTAGCTACCTTATTTACGAACTTTATGTTATTATTACTGTGTTTACTATGCTTTATGTGCTTTACTATGCTGATGTTGTTATTTACATGTACCTACACAACAATATATTTAGATTATATAAAAGAAATTGAAATTTTGTATCTACTTATTTATATTTATATATCAGTACACCCACACACTGAACCAAAACGTCACTCATATTAGAATATCAATATTAGTTTTGCCCCTCCTAAAAATGCCTTGCCCCCCCCCCCCCCCAAAAAAAAAATGCCTTGCCCCCTCTAAGTTAGAAGTCTGGCTACGTGCCTGGCCTGAAGAACTTTAGACCAAAAGGTCGATGGAGAAAAAAAATGCTTTAAATGTCGACCCCTCCCCCATGACTAATTTTGTTCCTTGTATCCTCAAAAGAATGAAGTTTACAAGTTACAAAAAACAAATGTGTCCATATTCTATCAGAGGCAACACTGAAAAAGAATATCAGCTTTGGTGTGTCTTGTGTAGTTCTGACTTTTAACTGGATACACACACCCCTGCCCTTTTATATAATAGACTACTTGCTTCCTTGTCATTATGCACAGTGGATAATGTTACAAAAAGCAAATAAACCTATCTATGTATTTATATACTCTACTGGATCTTGCCTGTATGTTTGCTTGTCCCCGTGCACACTGGATGACGGTAGCATTTTGTGACGTCATCCATTAAAAGAAAGGTGGGAATAACTGTACACAGTGGATGACGTCATTAAAAGATGTCATTCATCAAATCAGAGAGAGAGAAGTTATCCTTTATGACGTTTTATCTAAATGGCCCATGAGTAATGATCGGTCTGAAGACAATAAGAAGTGTAAAAGAACCCTCTATCGCCCCCCGCCCTTCTCTCTCTCATTTCGAACCATCTAGATCTCTGTGGGTCTCGTATAATACTAAAACTCTGATAATCTTTAATGCTTTATTGGTTATTTGCAAATTGGATGTTTTTAACGATGGGAGGAAGGGTGAATTTGACACATTCCTGATAAGTTTTTAAACTGAATAAAAGCAAAACATGATATGATGAACATTAATCTAATATATATATATATATATATATATATATATGGGAGAGAGAGAGGAAGGGAGAGGGGGAGAGAAGGAGAGAGGGAGAGAGAAAGAGAGAGGGAGAGAGAAGGAGAGAGGGAGAGAGAAGGAGAGAAAGAAGAAGAAAGAGGAGAGAGTAAGAGAAGGAGAGAGAAAGAGAAGGATAGAGAAGAGAAGGAGAGAGATAGAGAAGAGAAGGATAGAGAGAAGAGAAGGAGAGAGAGAGAAGAGAAGGAGAGAGAGAGAAGAGGAGAGAGAGAGAAGAGGAGAGAGAGAGAAGAGAAGGATAGAGATAGAGAAGAGAAGGAGAGAGAGAGAGAGAAGAGAAGGATAGAGATAGAGAAGAGAAGGAGAGAGAAGAGAAGGAGAGAGAGAGAAGAGAAGGAGAGAGAGAAGAGAAGGAGAGAGAGAGAGAAGAGAAGGAGAGAGAGAGAAGAGAAGGAGAGATAGAGAGAAGAGAAGGAGAGAGAGAGAGAAGAGAAGAGGAGAGAGAGAGAGAGAAGAGAAGTAGAGAGAGAGAGAAGAGAAGGAGAGAGAGAGAAGAGAAGGAGAGAGAGAGAAGAGAAGGAGAGAGAGAGAAGAGAAGGAGAGAGAGAGAGAAGAGAAGGAGAGAGAGAGAGAAGAGAAGGAGAGGGAGAGAGAAGAGAAGGAGAGGGAGAGAGAAGAGAAGGAGAGAGAGAGAGAAGAGAAGGAGAGAGAGAGAGAAGAGAAGGAGAGAGAGAGAGAAGAGAAGGAGAGAGAGAGATGAGAAGGAGAGAGAGAGAAGAGAAGAGGAGAGAGAGAAGAGAAGTAGAGAGAGAGAAGAGAAGGAGAGAGAGAGAAGAGAAGGAGAGAGAGAGAGAGAGAGAAGAGAAGGAGAGAGAGAGAGAAGAGAAGGAGAGAGAGAGAAGAGAAGAGAAGAAGAGGGAGAGAGAAGAGAATGAGAGAGAGAGAGAAGAGAAGGAGAGAGAGAGAAGAGAAGGAGAGAGAGAGAGAAGAGAAGGAGAGAGAGAGATGAGAAGGAGAGAGAGAGAGAAGAGAAGGAGAGAGAGAGAAGAGAAGGAGAGAGAGAGAAGAGAAGGAGAGAGAGAGAAGAGAAGGAGAGAGAGAGAAGAGAAGGAGAGAGAGAGAAGAGAAGGAGAGAGAGAGAAGAGAAGGAGAGAGAGAGAGAAGAGAGAAGAGAAGGAGAGAGAGAGAAGAGAAGGAGAGAGAGAAGAGAAGGAGAGAGAGAGAGAAGAGAAGGAGAGAGAGAGAAGAGAAGGAGAGATAGAGAGAAGAGAAGGAGAGAGAGAGAGAAGAGAAGAGGAGAGAGAGAGAGAGAAGAGAAGTAGAGAGAGAGAAGAGAAGGAGAGAGAGAGAAGAGAAGGAGAGAGAGAGAAGAGAAGGAGAGAGAGAGAAGAGAAGGAGAGAGAGAGAGAAGAGAAGGAGAGAGAGAGAGAAGAGAAGGAGAGGGAGAGAGAAGAGAAGGAGAGGGAGAGAGAAGAGAAGGAGAGGGAGAGAGAAGAGAAGGAGAGAGAGAGAGAAGAGAAGGAGAGAGAGAGAGAAGAGAAGGAGAGAGAGAGAGAAGAGAAGGAGAGAGAGAGAAGAGAAGGAGAGAGAGATAAGAGAAGGAGAGAGAGAGAAGAGAAGGAGAGAGAGAGAAGAGAAGGAGAGAGAGAGAAGAGAAGGAGAGAGAGAGAAGAGAAGGAGAGAGAGAGAAGAGAAGGAGAGAGAGAGAAGAGAAGGAGAGAGAGAGAGAAGAGAAGGAGAGAGAGAGAAGAGAAGGAGAGAGAGAAGAGGAGAGAGAGAGAGAAGAGGAGAGAGAGAAGAGAAGGAGAGAGAGAGAGAAGAGAAGGAGAGAGAGAAGAGAAGGAGAGAGAGAAGAGAAGGAGAGAGAGAGAAGAGAATGAGAGAGAGAGAAGAGAAGGAGAGAGAGAGAGAAGAGAAGGAGAGAGAGAAGAGAAGGAGAGAGAGAGAAGAGAAGGAGAGAGAGAGAAGAGAAGGAGAGAGAGAGAAGAGAATGAGAGAGAGAGAAGAGAAGGAGAGAGAGAGAGAAGAGAAGGAGAGAGAGAGAGAAGAGAAGGAGAGAGAAGAGAAGGAGAGAGAGAGAGATAGATAAGAGAAGGAGAGAGGGAGATAAGAGAAGGAGAGAGAGAAGGAGAGAGAGAGAAGGAGAGAGAGAAGGAGAGAGAGGAGAGAGAGGAGAAGGAGAGAGAGAGGAGAAGAAGAGAGGGAGAGGAGAAGGAGAGAGAGAGAGGAGAAGGAGAGAGAGAGAGAGAGAGAGGAGAGATGTCAATGTGTGTGTGTGTGTGTTCCTTATAGAAAGAAACAGAGAATCTAAAATGTAAAAGTGTATTCTTATTTTTCGGGGAAGACAATGGAAGTGTTCCCGAATCTCTAAGTTTACTTTGAAGGGGGTAGTGAGAGCAAAACCTAGTAAAATCTTCAAATATATCTTATTTAGATGAAATCTAAATCATATGCATAAAATTATCTGAGGAAAACAATGGAAGTGGGCTTGAATCCCTACATTCATCTTTATGTGTCGAATTTTTAAGTGATGCATGGGGGCAGAACTATTAAAACCTCTAATACGTACATCTTATTTTAATGAAATTTAAACCATATGTATAAGACTATAAACATGCACCAGGCGGCATGTTTAGTAGGTTGCATGTTTTCAGTGTATGTGAATAGCAAACTTGCTACGGGTGAGAGATGTTCAGCCAAGAGAGAGGGGGGCACAGAAGAAAGTTAGGCCACACACAAATTGTTATTTGTTTGAAATAAAATAAGTGTCTCATTAAACGGGGTTCATACTGAGCGCAACCTACTTGAGAAAAGTGATGTCCTAGATTGTCTGCAGATAAGCCGTTTTGAGTGGACCCTGTCTATGCATTATATTCAGTGGACGTTGAGGTAGTCCCTCTGGGTGACCAAATGGAGATAACTGAGAAAAGACCAGAATCTAAGATTTCCAGTAAAAAGTACATATATTCTAGCGTATGGGCAGGGGAGGCCAGTTAGAGGTGACCCTCCGGGCGTGAGACAGTCAGTTAGAGTTGGGCATCTGAGAGTACGTTGGATTGTATGTCTCAGAGAGAAGTGGGCTTTTAAGCTTTGAATTAAGGAACATGTGTATTGATCTGGTTGGGCAAAAATCTCATTTTGCAAGTCTCTCTATTCAACCTAAGAAAACGAATATCATTGTAACCTCCAAAGAAAAATAAAAGAGAAAGAGAGAGGAATATTTCATAGTTTCATATACATACCTTATTGAAAATATTAAGAGATAAAAAGTTAATGTTACCTGCAAAGCAATGGGATCTAAGGTCACATCCCATGCATCTCCGATCGTATCATCCAACGCATCTTCAATGTCCTTAAGTTGAGTGGCATACTCTTCAAGAAAATTGCCATATTTGCGAAGTTGAACTTCTCCAACAATTTCTAGGATAATGAAAACCAAAACAAACATATTAGATTGAGTAGTAATAAAGAAAAGTTAACAACTGAAAAGTGAAATACAGATGCGGTTTCGGTGGTGATTTGCCGTGGATTTGTCACAGAAATGTATCAGTTACAGGTTTATTATTATACATGAATATAATAAAAAGTCAAATTTTCTGTCTTCAGCAGAATGTCAGAAACCAAACAGAATACACTTACAAATCTTACATCATCGGATTCGGTGCGGTCCCGAGCAGGTTATATTAAAAAACTACTATCAATTTGCCGATGAGTGCAACTGGAACTACTGCTACCCGTGTAATAGCATGAATTGTAGTCATGGTGTACTCCTACATCCACTATGTTTTCTCCATCCTCATATTTGTGAGGTACATTTAAAGTAACTCGAATCACATGAGTACATTTTCTCAAAAGTTTTAAAAGGTGCTCTTGATATCACAAGGTTGTTCAAAAATTTAAATCTAATTCTAACTTGAAAAAGGTGAAGGGTTTGCAGAGTGGTAGAATAGTTCCAAATTGGCCTCCATGCATCTCAGCACTATGCGATGTGCAAAAAATAGCTTATCCACAGTCAATGACCATCCGTGCATGGTGAGGAGCCACATCATTCTCAAGTTCACCCTGTTCATTTTCAGGGGCATAGATAGAACACGGCGGATCTAGAGGAGTAAACCACCACCACAAATCCTGCTATTCCACGGGTAGTAGTTGCAGTTTCACTCGTCGGCAAATTGATGATCTAGTTCTGAAGATGATGTATATAAATATATATATTTGACAATTAGAAGGCATAACTGCTCCAGTTAGTGGAGTACCATGAAAACAAACAAGTAGTTTGGGTTTTATTTAACATTTTTTAATTATCAAAGAAAAGAAGTGGCCACCAGTATGAACGAGGAAACTGCAAGGTAAGATAACTCTTGATACGACAATTGATAATTTTGACGATTACTCTGGAATTTACTTGATGAGGAGGATGACGAAAATATGACTACTATTAAGTTTGGGATGTTGGTTGAGACTTCATTTTGGGAAATTCTAGGAGTCAGAGTCGACATTTGGAGAAATTCTAGAAGTCAGAGTCGACATTTGGAGAAATTCTAGGAGTCAGAGTCGACATTTGGAGAAATTCTAGGAGTCAGAGTCGACATTTGGAGAAATTCTAGGAGTCAGAGTCGACATTTGGAGAAATTCTAGGTGTCCGAGTCGTCATTTGGAGAAATTCTAGGAGTCTGAGTCACAATTTGGGATATCCTAGGAGTCTGAGTCACAATTTGGAGAATTCTAGGAGTTTGAGTTGCAATTTAGGGAATTCTAGGAGTCGGAATTTGGGGAATTCTAGTTTAAACTTCTACCGTCCGACTCCACAATCCTGATCCAAATTTCATTTTGCTTCATAATTATGGTAGTGGTCTAGTGACCCTAAATTCGAGTCATATACTGAAACTGAAAAGTGACGATGTAATATTTCACTCAGGTTAATTTAGGGGATCCAAATAGGATTTACTCGAAGCACTAAAAGAAAAAAAAAGACGATATACTTGCACAACTGACATCATCACCAATGGTCAACTTAATTCACACACCATAATGTTTTCTTTTCTTTCCCGAACAAGTTCTTTTGCTATTATATTCCCCTAAAGTCCTTCATTCAGGCATTTCAGAAATAAGATATGCATATGCAAATTGCACCACTCTCAACCTCTTAGCTTTTGAGCGATTTGCTTACATTCTTCTCGATTAAATTAACTACACATCCTTAATGCGAGGCTCAGGTTCTAATCGCACCAGAAATCGTTTATTTTCTATACACAGAATACTAGCAAATTTTTTACGCAGTGGGCAAATGTTGCTTTCTTACACACTGATGCCAAACAAAAACTGACTATTCTCGTAAATACAGCAAATCTGCCAGACTCCGGCTCATCACTTTTACTACATATACTGATTATAAGGCAGTAAAAAAATGGTAGTCATTTAGTAACTCGTTTCTGAAAGATGAGAAAATTTGAAAATCTTAAAACAAAATAAAAATACTTGTTTTTTTTTCATTAAAACTTAGAATACTACTTGTCTACAAAATAACAAATTTACATAACAAAATTAAAATCTTAATTTTTTTTAGCAAGGATTGTTATGTCCACAAGCACTTGTTAAAAATGGTTACTGTTGTATATGTAATTTAAAAATGTGCCATAGCAGGGAATCATTTTATAATTACACTAGCTGACCCATGTCCTGGCATTGCCCGGGAAAGGAAATGAACTCCAGAAACTCTATACCAAACTTTGAACGATGCAGCACAAACACAGACCTCACAATGTTTAAAGTAGCAATACCCACCGACCATAAAACACTTTGGATAAACACAGATTTCCAGGCGATTCTACTAAAATGGTCATATTTTAAAAACCAAAGCAGTTTAAGTCCTCAAAATATCACCATTTTGTTCAGAAAAGAATATACTTTCACATGGATTAAAAAAAAATAATAATCTACATGATATATTTTAAAAGTTTTGAGCAAATAAAGCCATAAAAATGTTAACGCCATTTTCGCCCATTTACACCACTTTTTTTTAACCCCCCCCCCCACCTCATTTTAAAAATATCTTACCATTCCTCTATGAGGAACTTCGTCCTGAAATTTGGAAACCAATCAGGAGAAGCATCTCTTTTAATGTTTTTCGGGGTACGAAGTAAACGGGCCCACCCCACTTCTTTTATTTGAAATGCTAAAAATAAGACTTCAACATGAGTATCGAACATTTTGAAAAAATATTTCTTCGTACCACAACTAGTAAATAAATAAATCTTTTTACTTTTTTTATGGATTAAAATCATAATTGTATGTTGTTTTCTCTTTTGGTAGTAACAATACGTAATTACTCTATCCGAAAAAAAAATGTTTCCATTGATTGAATTCGGGAAACTGGCTGTAATAGCAGCAATAATCACGCAGCTGTAAATAAGAGACGATTTTGTTTTTCATTCCAGAACGAATTTAAAAAATTTAAAAATATAATATAGAAAATGTTCTTACATATTTAGTTAGAGCTATTCTGTTATCAGAATGATAACCTGTTCAACTTGCAATTTCTTTTTCACATATTTTTGGTCAAATCTTAAAAATATTTATATGGTTCAAAAGACAAGAAAATAATCTTCATAAATATATAACTTGCATATGCATTGCATTAGGTTTTACAGCGAATTCAACCGATAATGCACAAAATAATTATTGATGCTAATTCACTTATTTTAATGTGTAAAAATTGACCAAAAATACATGTGATTTTTTTCATTTTAGAACATTGACTATAGGCATAGCAAATATGAGTAAGCATGGATATGAGATACCTCACCCATACTGTAGGCCCTCCGTTCAGTCTAGAGAGACTATGGATACCCCTGTAAGGGGCTGGCTGCGCGTGTAATTATGAAGCAAGGGTTGCGTAATCCCTAACAACACCTTTCCTGAGTCGGCACTGCTTGATTCCAATGGCAAGCAGTTCAAGACGACTGGAAACAATGCCGAGATAAACAGAGAGCACATACAGCACCTGGTAGTCCCAAATGGTCACCCATTTAATACTGGCCAGGCTCAACGTCGCTTAACTTCGGTGATCTAACGGGAACCGATGTGTCAACGTGATTTGTACCGTATATAAACCCATACACACTACTAATAAAATATGAAAAAATTGTTAATGTTAATGTTTTTAAGAAAACGGAAGGAATGTGGAAAATTTGAATATAGTGTGAAATATTTAAAATGGGGTGTAAAATTATAGTATCATCGATAATCACATTTACAATTAGGATTGATGTATTTTGTCAGACCTAAACATGACCTAAACATGATCATCCCTGGCATCATCTGCAAATTTACATAGAGAAACTCACCATAGAATCGAAGTAACAACCATACATTTTAATCCTAACCTTGAATGTTACAAAGTTGAAATTCATTTTTCTCTCTTCAGCTAAAGAAGATCTAATCGCGCTTTATGGCGATGGAAAAAATAATACTGATGGCAGCATTTTCCATATTTATCATGAATGCATGCAGAAAAGGAAGCCTGTCAATGTCCCAGCCCTAATGGTGTGTGAATGGACAGGTTGGTCCACAACACCAACCAGCATACAATATTTACGATTAAAAATGAAAAAAAGTCCTTGAAAGATCAAAAAAAGTGAGAGGGCAAAAGCTTGCCGAATTCCATGTAATGCCTTTTTTTTTATTCTCAGGAGGCAAACTATATTCTGACTCTTCCACCATCTGAATCCAGGGGAAAAGAAAATGAGAGCAATCAACCTCCCTCTACTCCAACTCTCTCATCGTCTGCATCAAGTGGCAATAAAGTAATGACATGCGAAGAGCAAATTTTTAAAAAAAATTTATTAAATTTAAAATTTTAAAAAAACAAAAATACCTAAAAAAAATTTTAATCCGACATAAAAAAGCATCAACAAATGTCATGCTTCAAAAATACCTATTCTAACCCTATAAATATTCTAACCCTATAAATGTTATAACCCTATAAATGTTATAACCCTATAAATGTTAGAAGAAGGGAAAAGTCCAGGTTATTGCTTCTGAATGACACAAGGAAACAGCTCATCATTTTGAAAGAAACTCAATCAAAAAGCCAACAGAGAATAGACAAACTGATGCGAAATATTTTAAAAGAATGTAAATTGAAAAGTTATTACAAAAAAAAGCAGGGGGAAAATTACCTTCATAAAGAGGAAACAAGAAGAAGAAGCCAACACAGATTGAAGAAATCATAAAATATAAAATAAAAAATAAGCGATTCTCTACACTCAAATTCATAAGAATATGCGTCTTTGTGTGTTTGAACTTTTGGCTTTGGAAGTGTCATCATCCCGTGTGAGCGAGGTGATAGATGTTGTCAGCCGGCATAGTTTTCATTATAAATATATAATATTTTGCCGGGACCGGCAGAATAACGATGGGGCTGTTATTTTGCCGGTTCATGTTTATTTAACCTAACTGTTACAGTTACAGTGAAGATTTCACGAGTCAACTTAACTGCCGGTTTATTTTTATTTCACCATTTTTCCAATAAAAAAGAAATTAAACGAAGATAATGAAACTGAAAAAATAAACAAATCTTTGATACTTATGTTTTTGTTTCTATCTACTCAATGTAAAAAAGATAATTTTTATTTCAACATTATTCCAATAAAAAAGAAATTTTTTTTTTAAATTGGATAAATAATTATTTAATAATGTAACATTTTATAAGATGAACAGTCAACATTGATTTTTTTGTATAATTTAAAACTTTATTAAACGAAAAGTTATCATTTAAAACTAATTGTAAAATTAATTTTCAACTTTGCATTAAAATTCGTTGTTACATGTAGCAGTTGAAATTATTGACAATTACTACTGTTATTTTATCACAAGAAAAACATTCAATTTAATGGTTAATTTAGTGAAATGGTGAGAAATATTCCTAACATTTATCTTAAAAGATAGTGAAAAAGCAGTTTTAAAATTGCTGTTTAGACTGTTTATAAAACTGAAATTATATAAACGTACATACTGTTTAAAAAAGGTATATCTGATTTAATTTATTTAATTATTTTAATAATCAGATTTCTTAACAAGAGTTATTTATTTTTTATATCAATGAATGAAAACTATTTTTTTTCTTAAATAACTAAAACATTTTTTATCCAACACAAATTACTTCTTAATCTGACTAAAGAATCTAATTGTCTGTAATATTTTCGTTCATTTAATTTTTACTTTTAATGTTTTTTGTATTAAAAGCGGATATTTCTTTTATATTCAAAAGATTAAAATAACCGACAGAATAACAACTGATGATGACGATGAAAATAAATTGTTATTAAATATTTGTCATTATTTATTTCATTACCTTTTCTTTCACAAAGCCATAACAGTTAGGTTAAAAAAACATAAGCCAGCAGAATAACAAGGGGCTCGTTATTCTGCCATGACTGGCAAAATAGCCTCTTCCAAAAGTAAAAGGTATGTTTTTGGACCTCAAACACTCCAGAATTATTACCATAGTTCAAGCTGTCTCAATTATTAATAGGTAAGAATTACTGAACCATACTGGCACCTTCCAATGAGCCATGAAATAAATTACATGGAATTATTTTTATATATACAGCCATTTTTTTTTTATTAATCTTCAAAATTATTCTGTGTCACCAAAACTGCTTTTGGAAGAAACCTGCGCTCCATTCCACCAGACAAAAAATCACCTTTCTTTAAAAGATCATGTGAAATCTGTCACCAAGACCGTATGAATCTTCTTCTCCAGGCAATCCAGTCCATAATCAATGGAATATTGAAAACTGTTAAGAATCAGTTAGCAGATTTCCTTGATGGTGGAAAATACTCCACAATCAATTGTGCTGCTTCAAATGCCACTAAAGGCTCAGGCCTCAAAAACATGTCCAGTGAACGAAATTTTGGCTCTCTTGATGCAAGTCAAAAACGACGGACGCATCCAAGTTTGCATTATCACAGTACAATGTTGATGTTGAAGTCCAGCCGCAGCATCTTCTTCAAGTGGTTTCTTCGCAAAACTAAAAAACAACAGTTTGATTTGATTTTTGAGGCCCAGAGAAAAGAACGATGGTTGCGTGAGAAGCACAGGGCAGAAGAAAAGGAGATGAGACAAAAGGAGATACAGCTATTGAAAGAGACCAGCAACACAACAAAAGGGTCCAAGCACATCAGGTGATGAAGTTGATAGTTTCAAACTAGTCCATCAAGTCAATCCAGGACAATATGTTGCAGTGGCATATGAAACTGGATGGTTTCCAGGTAAGACCTTTTATCATAAATTCAGATTTTAAAATCTTATGAATTTTGAATATTGCTGTTACTTTTAACATGCAAATATTTCATATTTCTTTCTTTCTAGGAATGGTATTAGACACCTCTATCAAACAAGCAACAATAAAGATTCTTCATCCATCTGTTTCTCCTGGGGGTTTTTAATGGCCCTCTCAATCGGATGTTACAGTGATAGAAATAAAATCTATTTTATCTATTGTTGATACACCAACACCCATATCAGGTGATAGAATGTATAAAGTTGAAGAAAAGTTAATCAGCTTTAGCAAAAAGTTTTTTTTATATTTAAATAGGTGGGCAAAAATTACTTGGTACTTGTTACTTTTCCAAAGGTCACATTTTCTATTAAAGTGACGTCACTTGTTTTAAATAAATTTATTTATGTATTAATTTTAGGACAGTCCTAATACAAGATTTCAGTTTCCTGTACATTTTTTTTTTATCATAGTTCACTCCAAACAAGGCAGGCCGCCACTGTAGACGTTAGGGGCTACTGACTATTAGGGTGTAAGTTTTGGGGGTTATCCTAAATTGGGAGGTGTGCAGTGAGATGTCTGTTTACATTAGTTTTAAATTTCTGAATGTTGGTACAGTCAGGAAAACAGGGAGCAGGGAGAGAGTTCCAGCGTTCGGCAATACAAGGAAAGAAGCTATTCGAGTAGAAGGCTCTCCGGCATTCAGGGACCTCCACAGTGAATGGATGGGACTTAGCTGATTGTCGAGTTGCTCGAGTGTATTTTAATTGAGGGAGCATTAGAGCAGCAAGTTCATCGGAGCACAATCCAGTAAAGTAATTGTAAAACAGGCACAAGGATGCAACATTGCAGCAATGAAAAGAAAATACTTGTTTCATAAGTATTAATATAAAAATACTTGTTTCATAAGTATTAATATAAAATACTCGTTTCATAAGTATTAATATAAAATTACTCGTTTCATAAGTATCAATATAAAAATACTCGTTTCATAAGTATTAATATAAAATTACTCGTTTCATAAGTATTAATACAAAAATACTCGTTTCATAAGTATTAATACAAAAATACTCGTTTCATAAGTATTAATATAAAAATACTCGTTTCATAAGTATCAATATAAAAATACTCGTTTCATAAGTATCAATATAAAAATACTCGTTTCATAAGTATTAATAAAAAAAATACTCGTTTCATAAGTATTAATAAAAAAAATACTCGTTTCATAAGTATTAATAAAAAAAAATACTCGTTTCATAAGTATTAATAAAAAAAATACTAGTTTCATAAGTATTAATATAAAAATACTCGTTTCATAAGTATTAATAAAAAAAATACTCGTTTCATAAGTATCAATATAAAAATACTCGTTTCATAAGTATTAATAAAAAAAATACTCGTTTCATAAGTATTAATATAAAAATACTCGTTTCATAAGTATTAATAAAAAAAATACTCGTTTCATAAGTATTAATAAAAAAAATACTCGTTTCATAAGTATTAATATAAAAATACTCGTTTCATAAGTATCAATATAAAAATACTCGTTTCATAAGTATTAATAAAAAAAATACTCGTTTCATAAAACCCTCAGCAAAAACAATTTACTTAGTGACAAGCAATTCGGATTTCGTCCTGCAGAGTCAATTGCTGATATGCTAACTGTAATATCACATAGGATCAGCAAATCTCTTGACAGGGTCTTTGCTTATAGAGCGATTGCCATTGATATATCAAAGGCCTTTGACAAAGTCTGGCACAAAGAGTTGCTCCAAAAACTGGCTAGCTATGGAATGTCTGGCAATCTCTTCGCAACCATCAAATCCTTTCTCTCTGATAAGTTTATAAAAGTAGTTATTGATGGACAGAGCTCTGAAGCACACAGAATCAACGATGGAATGCCTCAAGGATCTATTCTAGAGGTCAACACTCTTCCTTATCTCCATTAATGATCTTCCAAATCATATCCTGAGACGACACGACTGTCTATGGCTACACTTCGAAGCACACTGATGATCAAACTCTCACTAATTCTCTCTCCTCGGACCCGGAGTATGTGGTGCACTGGGAAGAAAATGGCTTATTACATTTAACACCTCTAAAACATCGGTTCTCTCCTTTCACCACCAACACTCGGATACTTGTTTTTCCCCAGTCGAAATGAATGGCTCTCTCCTCAAAGAAGCCCCTAGGTCTGACGTTCACCGCAGATCTAAAATGGAAGGCGTATATTCAGTTTGTTGCTAAGTTCACTGGAAAAATGGTTGGATCATTCTACCGTTCCAGAAAATACCTGGCACCTGATGTGATCCTCTACCTATAGAAGAGTCAGATACGTCCAAATATGGAATACTGCTGCCCCATCTGGGGAGGAGCTCCACAGAGCACTCTTTTCTGCCTTGGCAGAGTACAAAGTCGACTTCGAAATCTAGTGCAACTCCTTTCTCACAAAAGAGAAATTGCTAGTCTCTTCGTTATTACCATAGAAGGTGCCGACTGAGCCCCAATATTTGGTTCCTTATTGTAAGACATTCGCAGCAGGAACTCGTTTTTCTACCACATCGAAGAAAAGACTTTCTTTTCGTCTGGCGGAAGTTACATGGCCAGAGGTTCTTTGCAAGGACTTCCCACCTGTGGAACATATCACTGCGGGACTGCTTCCATGCTGGTTACAACTTGATCGCCTTCAAATCCAATGTTAACAAATTCTTGCCAAAAATCGCCCCGTAAGTAATGAGTTCATACCATTAATTAATGTTACTGCTCCCAGTTTTCTTCATCTTTCAGCTGACAATAATTTCAGTCTCATTAACCTTTTTGCTTGAGTGCCTCTTGGCTTTGATAAGTGGTGACTGAATAGTGAAAGAAAAATTAAATGCATTTTATAATTAAATCATTTTAAATACGTGTTAATACCTAACGCTATTGCGTTTTTTGATTTCAATAAATATTCGATTGATAAAAAGATAATAATAATGTGCAAGTCACGTAGAGACGAGAAAAAGACTCAAGAATTATTTCAGATTGCGGTGCTTATACAGATTACAAACAAACAAAAAAGAAAATCTGTTTATAAATTATTGTTTACATTTTGGATTTTTTAATAAAAAATAAAGAGATGAACGTTCTTTTTAAATATGGGAGCGGTAAGAATAAATACTTGATTTTTATAATAATTATTTTATTTTTTAAAAGAATTGTTATTCAAATTCAATAAATCGGACGACGCCTCCTTTTCAAAACAACAACATTGACCAATCGATCGATGTCGACGACAGTCTCACAAACACGTCAGATATATTTTATTTAGAAAACTGTTTGTCGAATGCATTACGTCGATTATTTAGACGGGAATATAAATGCACTTACTTAGTGAGCCATCGTCGAATTTGTCAAATTCCCATCCACTGCTGTCTCTCGCCATCTTTTGCGAGCACCGCCTCCCACGTGACCAACGAGTAAATGACACTCAACTACTGCGGTATAGAAACGACGAGTATTTCACACGGGCGCCCTTTAAAAGAGTTTATGATTTTTTTTTTATTACTATTAATCGAATATTTATTTAAATCAAAAAGGGAATAGCGTAATGTATACAAAATACCTTCTTTTTTAAAAATCCTATTAGAAAAATACGTTTTTTGCGAAATTAAACCTACAAAAATGTATTTCCGTTTATTCATAAACAAGTCAGCTATTTTATGTTTTATTATTAGTTGCAAAAACAAAAGAATGAATTACTTTGTGGTATATTAGTAAACAGGTATGCGAGACAAGCAATCATAAGATAATAGCTTGTATAAGCTACTCTCTTTATTTCTCCGTTCGTTCAGCTTACTTCTTTGTCTTTGTAGCAGTTACATTAGTATACTATTTTCTAGCGATCTACGTGACCGGCAGTGAGATGTGATTCGCTTGGAGATTACTTAACCATCGTCTCTCCACTACACGAGATTCATACACAATGAATCGTATTTTGGCATGAACACAAACCACGTAACGAACGGAGATCTCCAGTTCCAGTCTTTCTTTCAAATAGACAAGACGTATATTCCTGCGCTCTTAACCAGGCCTGTGGTACAGGAATCGTGGAACTATAGGATAATGTTATTTCGTCTTGTCTATATTAACCAACCCATTCTGTTCCTGTGTTTCCAGTAAATAAATCTGCACACCTTTTTAATTGTGAAGCCATTGTTTATTTCGTGAGGAATGATAATCCCGTTTTACTTATTCTATTTCAGTCAGACATGGCCAGACGAATTACTCTTCCAAGTAAGTGGTCATTCTAATTTTCTTCTCCATCTAAACCCTAAACTAAAATTATCTTTCTCAGTTTTCACTTCTTCCTCTTTCTGTACCAAGTGGAAATGGGACACACTTAAATCAATTGCTGTGTGCTACGTCTGCACAATCGCAGAATGACGATCCGAAATAATAACATTAGCTCACATGTAGGTACAAACTTGCAAATTCTTACCCAATCAGAAGGAGTCCCACTTGTTTGAAACGGCTTATCTGGGATCCTCGGAGAGCCAGCTGGTTCCAATATAAACTACTGCTCGATAACCATAAAGAGAGTTTTCTTTTTTCAGGTTGACACACTCATGTCGCCGTTACTCTGATAAGATGCCAAAAACAGCAGCAAACAACAACATCATCATCAACAACAACAACAACAGCACACTCAACTAAGGCAGAAAATTCACTAAACAATCACTACCTATGACTCTCTGAAGGCATAGAATTAAAGTCCCATTCTAACATTTTATGTTATACTTTATTTGGTCATCTTCGTTAAACATGTAATAATAGACAAGGCGTTAGAAATGGAGAAGTTTATGAGTCTGGACGATGAAAATGGCATTGAGAGTTCATAATAGGAGAATGTTATTCAAAAGTCTGTACGTACGTAGATAGGAATAATAGTTAGTTTGTCAAGCTGGCAGAGTTCATATAATTATTGTTTGGATAATGAAGTCTTTGTGTCAGTGCTGATAGTCCGTGGCTAAAGGCAGACCTGGTTTGTGCACCAAGAGAGGAGTTTAGTGGTCGAACCAGGTGACATGAGATGTTTAGGCAATTGGGCGGTCTCGCGACTAAATAAAGCAAACAGTGACGATGCACTTCCTTAAATAACATTCGGAGACCAGTGCTCTGCTTGCATAAGAGATTGTTTCTAATTGATTAAAGCCCAATCGAAATTGAGTGTTTTCTCCAATCAGTGTCAAGCTTACAAGTCAAGCAAATATTTCAGACATTGTTATAGTGGCGGCGACTGCTGCTACTGCTGCTGCCGTTGTTGTAGTAACTATTACTACTACAAAGGGCCCTTAACGATTACTACTACTACTGCTGCTCTCACTACTGTTACAGCTAGCAAAAAAGGTAAATATACACACACACACACACACAAAATTCTAACCAAATGGACACCAAACACACATACAGATTTAAACAAGTCCCCAAATGTCATGTATAATAAACTTTATACACAGCATCACCAACTAGCTTTTCTTTGTTTGTAACAATAAAATGTTATGTTTAAGTACAAACACAGTGTCGTTCGTTTCCTCTAAATTATTCGCCATCATGAAGAAATAAGGTTAATTTAGCATTTGTTAAATGGTGATCATCAATTATCATCATCATCATACACGTCACCTTAAATCTTCTGGTGTAGACTGCTTTCACTCTTCAATGATGATGATGATGATGATGATGATGATGACTACTTATACATGTTTCCTGCATCTAAGTTAGTTAGATAGGAGATGTCAACCAAAGCAGACGTCCCTTCCAATTCACAGCGATATGGAACCCTTTTTTAACATTTGACGTCAAATCTTTTCTCAACTCTTTCTTCTTAACAATCGTTTTGTTATATTCAGTTTTGTTCCAGTCCGGTCGAAATAAAGGCTTTTGTTATGTGACTAAAATTTATTCCTTCTGATAATTTCTTCATTCCAGAAAGATTTTATTTGTATGGTTTACAGAATTTTCTGGAATTTTACGATTAGTTGGTTTCTCTACGAGACTGCCTTTACCAACCTACAGATCCTGACTGTCACATAACAAGATTTTTGAGGACTATTTGTTAAATTTTAAGTTGAGTTAGGATTAGGGTTAGGGTTAGGGTTAGAAACTGCAAATGGAATAATACTACCGAGAACAACATGATTTAATTACAAACAATAAAAGGAATACACGATAGAACACCATAAGAAAGTCTCTTTAGAGAGCCAGAATTTATCATGAGATAGTATATTGACTGATGGATTATTTGGACTACTGTTCTCATCTTGAGTATTATTCTCACAACGTTTCAGTATATGTAACCTCCGACCGTCTTCGAGTGCGTCTTGTTGAACTCAGGAATCTTTATATCAAACTCGGTAATCTGTATGGAATTTTAAACGGAACCTTTTATTTAATCCTTTATTTAATAGCTTGCTCTCGTTCTATTAACCATAACATAAGAAGTCTTAAGTAATTTATAATTGTATTCTTATTATTGCCCGCACTGAGGATTGAACCATCAATCTCCAGAAAACTGTCACTTAGAACTGATTATGCCTTGCACTTATATCCACTGCACATCTGATCCTGACTGACAATTCTAGTATGAATTTTAGGAGTCTTAAACCTATTCTTATTTTATATGTGTTGCCTTATAGAAAAATGAGACGAGGTCCATTTCTAATACGTAAAACAACTTTATTGGGTCGTCTTCGTTAGTACGTGAACAACAAGGGAAGAAGGTTAGTATGTCCATAAGTATGGACGAAGGCAAAAGTTAGGAATTCCCCGTGATTATTATTCCCCAGTGGGGAAAAGAGAATTGTTCATTATATAAAATGTTTGTACACCGGTTACGATGTCAGAACGTGTCCATATGTGTATGTAAGTATGTGTGTCTGTACACCAGTGTGAAAGTCAGTTCACATGTAAGCAGTTATGTGTGTGTGTGTGTGTGTGTGTGTGTGTGTGTTATATTAAGTCCACGTGTATGAGGCAGTAGCCATTTTGGCTTCTTGTCATCTTGTTGAAGTCAAACCCAGGGCCAAAGCCCCGGGAAAATATCTCTTGCATCCCTAGAGAGGGGGGCGTGTGTTTGGCAGTGCCAAAGAAGGAAAGAGAGAGAAGAGGCATCTCGGGCAGCAGAAGAAAAAAAGAAAGAGCGGATGGCGTTCAAGTGTTTATATAGTTATGCTAGCCATCCGAGAATCGCCTAAGAGAAGGCCACTGATTGGTCAAGCCAAGGAGGAAGTAGATTGCTTGAACCAATCAGCGGGCAGCTAAGAAGTCATTGATATTTAAACAATATGTCATCTTGTAGGAAACTGCTACAGTCTTACTATACTAGTACTATATATTACTATTACTACTTATATATATATATATATATATATATATATATATATATATATATATATATATATATATAAGTGTTTTAAGGTTCATATTTTTTTTTAAAAAGCATCTATTGTTAAATTTAAGAAGGAATAGGTAAATACCTTTTGAAGCATTAAGATGCGATATCAATTTTTTTATAAAAAAGAAAAACAATAAATCGAAACCGATTTTTTCTTTTTCTTTTTTCCATTTAAAAAAAAAAAATATGAACCTTAAAACACTTATACAAGTCACGTGCTGCATTCACGTTCTTCATATTTGATAGTGGGAAACAACAGCTAACCCATTTGGCCCGGCTGTGGTGGCAACAACAAGCCGGTAGGAGAGAGGAAAAAAAAAATACAAATCCGATGACATCAGGATATATTACACACCGAGGATGCCAGGTTTTGGCGAAATATCTGTATCACTTTAAACTAACAAAAAAAAAAAAATGCTAGTTTTTAATGGAAAAAAGAAAAAGAAGAAATCGGTTTTGATTTATTGTTTTTCTTTTTTATAAAAAAAATTGATATCGCATCTTAATGCTTCAAAAGGTATTTATTTTACCTATTCCTTCTTATATATATATATATATATATATATATATATATATATATATATATATATATATATAATAGTGTTTGTATCTATTATTTATAATTAATAGTTTTATAATTGTATTAAATTCTATACTAGGTCTGCTTAAGAGGTCATTGTCGCCCAGCATATGTACTGCTTCTTTGAGTCATTTTACTCTTCCCCATTCTTCTCTATCTATAATTTTTACTTCAACCCATAAGGGTAGATGGTTTCCCTTTTCCTTCCATATGTGGTCAGCCCTACCCAACTTTTCAATCTTCACATATTACAACTTTTTGGTGTTCTTCTAGCTTTACTTTTAGTGGGCGTCCGAAACTGGGAACAGTAGTCACAATAATCCAAATAATCCAAATTATCAATCCTCATCTAAAAAATTCCCAAACATAAAAACTCATAAGATGTTGACAATGGCACGAACAGGGTAGATATAAGCGTGAATGGAATAGATAGAGAAAATATGATTGCATTTACTGCCAAAGAAATCATGTGGAAAGAATAAGGAACTGTCCGGCCTATGGTCAGGAATGCTTTAGTTGCCAAAAAAAAAAACAAAAAAAAAATATCGATGTCAGTGGGCCAAGACTATGTGGTAGGTCGCTTAAGACATATAGGCGACCATATAGTGACGACCTGCTTCTAACATGTAGCACAAGTGAAATGGCAACACAGAGAAGAAGTTGGAAGTCATTCACGAAAGATCTAACCTGAACATATAATGACAATAAAAAATGTTGCTTCACCAGGGCTGAATTTACTCAAAAGTATCTTTTAATCAACCCCATTATCTACTTGGTCATGTGTCAAGTAGAACAATCGAGAATGATATTTTGGGGATTTATCAGCCCAACGTCTAGTATGATTATTTGCCTACACTCATATTGCATGTTCAATTTTTATATTATAATAAACTGGGAGAATACCCGTCCCAGGCCAAGTAAAATTAATTCCCTGGACAGAACAGGTTTGCACAACTTTTATGTCCTCTTATGAAGATTAAAATATATACATAATGCTGCTAAACCTTATGTTTAAAATCTTTATTCTTACTTTGATCAAAATTCATTAAATGATTTTGATTCTAAGAAATGTCTAAATTTTAAGGCTTAAGCTTAAGAGGGTCTTAAAAAGAAATTAAAATTCAGGGAATCATGCTTAATTAGTGTCTAACGACTCTGGATCAAATTTAATGCAAATCTTGAGTTTTTTGAATTTTCAAATGGGATGTTGTGCACATACTTATGTCCACTAAAGCCCTTTTATACTCTAAAGAAGCTGAAATTTGGGGAATATTTATAAATTTCACAAAAATCTGAGGTATCTGAATTTTCATGAAAGGCTTCCACGTTGTCTTTTCCTCCTTTGCATAAAACTAAATTAAAATAAATATAGTCCACATTACATTCCTTTACACATAGCAGCTGTGTTCTAAAATTTATAATGATCGGTTAATTAGTTTAGAAGTTATTATTACAATGGTTATTTCAAATTTTGAAATTATCTGTCATTTCTTTCTTACTTCTCGGTTGTTTTCATCTAAATAATTGAGCTAAATAAGAGGTCACTGTAGCCTAGCATATGTACTGATTATTTCAGTTTCCTGATCTTTTAGTGTCTTGCTCTCTCTTTCTCTCTTTCTCATTTTAACCTTATTCCACCGGTGTTAGTGTCCTCCGTTTTCTCTCCATATATGATCGACCATACTTAATTTTAATGTACACTTCGTACTACAGTTTTTCAATGTACTTATAACCCAGAAAGTTATTGACTATGACAAAAAGGCCCCAGTGGCTGAAACGTTGTGAAAATGGCAACAAGCAAGGTGAGGAAAACAGCCCTAAACATCTATTACTAATCAAGATTTGGTATCTGTCTGTCTGAAGCCACAACTATACTATTACTATCTTTTAATGCTCAATTCAGTTTACTAAACTATTTACGACTAATGTACTATCTTTCGATGCTCAATTCAAGGGGAGGGGGGTAGTGTAGTATCTATTCTGTTGTCATGAGACCATCCTCTCAGGCATTACCTCCTCCTTTTTTTGGTGGGGGGAAGTTGTGTAGTATCTGTTCTGTTATCAGGCTTTACCTCCTCCATTTTTTCTTTTTTTTGTGGGGGGGCTAGTGTGGTATCTGTTCTGTTTACATGAGACTATACTCCCAGACATTATCTCCTTCTTTAGGGTGGGTAGTGCACTATCTGTTTTGTTGTCATAAGACTATCATTCCAAGCATTACCTCCTCATTTGGGAGGTGGATAGTGTAGTATATGTTCGTTCATCATGAGACTATCCTTCCAGGCATTACCTCCTCCTTGGGGGGGGGGGGGTAGTGTAGTATATGTTTATTCGTTATGATACCATTCTCCCAGGCATTACCTACTCCTTTGGGGGGACAGTGTAGTATATGTTCATTCGTTATGATACCATCCTCCCAGGCATTACCTACTCCTTGGGGGAGGGGAGCAGTGTAGTATATGTTAAATATCTACATCTATTACTAATAGAGATTAATTGTACTATTGTAATATTTTAATTCTCAATTCAGTTTACCATACCACTAATGTACTATCTTTCAATGCTCAGTTCAGGGGTGTGTGTAGTATCTGTTCATTTGTCACTATACTATCTATCCCAGGCATTACCTCCTCCTTGGGGGCATTGTAGTATATGTTCGTTCATCATGATACCATCATCTCAAATATTACCTCCTCCTTTGGGAGGGTGGTGTAGTATATGTTCATTCGTCAAAAGTTTTTGCTCGTGAAAATGATGCAAATAATACCTTATACCAGCAATATCATCAAATTAAGGTTTTGCCTTCCTGACAATTTGAAACAAAGTATAGACTATAACATAGACCTATTGATTAACCAATTAATATCGCACCAGTAAATTACCTCATTGTGCCACAAGAGTTTTAGAATGATTATAGTAGGGTTAATGTTAGTACATTGTAAATTGATGTATACAGTTAGGGTCTTTGTGAATGGAAATAAATAGATATTTTGAAAGTCGATCTAAAAAGTTAGAGAAGTTACCATTTACTTTTAACGGTGGGTCAACGTTGGTACAATGTTCATTAGTGTCTATTTAGCACCTCTAGAGTAGGGCTGGAGATTCTTTCCATAATCTTCCCATCTGTGGATTACATTACCACGGGTTTGCTTCACTGCAGTCTACAACATGGTCGTCTTCAAGTCCAATATCATCAAATACTTGTCGAGTCGTTCGCTTAAGTAAACAAATTTCGTCCATTTCCTCCATATTAGTGCTACGTACATTAGTCGTGTTTATTCATTGTCTAGTGGTTGGTCTTGGACATTTTGTTGATTTCTTGTTTGGGCCATTTACTATTTTGCCTAGCTAGAGTACTGTAGATTTTGTGTGTTTATGATACTAAACAACCATTAGTGATGGGACGATTCCAATATTTTTCCCGATTCCGATATAATTACCGATTCTGTTCTAAATTCCCGATTCCGATACAATTACCGATTCTATTCTAAATTCCTGATTCCGATACAATTACCGATTCTATTCTAAATTCCTGATTCCGATACAATTACCGATTCTATTCTAAATTCCTGATTCCGATACAATTACCGATTCTATTCTAAATTCCTGATTCCGATACAATTACCGATTCTATTCTAAATTCCTGATTCCGATACAATTACTGATTCTATTCTAAATTCCTGATTCCGATACAATTACCGATTCTATTCTAAATTCCTGATTCCGATACAATTACCGATTCTGATTCTTTTCAAATTTTTCTTCTCTATATAAATGATATTCCAGAGAATATTATTCAGAAAATTAACATCTATGCTGATGATACCACTCTCTATTCTGGTGTTGCTTCTCACTCATCTCCCTCGGATCAGTCGAAATGTGCGGCTGATCTAGAGGTTGACCTGGGTTCAGTTGTGGATTGGAGTACGAAATAGCTTGTTTCGTTTAATCCAGTTAAGACTCAGCTCGTGTTTTTTTATCGTAGGCGTGTCACTTTTCTTCCTGAGATTCTCATGGATGGCTCTGCTCTTGAGGAGAAATCGACTCTGAAACTTCTTGGTCTTTCTCTCTCAGCAAATCTTTCTTAGAGTTCATACATTAGATCCATTGCTCTTTCTGCTTCTCGTAAAGTCGGTTCTCTCTGTCGCTCCAGGCACTTTCTCACACCTGAGGATATTCTCTATCTTTACAGGTCTACAATCGAACCATGTATAGAGTGCTGTCGTCGTGTTTGGGCTGGTGGGTCTCTGTCCCATTTGAGGGTTCTTGATAGGGTGCGGAAATGTATCTGCAATTTGATTGGCCCTACACTTTCTTCTTCTCTGCACCCTCTCTCTTGCAGACGTAATGTTGCCAGTCTTGATCTTTTCTATGGGTGTTGTTATGGCATGTGTTCTTCGGAGTTGTGTGATCTGTTCCCCGCTTTTTTTGTTCCAGCTCGTTTGACTCGTTGGTCTGGTGATCTCTGTCGGTTCGCTGTTTTGGTGCCTCATTGTGGTACAGCTTCTTGTTCCAGTTGCTTCTTTCCAGGAACCGTGGGCTTGTGAGACTCTCTTCCTGCTGACTGTTTTCCTCCTACCTATAGCCTTGGTCTTTTCGGGACTAAGGATGATGGGCATCTCCTGTCTTCAAGATAATCATATTTGTTCTTGTTAGCTCCTTACATCAAATGGCTTCATGCCTTGTCTGGAGCGATTTCCATTAAAATAAAAAATATATTTAGTTATAGAGTTCTTGGTTTTTTTTCTCGGATTACTATAAAAACCCGTGTAATGTGTGCATATATTTTCGCAAACGTGAAAGTACATTTGTAGGGGGAGGGGGCGAGTACATTACACGAATAGACCTGTATAACTATTTTTTATCTAATCGTTTCCTCGTAATTGATTGAAAATAGTGATTTGAGAAAATAATTGTGAGATTTTCATCTACATTTTTGACTTGTGCCATTTTTTCCTATTTATCTATTCGGCCCATTTTAACTGTGTCATTTTAGCTGTGCCATTTTTACCATGCCATTTCTTCCAGTTCCATTTTTACCTAAAGTCGTTATTATGATGTATAGAGTTTTGCTTTATTGATAGTTTAAAAACAATAGATATTTATTATTTTATCATTAGTAGCAGTAATTAAAAATTAAGTTTGAAACGCAAAAAAAAATTAAAAGAATCGTTTTTGGAATCGGAAGTTAGGCAAAAATTTTTCCGATTCTAATACCGATTCCGATACCCTAAAACTTTCCGATTCCTGATTGTGATTAATTGTCCCAACACTAGTACCTATAACCCATTGTGTCACAACCACTATCATTATTTTTTCCACTTTGATTTCATTCAAAAATTCATAAACTGTGATATATCTGCTAAGAAATTCTTATTGCGTAACTAAAAATAATAAGTCTCTTTATGTTACCGAATTTTTTAGATGAAGATTGATAATTTGTACTATTTGGATTATTCGAACTACTGTTCTCATCTTGGATGTTATTTCCACAACGTTTCGGCCGATGTGACCTTCGACCGTCTTCATATGCGTTTTGTTGTTGCGCAACGGATAAAAGTGTAAAGTAATAATCAGTTCCAAGTGACAGTTTTCTGGAGGTTGAAGGTTCAATCCTCAGTATGAGTGATACTAAGAATAAAATTATGAATTATCTAAGAACGAAAACAATCTACCCGTGTTGATTAAATAAAGTATTCTGTTTGAAATTCCGTCCAGATTTGATGCACCTGAAGAAGCTTGGAGGTTTCATTGGCCGAAACGTTGTGAGAATTATATCCAAGATGAGAACAATAGTCCGAATGATACAAATTATGTCTTTTTAATTTCTATATTATTGTTATGAATATATATATATATATATATATATATATATATATATATATATATATATATATATATATATATATATATATATATATATAAGTAAATAAAGAAAAATAAAGAAATAAAGAAATTGTTATTTTGCTGTCTAATTTACATATGTGTTTACGGTGGGTACAAACAGACTAGGTAAATTAGCCGAAAAGAGAAAGTCACTCTTTCTTTAAATTCTCACAGAGATATTAAAAACTATATTGATGTAGCTGTCCCAGATGACTACGGACTAAATAGAGCCGAACATGAGAACATAACCAAGTACCAAGACCTAAAAATGACCTGAAAACAACTTGGTCAAGAAATAAATTAGTATCATACCAGTTGTGCTCGGAGCAACTGGATTGATAAAACATAACCTGTAAAAATACCTTGAATCAATATTTGATAAGCCCAGCTTTTGTGAAATTCAAATAACAGCTATAAAAGACACAACATCAATCTTGAAAAAAGCCCTAAAAAAAAATTAAATTTAGTATCCAGTCAAGATTTGCTTCTCTTTGCATATCAGAAGTTAAGAAGACCGTTATTTATTCACCTCCCACAAGGTAAAATGTGACACAAGGTCGGGAAAGTGAGATTAGGTAAGCCAGCGCTCGAGAGGTGAGCCATCTGACCATTTAAAAATTGCCTGGGCAGCCCCGTCTGTCTGTCTGTCTATCTATCTATCTATCTATCTATCTATCTATCTATCTATCTATCTATCTATTATATACGCACAGACGGATTTAATTTATCTTCCTCCCACAAGGCAAGATGTGACACAAGGTCGTGAAAGTGGGGAAAAAACAGCGCTCGAGAATTTGAGCACTCTGGCTATTTAAAAATTACCTGGGCAGCCCCGTCGGCATTCCCCGGTAGGGGCGCCTCAGACAGTAAGCAATAAACTTACTCCTCCCCAAAGAGGGGAGGCAAAGCCTGGGAGGGTGCACCTCCTAGAACTGCACAGGACCAGACAACCCCCAATAGACCGGCGTAAATCCAGACCCAAAGGCCCGGACGATACCGGTCTATTAGGTGGGGTAAAAATACCCCTGGCTAAGAAGACCACCGGGCATGCGCATTGAAAGCTACTTCAAATAAAGAATGCCCGGGAAAACTAATCAGTTTAACTCTGAGGTGAACTGAAATCACACGTATATCTCTCCGTCTTGTTCTTTCTTTCTTTTTACCTTTTGTTTTAGTCTAGCGAGCCGGGTTTCTGACATTACATTAAAGAGTAGTTGGATCAACATATAGTGAGAGAGAACGAGAGAATTACATAGAGAGATAATTGAGAAATGGGTGACGTAATCAGTTAATTATAAATTACGGATAATTAAAAGAATTTGAATGGAATTTCTTTTTTCAAACATAATTCAATCCCAAAACTAAGTAATATTTTAGTATGTATTTTGTGTCATTAAAGTATATCGGAAAAAAGACTTAGGGAAACAGACGTTGATTGACTCAACTTTAGTATAATAACATATGTTGGCTGTCTTGCATTACAGAATTGTTGTGTGCATTCTTCAGTCGAAATGTGTATCAACCTTAGTGCGTATATGATAGTCAATATTATTTAACTTTATCTCTATTTATATAAACTTAGGTATGTGTATATTTATATATTTGTATGGATACGATTCACTCCTAAACTAATTAACCAAGCATTATGAATCTTGGAACACAGCTGCTTGGGATAAGGGTTGTTAATGTGGGCTATATTTAGTTTAATCTGGTTTCATGCAAAGAGGGTAAAAAGGGGGTTGAAGTCCTTTGTGAAAATCCAGATACCTCCGATATTGTGATATTTTAACAATAGTTATTAGATATCAATCAATAAATATTCCCCAAATTTCAGTTTCTCTGAAGTATTTTAAAGGGATCTAGTAGGCATAATATGGGCACAAACTCCCATTTAAAAATTCAAATATTTCAGATTTACATTGAATTTGCTCCATCGTCATTATATACCAATTAAGCAAGATTCCCTGAATTTCAATTTCTTCTAAGCCTTCAATTTTAGAGATTTTCTAGAATCAAAATCATGTAATTAAGTTTGATAAAAATTGGAGTAAGGATTCTAGATCATAAGGTTTAGTATGATTATGTTTGTTTTAATTTTCAGAAGCGGACATAAAAGTGGTGCAAAACTGATCTGTTCCAGGAATTAATGTTACTTCTCCTAGATCGGGTATTCTCCTAGTATATATATGTAAACATATGCACAATGCACATACCTAACTTTATATGTAGAGAGATATATCTCTTTGCTTAAAACATAATCCTAATTGTTGACATTAGCAATTTGTGAATGCCTTTACTTATTCTTGTTTACTTTCTGACATATTATTCATAACAATATTTTAGTCCTGCTATTGAAAAGGTCATAATTATAAACTCGTGTGTCCATTGTTAAGGCTCGTATAGAATTCAGACAATTTTTTAAATTTTTTAATTCTTTTTAACGTAGTTCACCCCAAACAAGGCAGGCCGCCACTGTAGACGTAAGGGGCTACTGAGAAAAAAGAAAAGGGGAGAAGGTTTGGGGGGGGGGTCAACCTAAACTGGGATCTGCGCAGCGAGATGTCTGTTTACATTAATTTTAAATTTCTGCATGTCAGTACCGTTGGGGAAACAGGGGGCAGGGAGGGAGTTCCAGAGGCCAGCAGCACGAGGAAAGAAGCTATTTGAGTAGAAAGCTCTTCGGCATCTGGGGATCTCCACAGTGAATGGATGGGATTTAGTTGATTATCGAGTTGGTCTAGTGAATTTACGTCGAGGGGGGCACCAGAGTAGCCAATTCATCGGAGCATAATCCATTGAAGCATTTGTAAAACAAGCAGAAGGATGCTACATTGCGGCGATGGGACAGGGACTGGAGCTTGGTTGACAGTATGGGACCTATTAGGTTGGCGACTTTTTTTGGGACCTTGTCAAGGAGGGAGAGAGTAGTAGATGATGCACCAGCCCAGATGTGGCAACAATACTCCATATTTTATTTTGAGTTATTATTTTTTAATTTCACTTTTTACTTTAATTATATACAGTAGGCAAACAGCTGTAAATCACAGAATCGGCTTAGGTTGAGCCGCCTTCACAAGAAACAAAATCGCTCTAACTTCTAAACGCATACCATACAAAATCAAAGAAAAAATCTATAACACATATGTTCTTCTTGTAGTCTTATATGAACTTGAATGTGTCAAATTGACTGTAAAATTACGCCAGAAAGTAGAAGCTTTCCAAAGCCACATCATGCGCTTCATTATTGATCATAAACTATCTGATCACGTCAGTATTGCAGAGTTGCGAAAACTCACTGGATTCCCATCAATATCCTTTTTCATCAAATGTAAAGTCTTGTGATTGTTTGGTCACATTAAGTGTTCCAGTGTAGGGCTATGCAAAATATGCATTGAAGGCATAATACAAGGAAGCCGGCTGAAAAGTAGACAAAAGAAAGGATATATAGACAGTGTTTGTGAATGGACGAACATGAACACAAACCAAGCAAACCCCTTGGCCCAAGATCGTAAGGCTTGGGGTACACTCAGCCATGTTAGTGTGTATCCTGCAGCTAGTAGTGAAAAGCTTTAATAAATAAATATACAGTTGTATAAAAAAAGAGTTATCTTCTCTTTTCTCTTAACCAGTTATCTCCCTTTGTTCATCATGACGATGAATTAGCTCCCTTGATTTTTCAAATATCTCAATTTGATTGGACAAGGCAATTCCTCTTGACCAATCAACAACACCTAATTTTGACTGTCTGGATGTAAAAATCCTTTGTTCGTCCTCTTTTGAATGTGATACTTGTCCATTCAACATGTATGGAAATTTCTTCTTAATTGAATGCGATGACTTGAATCCGAGCACTTTCTATTTTTTATTGGACGTTAAAGAACTCTTTTTATTATAGTTGGATTTCTTAAGCCGCAAACGTAATTAGTTTTGTAAAGACTTTTCAAGTATTATTGTTTAATTTAATACATATTCTCCTTTATGTCTGTGTTGTGTGTCTTCTATGCCCTTTTATGCAGCATTAATCCAACTCCGGTAAGTGGCAACTGAACCGTTCCCTTGCCAAATCACCTTAGTAATGAGGCTCTCATTTTGGCGCTTTTGGGAGTGTAGCGTTATCCCTTAGTTACGATGACTCCCAGGTCAAATCTGACCCGAAGTGGTAGTATCTGCCAGCATTTCATCTATGCATTAAATATAATTTGACACTAAACTGCTTCAGACACCCTGGGGCAAGATGTTTGTCTCTACTCCCATCCACCATCTGAAATCCACATTTCACAGTCCTTTCTAACTTTTTTCTGCCATTCTGCCAACTCTATTTCCTGACCCTATCAGCTACTGAAGCTGTTGTCCTTAGTATGACATAGAACTGCACCCAGTTGGTAGCTTTGGGAAGTGTGGTGTCACGCTTTAGTTACCTCTACTCCCAGGTCCACTCTTACCCTGAGGAGTGGTAGTAACTGTCACAGCCCCACCCATTGGTTAAATAGAAACTATCATTTACATTTATATTTGTATACAAAATATAACTCCTACGCAATAATTGTATACAAAACATATGCATGATTTCAGAATAAAATGATCTGACTGTTGACATGTAAAACCCAACAACCAACTAACAAAAAAACAAAAACAATGACATGATTAAAATTTGGAATTCCCCCTTGCTCCCTGTTTCCCCGACTGTACCAACATGCAGAGATTCAAATGTAATGTGAACAAACATATCGTTGCACAACTATCCACTTAAGATGCTCCTATAAATCTCGTCCCTCCGTACGTTTCAGTGGCAATGTGCCTTGTTTGGGGTTAATTAAAAGTAAATAAATAAAATAAAATAAAATAAAATAAAATAAAATAAAATATATGGTGCTTTTTAGGAATTGGTATCCAGAAATTTGTAGTCCTGATGCAAGCAGTTCTAATACGAATGAAGAAACCTGAATCAAATTCCGATGCTTCTACACAATATGCACTGAACTAAACCAATTTTTGCCAAAATAAACTTAGGTTAGTTTAAGGTTAGGGTTAGTTTAAGGTTAGGCTTAGTTTAAGGTTAGGTTAGTGTTACAGTAAAAAAAACAACAGTTTGCTTCGTATTGAGTAGAAGTACCAAAACATGATGAAGTAAGTACAAGAATATTCTTGGTTACCTATTCCTAAAGAGTACCAAATATATTTTTTTACTAATGAGTCATCACTTATCAAGGCCAAAAACCACTCAAAGCTAAGGGTTAATGAGATGGAATGATTGTCAGTTCAACGATAAATATTATGAAAGGATTGAAAATGATTGATGGAATGAATGCCAGTTTCACACAAAAACAACAATCAAGTTTGGTCTCCTGTAAACGGATTTCAACTTCTGGTAGGTTGGAACACAGACTCCTGATGTTGGAAAAGGAATCCTGGTAATAGGGATCCACGTTAAGAGTTGAGGTACTGGGTTTATTAATCTGGGAAATAAAAAAAATAATTTAGAGATCAATAGTACTATTACAAATTATTAGGCTTGATTTTGTATTTTTATTACATTTTATAGAAAGATTTTTTATTCAACGTTCTATTAGCGTTGGCCATGTTTATTATTGTCCAGCATCTTTTGACATGAAAGGCGATTAAAAAGTTTGCCTCTGTTCTGTGGTACTCTTCCATGAATGGAGGTGCTGCAGACACTCAAAGCCCATATCAATCTCAAGATATTTTCCTGAGTGTCTGAAGTGCCATCACCCCCTTTAATAGTTACTCCTTTTTATATACAGTTTAACCCCTTCCCAAAATTCTAAGTTATTTTCTGTCTTGAGAGAGAACCATAAGCAAATGAAAACAATGAAAAAAAAATTTATTATAAGCGATGAATACAATGCTAATATTTTTATGGTTTAATTTTATTCAATAATTTTTATTTAAATAATTAAAAAAAATTTTGAATCGTATTTATGGCTTGTAATGATTTTTGCTCAATTTTCATATACCCCTCCCCCCACACATATATATATATATATATATATATATATATATATATATATATATATATATATATATATATATTATATATACAATAAAGAAGTTCACACTAGAAACGTTGATGGAAGGTAATAATAATAAGATTTTGAAAAACCAGAACAACGCAATTTTTTTGTTTTTTTAAAATAAATTATTCATTTATTCTAAAAACTTGAGATCTTTCAGCGAATACTCGTCATATCATATGACGGTTGGTGTTTGAATGCCTGGAGTGTGTATCACGTGGTTTACATGTTGTTGAATACAATAAAGAAGCCCACACTAGAAACGAGAGGGTGTGTGGTTGAGTTGATTATTATTATATTATATTTTATTCTATATATTTGTTTGTGTATTTGGTTTTATTATTTATTTATTTATTTATTTATTTTATTAATTCTTATTATTACTATTATTTATTTATTTATTTATTATTAGTTATTCTTATTATTACTATTATTTAATTTTTAATTTCTTTATTACTTTATTTTCATTTAATTATGGAATACTTTTAATATGTTAGTAATATGTTATTATTAGTTATTATTATTATTACTATTATTACTATTATTTATTTTTTGATTTTTTATTACTTTATTTTCATTTAATTATGGAATACTTTTAATATGTTATTAATATGTTATTATTAGTTATTCTTATTATATTATTACCATTATTTATTTATTTTTTATTACTTTATTTTCATTTAATTATGGAATACTTTTAATATGTTAGTACTTGTGTTGAAAGCTATTTTGTTAACATTAGGCTATTTAGTTTTAATAAATATTGCTTCTAATATTTTAAGCAATATTCATTAAAATTAAACAGCCTAATATTAACAAAATAGCTTTCAACACAGGTACTAACATATTAAAACTATTCCATAATTAAATGAAAATAAAGTAATAAAAAATAAATAAATAAATAAATAATAGCAATAATAGTAATATTAATAATAATAATAAATAATAAATAAATAAATAAATAATAGTGATAATAAGAATTAATGAAATAAATAAATAAATAATAAAACCAAATACAATTAAGAACAATCGGCGAAATACTCTACAGACTGCCACCTGAAACCAGAAGGATTGCTCGACGGTTTGAGAACCTCACAAAGAAGATTTACTAACGTGAAAGTTCCGTGACGTTCAACAATGCTTGCTTGGATAATGACTTGCTGCCTAAGTATACATACATATATATATATATATATATATATATATATATATATATATATCAATTACATGAAATATCAACCTCTTAGCGTCGGAACAGATCCAATCCAAGACAGCAGATTTGGCCCACACAAATATTATGTCGAAAATTCACTTCTGCCTAGTTTGAGCTGGTATTCAAATGTATAGATAATTCACTTCCGAGGATCAGATTTACAGTAAAGTGTTAAGATAAGTTATACTCTCTGGCAACCATTTTGGTGAATTCTCTACACAGACGGATTTTTCCTTTGGTGTTTATTATTTTTGACAAAGGGAAGTTTTTTCCCAAAATATTAAATAAATGATTTTTAATCATCATCCGGAAAACACACAAACAGCCGACACCACACTTGCTGTTATATAAGATTTAAAAAAAAAAAAAAATAGTAAGTCTCCCCACTTCGATTTACTATTTTTGTTCCTTCCAGCTTACAACCTAGAGAGAGAGAGAGAGAGAGAGAGAGAGAGAGAGAGAGAGAGAGAGAGAGAGAGAGAGAGAGAGAGAGAGAGCTGATATTAATAAACATCCATATCGTTTAAGAAACGATCGTACACAAATTGTTGTTTATGTTAAATTCTTGGAACGTATGTAACTGAATATGTCATAAATTTATTTACCTTGTATCTATAATATATATATATATATATATGGTGGGAATTGCATGGTCTCAGACTTAGTACATAAATGCAACGTAGTGACGGGGAACAATACGCATATTTATGTCGAGTCCACTGATCGAAGCTTTAAAAATAGATATAGAAACGATATATGCTCTTTTAAAACTAGACTTAATGCAGAAACCGAAAACACTTCTACTTCACTGGCTAAATATGTTAGGGAGCTAATTAGAAATAACACTCACTTTTAGTTGAGGTGATCCATATTGTGTAGAGACATTAAATATATACCCAACAAAAGAGAAAATGCAACTTTTGAACCCTGTAATTATACTATATAATGACATCTAAGGACAATTTGTTAAACATAAGGCAAGGAAATTCTACAAAACTGTTTACAACGAAATAGGTATATGCTATCTTACTTCAGGCCTAACTAAAACGCTGCAGAAATTAGTTAACATTAATTAGCTCGGGTAGGGACTTAATTAAATATAACAACTATCACTAAAATTTGGAACTAATATATATTCAATGTAGTATCGACCACCAAATAGCTGACTTGCCTTCCTTGCATGTCTGCCCTAAGGCAGTAATACAATAACATGCTTCAATTATCTCGGAAGTATAAGTGATATAATAGTGATATTCTGACTAAGGTTTTTTTAGGCAACCCATAAATAAGAATAATAATTAAATAATCCACCACCCATGTAATTTATAATAAATGTTTTTTTTTTAAGAATGTATGTAAGCTTGATTCACACCACATTAGAAAGATAAAATAAGATCAATATCGGAAGTCAGATTTTGATTCCAATATATTAATTGTAATTAATAGCTAGAGAGGAGATACAAAACCTTAGTCTGTATGAGGTCCACAGATGATAAAATAGCTATCAGGAGACTCGACAAGCGAAATAAGGTTGGGAACCCCTGCTTTAAACCAACGCCATCTTTTACACCGGTTGTCAATTTACAAAAAACTTACATGGTGAACTGAACTTGCAGAAATGAGTGATTTAGATCGGTTTTTTCCCCTCTTTTTCCATGATCTGAAAATTCTCTATTTAGTAAAAGATTTTGTAAGATCATTGTTTTCTTTTTGTTATTACATCTGCTGCAAATCATTTTTATTTATCTATTGTGATGGTAAGACAATTAGAAAGCAGATTATTTTTGTTATTACATCTGCTGCAAATCATTTTTATTTATCTATTGTGATGGTAAGACAATTAGAAAGCAGATTCTTTTTGTTATTACATCTGCTGCAAATCATTTTTATTTATCTATTGTGATGGTAAGACAATTAGAAAACAGATTATTTTTGTTATTACATCTGCTGCAAATCATTTTTATTTATCTATTGTGATGGTAAGACAATTAGAAAACAGATTATTTTTGTTATTACATCTGCTGCAAATCATTTTTATTTATCTATTGTGATGGTAAGACAATTAGAAAGCAGATTCTTTTTGTTATTACATCTGCTGCAAATCATTTTTATTTATCTATTGTGATGGTAAGACAATTAGAAAGCAGATTATTTTTGTTATTACATCTGCTACAAATCATTTTTTATTTATCTATTGTGATGGTAAGACAATTAGAAAGCAGATTATTTTTGTTATTACATCTGCTACAAATCATTTTTATTTATCTATTGTGATGGTAAGACAATTAGAAAGCAGATTATTTTTGTTATTACATCTGCTACAAATCATTTTTATTTATATATTGTGATGGTAAGACAATTAGAAAGCAGATTATTTTTGTTATTACATCTGCTGCAAATCATTTTTATTTATCTATTCTGATGGTAAGACAATTAGAAAGCAGATTATTTTTGTTATTACATCTGCTGCAAATCATTTTTATTTATCTATTGTGATGGTAAGACAATTAGAAAGCAGATTATTTTTGTTATTACATCTGCTACAAATCATTTTTATTTATCTATTGTGATGGTAAGACAATTAGAAAGCAGATTATTTTTGTTATTACATCTGCTACAAATCATTTTTATTTATCTATTGTGATGGTAAGACAATTAGAAAGCAGATTATTTTTGTTATTACATCTGCTGCAAATCATTTTTTATTTATCTATTGTGATGGTAAGACAATTAGAAAGCAGATTATTTTTGTTATTACATCTGCTACAAATCATTTTTTATTTATCTATTGTGATGGTAAGACAATTAGAAAGCAGATTATTTTTGTTATTACATCTGCTACAAATCATTTTTATTTATCTATTGTGATGGTAAGACAATTAGAAAGCAGATTATTTTTGTTATTACATCTGCTACAAATCATTTTTATTTATCTATTGTGATGGTAAGACAATTAGAAAGCAGATTATTTTTGTTATTACATCTGCTACAAATCATTTTTATTTATCTATTGTGATGGTAAGACAATTAGAAAGCAGATTATTTTTGTTATTACATCTGCTGCAAATCATTTTTTATTTATCTATTGTGATGGTAAGACAATTAGAAAGCAGATTATTTTTGTTATTACATCTGCTACAAATCATTTTTTATTTATCTATTGTGATGGTAAGACAATTAGAAAGCAGATTATTTTTGTTATTACATCTGCTACAAATCATTTTTATTTATCTATTGTGATGGTAAGACAATTAGAAAGCAGATTATTTTTGTTATTACATCTGCTGCAAATCATTTTTTATTTATCTATTGTGATGGTAAGACAATTAGAAAGCAGATTATTTTTGTTATTACATCTGCTACAAATCATTTTTTATTTATCTATTGTGATGGTAAGACAATTAGAAAGCAGATTATTTTTGTTATTACATCTGCTACAAATCATTTTTATTTATCTATTGTGATGGTAAGACAATTAGAAAGCAGATTATTTTTGTTATTACATCTGCTGCAAATCATTTTTTATTTATCTATTGTGATGGTAAGACAATTAGAAAGCAGATTATTTTTGTTATTACATCTGCTGCAAATCATTTTTTATTTATCTATTGTGATGGTAAGACAATTAGAAAGCAGATTATTTTTGTTATTACATCTGCTACAAATCATTTTTTATTTATCTATTGTGATGGTAAGACAATTAGAAAGCAGATTATTTTTGTTATTACATCTGCTACAAATCATTTTTATTTATCTATTGTGATGGTAAGACAATTAGAAAGCAGATTATTTTTGTTATTACATCTGCTGCAAATCATTTTTTATTTATCTATTGTGATGGTAAGACAATTAGAAAGCAGATTATTTTTGTTATTACATCTGCTGCAAATCATTTTTTATTTATCTATTGTGATGGTAAGACAATTAGAAAGCAGATTCTTTTTGTTATTACATCTGCTGCAAATCATTTTTTATTTATCTATTGTGATGGTAAGACAATTAGAAAGCAGATTATTTTTGTTATTACATCTGCTACAAATCATTTTTTATTTATCTATTGTGATGGTAAGACAATTAGAAAGCAGATTATTTTTGTTATTACATCTGCTACAAATCATTTTTATTTATCTATTGTGATGGTAAGACAATTAGAAAGCAGATTATTTTTGTTATTACATCTGCTGCAAATCATTTTTTATTTATCTATTGTGATGGTAAGACAATTAGAAAGCAGATTATTTTTGTTATTACATCTGCTGCAAATCATTTTTTATTTATCTATTGTGATGGTAAGACAATTAGAAAGCAGATTATTTTTGTTATTACATCTGCTACAAATCATTTTTTATTTATCTATTGTGATGGTAAGACAATTAGAAAGCAGATTATTTTTGTTATTACATCTGCTACAAATCATTTTTATTTATCTATTGTGATGGTAAGACAATTAGAAAGCAGATTATTTTTGTTATTACATCTGCTGCAAATCATTTTTTATTTATCTATTGTGATGGTAAGACAATTAGAAAGCAGATTATTTTTGTTATTACATCTGCTACAAATCATTTTTTATTTATATATTGTGATGGTAAGACAATTAGAAAGCAGATTATTTTTGTTATTACATCTGCTACAAATCATTTTTATTTATCTATTGTGATGGTAAGACAATTAGAAAGCAGATTATTTTTGTTATTACATCTGCTGCAAATCATTTTTTATTTATCTATTGTGATGGTAAGACAATTAGAAAGCAGATTATTTTTGTTATTACATCTGCTATAAATCATTTTTTATTTATCTATTGTGATGGTAAGACAATTAGAAAGCAGATTATTTTTGTTATTACATCTGCTACAAATCATTTTTATTTATCTATTGTGATGGTAAGACAATTAGAAAGCAGATTATTTTTGTTATTACATCTGCTACAAATCATTTTTATTTATATATTGTGATGGTAAGACAATTAGAAAGCAGATTATTTTTGTTATTACATCTGTTACAAATCATTTTTATTTATCTATTGTGATGGTAAGACAATTAGAAAGCAGATTATTTTTGTTATTACATCTGCTACAAATCATTTTTTATTTATCTATTGTGATGGTAAGACAATTAGAAAGCAGATTATTTTTGTTATTACATCTGCTACAAATCATTTTTATTTATCTATTGTGATGGTAAGACAATTAGAAAGCAGATTATTTTTGTTATTACATCTGCTACAAATCATTTTTATTTATCTATTGTGATGGTAAGACAATTAGAAAGCAGATTATTTTTGTTATTACATCTGTTACAAATCATTTTTATTTATCTATTGTGATGGTAAGACAATTAGAAAGCAGATTATTTTTGTTATTACATCTGCTACAAATCATTTTTTATTTATCTATTGTGATGGTAAGACAATTAGAAAGCAGATTATTTTGGCTGCCTAAAGGGCTGAATTCTTAAGAGCTTTATATTTATTTTAATTTTAATTTAAGTAGCCAAATAACTGCATAAAATCATAGTTTTTTAAGATGTTGTAGGTCATTTAAATGCATAGATAATAATTGTTTTTTTTTTTTTACATAAGGATAAATAGATATACAATTAAGGATAGATATAATACCCTTTTTTTGGTTTAGATGTTATGGCAGCTTATGTGAGAGTTTGGAAAGCTCGGTAAAGTGGTTGATAGCATACCTTATATCTCTGAAGGGTTAATTTAAAGGGGTCTTTCTTGTGGGTAGGCGTCTTGTGGGAGGGAGGTTGTCGTCTACTTCCTCCCAATTAAATAGATAATATGATTTGATTGCATCGGAACCTCTATGTCTCCAATGGATAAAGGACAATTATTAATCTGTCAGATATCTACAATAAACTGCATATTAAATTAGAGGGGGGGGCTATGAACCTTTTTATATTCAGTAAACTAAAAATGAGGATTGTAGTTTAAATAGGAGGGATCTGGAATAAACTGATATAATTTCAGTGGAAACGCTTTACTTCGCTATGATACAACATAACAAGCAGATGTTGGGATCGGGATGTATACTGATATAAATGACTCATAGGGGAGAAACGTAGAAGGCTAGCAGTTCTATTCCTTGCAATTAAGTAGATGTTTTTATCTAAATATAAATAACTGGAAGGTGGGATGGTATAGGACCTTCATGATGGATTTAGTAAAGGGGAGAAATACAATGGGTTATATTGTTTTGGGGGTGAGTGAATAAAATAAGAATGCTTATAGTATAGATAGCTTGCATTATATTAACTTTAGAATCGCTTGCTTGATTTACTAATTAGAATGGGAAAATTGCATTAACTTGGGAACTAATTTTCTCTTTTTAGTTTGAACTTACACTTCTAAGACTGTATCATCAATAGTTTTTTTTTGGGGGGGGGCGGGTGGGAAGAATTATAGATAATCTAACAACTTACACATAGGAAATTAAAATGGAGATCACGTCTAAAAATAGGAGTTTTTTTTTCTTTTATTATGAAATTATGGAAGAATGGAGTTATGTCTCCTCTTAAATTCACTTAATTTTTATAAATTAAGTGAAATTAAAAGGGGACATAACTCCATTGTTTTTTTCCAGAATTACGTCCCTTGGATCCATTTTATTCCTGAGTCAAAAAGAAATAATTAATTATACCTTATATAACCATAATTTTATTAAAATAAAGTATAAAATAAATATTTTAGGATATAAATTGAATTATTTATAGTATTGTTTTGGATCTTTTTAAGAAGCCACTAGTGCTAAAATTAGTTGGCCGCTAAGAATAAGGCAGAGCCTGTAGCCACGGCCACCGTATCTACAGGTTCAAACACTGCAGATACGGTGACCGTGTCTGCAGTGTCAGCCGCGTTATATATTAGAGACACGGTGGCATGTACACAAAATAAAACTCATTCAGTTTACGATACCGCCAGTATTTCTTTAGCGTATTTTAACGCGTTTTAAGAAGACTTGCTATAATAGAAGACATAGACGTGTTATATTAGCAGATATTATATTAGAATACAGTTTATTTTTCATAAATTTATCTATTTATATAATAAAATAATCAAAATTATTCAGTAACCATCACAGAATATGATTAACCTATTACTTTATTAGAAAGCCCAGTGCAAATGTATTATTTCGTAAAAAAATATCTTTTAAAATATATTTATCATATTTTATGAAAAAGAAATCCCTTAATTCCGCATTGATTAAATCAGTATAACTCTAAGAAAAATTAAGCTCTCGAATTAAATAACATTGCAGAAATAATACGACGCGGTTTTCTAATTACCCAATGAATGACAACTTTTGGTAATTGTATAGAATAGTCATCGGTGAATGAGCTACTTTTCAAAACCCGCTAGCGATTTTGAAAACCCGCTAAATCTGGAAAGAAAACCTCCAGAAAATCGCTAACGCTCTCTTTCGCTCTTTTTTTAAGTACGTAATTTCTCCGTAAAGGATTTTTTTTTCATTTCATAGAACTTTTATTGAAGAAAAAAGAATTAGGAAATTATTTATTTAAAAATTCTTGGAATAATTCTGCTTTTGTTTTTTCTTTTCGTAGTCATTTTTTTGTTTGTTGTTAGTTTTTGATAATGACCATTGGTGCTTATTTGTTTTATGGTGCTAATTTACTGTAGGACCCGCGCTATCGTTTTTTTTTTGTCACGGTTTTTTTTGACACGGTTAAGATTCGAATAAAAATTGTTGTTTGGGATAAATACAATTTAGGCGCGCAGAGTGAATATAATTATATTGGCGTGTGACAAATAAAAAATAACGCCCACGCAAATTCCGATGTGGCCTTATATATTAAATCAACTCAAAACGAGCGGACGTAGTTGGGAGCACACAACGTGATATTTCTGTCCAATGAGATTTCTCCAAAGACATATTTTTCTAAACTTTTCTCCTTAAGCTCGCTGGAGCCTATCCAAATAGTATTTAAGCACACACAAACATCAAACTTTCTCTTTCAACTGACTTTTCATCCGGAGGTTACACGCATCTTACTATCACTCTTCCATTTCACCCTTTCGGGCGTTTCATACAATTTCACAGGCGAACATTACCTATGGCCTCTTTTAACATTTTATAACAAATGAACATTTCAACAAAAGAAAAGACATTCTTCTTTTTACTTACCCTGAAACTAAAGAAAGGACTCATGAACTCATTACAAAAAGAAATATATTCTATTTGTTAATAGTTTATTTCAGTAAATAAACTTCCGTTGATTTTGCATGTAAATCTTCTTCTTATTATTTTTATTTGTGGAGGAAGTTATCACCAAAAAAAGGTATGACGACTCCCACAGTCTGTTAGCTGTTATTATAAATGTCCTACAGTAAATTAACACCACAAAACAAATAAGCACCAATCGTCATTTGCAAAAACTCAAAATCGCACTGAACAAAAAACAAAAAACAACAGCTAACAGAACGAAAAAGGAGTAAAGAAAAAAGGTAGCGCGGGTCCTACAGTAAATTAGCACCATAAAACAAATAAGCACCAATGGTCATTATCAAAAACTAACAAAAAACAAACAAACAAAAACAATGACTACGAAAAGAAAAACAGAATTATTCCAAGAATTTAAAAAATAATTTCCAAATTCTTTTTTCTTCCTCATATGCGTTGAGTTGTGCCTTATATTCCGCATAATTTAAAAATGTATCTCCAACTTTCATTTTCATAAAATAGCCCGATTAAAATACGCTAATTTAAAACTCGTGAAATACACTAACTTAACAAGACGAAAGCGAAAAAAAAAACGGTGTCTGACGAAAGCGAAAACGAAACGAATTTAAAGTGTCTCCAGGTTCTAACACTGCAAACACGGTGACCGTGTCTGCAGGTTCTAACACTGGAGAGACGGTGGCCGTATCTGCAGGTTGTTCGTAAGAATAACCCCGCTACCAAGGGAGACAACTTTTCAGCTTGCTAAATTCTTTACGCGTTAACCTTTTCACACGTGTTTGAGTTTCCTTATGCCTTTTCTAAGACTAACAACCCTGGTCCACGACAAGGAGTCTGATGTAGTTTTTTTGCACTGACTTTGAACTGACCTATTCGCGCAAATTCTAACTGATTTAACACAATTTTATCCCCCCCCCCCAATAAATGCCTTTTTTTTTAATTCCCTTTGTTTTGTTTTTTTGAAAACTTTAATTACAAAAAAATATAACATCTCTTTTTGAAAACTTTAAAAAATATAACATCCCTTAATAATAAAACATTCTTATTTTGTTAATTTATGAAAAATTTAATTACAAAAAAAATAAAATTTATTAATACTAAAATCGTATATAATAAGTTATACATTCTTATTTTGTTAATTTTTTAAAGCAAAAGTGACTGAAAAGTTGTCTCCCTTGAATAGCGGGGCTTTATTTTTTGGCGGAGAGCTTCTTAAAAAGATCCATTGTTTTTGTTAGAATTAATTCTATCTGTCGTAGATTACATAATTAGCGGGGTGGGGTTATTTTTTTTCCACCGTAGTTTGGTGGAGAAAACATGACATGGCTAATTTCTATTTTCTTTTGGTAACTTTCCATACTGGCTCGTAGTTTCGTATCTAATACAATCTAACACTTTATAAACATCATCATTATCTAAATTTAGGGCTAATAATATTTTATCAACCGGCATTTCCAAATTTTTTATCGAGATTTTGTCCAATTTTGACTTCTGAATCAAAGCGTAACGATCTCAGCTCTGCTTGCTTGATTCCTGTTCTTAAGTTTCGGGCAGTAGGTAGCAACCCGAAATAAAAATAAATTCCTCTTTCTCTCCTTCTTCTTCTTCCCTTCGTTCTCTCTCTTCTTCCTTCTATCACTTTAGACGACGGCACTACGTGCTTCTCAGGCAACTGCCCCGCCGCTCTTACCTAAACATTGATTGCTCTTATAGTGCAGCCTCCTTCCCACAATCCGTCTCCGCCGGAAGCACTTCCGTTTCCGACGGAAGTACTTCCTTCCCATAAAAACGCATTGCTCCTTCTCTTCCTTTTCTTCTGTTGTGCCCGGCTCCCCACACGAGGTAAGTTGTACGTTTGTCGTCGTCTCATTCAAATATACAACATCACCCCCTGATTTCTGATCACATTACATAGTCTGAAGTTCACACTGGAGGTCGCCGGCTTCGCTGTGATCTCCGTGGTGACCCTTCACGCACACCTCCATTCAGATCGGTCGCTGTTGGCCTCTCTCGCAACTCCGTCTCATGCCTCTCCACAGGTCTTAGGTCCAGAACATGTCTCGGCACGCCATCGACAGACACATTACTGTCCGAATTCCTGGCTGTAACTGTTCCTCATGCCCATTGTGTTGTACATCGCGCACCAGGCGGCTTTACCCACACTTCATCTTCTAGTCGCACTGTGCTCCTGGTTGCTCGACTCTGTTCCGGTGGCGGAACGCTTGGATGCCGCCAGACATATCGATATATCTGTTCTTGTGGCACCGTCTCCCTCACCTGCCCTGATCTGGGAGTCATGTTGTACCAGAACAGGGCCTCTCCTGGTGCGGTTCCCCCTCTCTCAGCCAACGCTTTGATGGTCCTGTGGTTCCTTTCCACTATGCCGTTTCCTTCCGGCCTATACGCGGCTCTGAAGTATTGTCTGATGTTCCATCTCTCCAGCATCTCTCTGACTGTTCCTGATCAGAAAGCCGCCCCATTGTCCATCAAGACTTCGTCTACGGGTCTACCGCCAGACATATCGATATATCTGTTCTTGTGGCACCGTCTCCCTTACCTGCCCTGATCTGGGAGTCATGTTGTACCAGAACAGGGCCTCTTCTGGTGCGGTTCCCCCTCTCTCAGCCAACGCTTTGATGGTCCTGTGGTTCCTTTCCACTATGCCGTTTCCTTCCGGCCTATACGCGGCTCTGAAGTATTGTCTGATGTTCCATCTCTCCAGCATCTCTCTGACTGTTCCTGATCGGAAAGCCGCCCCATTGTCCATCAAGACTTCGTCTACGGGTCCACGTTCCAGAAACACTGTATTCATTGTGCTTGCCACCTCACTAGCCGTCTCTCTCCTCAACTCCCTCTAAATCGCGAACCTACTTGGTCCGCAGTCAATCATGGTTAGATATTGAGCCCCTCGATAGTGGGTGACATCAACGGCGAGTCTCTTCCAATTTTTGCCCACCTGGAGCTCTCCCTGATGATGTGACCCCGGTGCCGGATCTATCGATTGACACCGCACGCATTGCTGGACTACTTTCTGCACGACCTCCCTCGCAACACTGGGATCTACCTTGCGGGCTAGATGCAAAGTCCTGTCAACTCCCATGTGGTGCATAGAGTGCTGGTGCTTGACTTCCTCATGGGTCATGCAGCATGTTTCATCAGCACTCTCTGTCGTTTCGTCCAAGGCTTCCATCCACCCTCTTCTCACCCTCGTTAGGCTGTCTGCCCTATTCTTGGTGGAAGGTATGAACGAAACACTGACTTTCAATTCAAATTCGGCGATTAACTCTCGTAGGATCCCGACTCTACGCATGATGATCATTTCCGAAGCACCTTTTGTCTTTACTCTCCGCTGTTCTGTCACAGCCGCCTGCACCCAGTTCAGAATCTGTACGTAGCTCCACCTCTTTCAGTCCCCACCTTAATGCCAGGTTTATGCCCTTGATAGTTGCGTTCAACTCGGCTACGTTGATGTGGGAGAAGTCTGTCGCTTTCCCAAGCCAGGCCGCGTCCTCCACCACCTCACCTCCAATCTCAACTGCGACGCCAGTGCAAATGCTACTTGCATCACACCATACGCCCCCTTTTTTTGTCTTAGGGACTCTCCACCTTCCTTTCACTGGGTCTTCCTTATCCACCTCCTTTAGGACATCTCGCATCACAGCCACCATATTTTCGCCAACGCTGTCCTCCCATTTCACTCCTCCTGCTTTTCTCTTCACATAACTGCAGGTTGCTCTGAGCCACCCAGCTACAGGGTAATGGCCCACCAACTTCCCGCAAACCGAGAAGAATTGTCGCCTGCTCATTCTGTCCGTGACCTCTGGAATAGCGTTCCCTCTTGTGAACCGCAGCTCTCCCATTGCATCTTCCTCTAAGTGGAGTCCCAAAGCCGCACCGCAATTTAACAGCTTAGGGGCCTTTGCTGTTAGACCGAACCTCTTGAGCTGTTCCACTACTCTTGGTGCTAGCACCACTGTCTCATCCAGCAGTATGTCATCTACATAGGAGTCGGTTGCTTCATTTACGTCCACCTCCTCTTTCAACACCCGCTTTAGTATTGCAGTCATGATTTTGGGCGCGACATTCAACCCAAAACCCAAACGCGTCAAGCAGTACGTCTTCTCCTTGAATTGTACCAGCTGATATTTCCAGAGATCTTGCTCGACATGGATTTGCAGATACGCTGACTTCAGATCAACAATTGTGGACGCCCCAACCTTCTGTCTCCATCTCTGCATGGTTTCTGCACAAACGTCCATGACGTCACCCCCTGTGTGGCAAAACACATGTTTGTTCAGTTTCCGGTAATCCAACACGGGGCGGACCTTATCCTTGGTCGGCTGGATCACCGCCATGAGAGGTAACAGACCTCCTTTAAGTTCCTCTTTCCATGGCACGAGAATCCCCTCCTTGATCCACTTCTCTACTTTGTCCTCAAAGGACGCCTCCTGTGACTCCGTTAATTTGGTGTCATACCACCCGACTCGATTCTGCAGGCATGGAGGTCCCGTCGTCCACTTCCATCTGGCAGTCCACCTACCATCGCGAAATGTTGCGATGAAGTCTTGATCGCTGATCTTGCACTCAGCCACTCCACCTCCATCACATGGCGAGGCTTCCGGGTTCGCACCCGCCGCACAGTGGTTGTCACTGAACTCAACGTGTCCATTTGTGTCAACAGTGACGCCCCCCCATCCGGCAGAGTACGTCCATGCCGAGGATTGCCTCTACCCCAGGCACCAGATGATCGACTACCAATACTTCTATAGTCAGTCGTCGTCCTCTTATGTCGATGCGAACAGTGCTGGTCCCACGACATTTCATCTCCGTGCCGTCGAAGCTGCTACCCCCACTCCATCTGTTCACCAAGCCCTTTCGAACCATGATAGTTGAGCAGCCAGTGTCAACCAGTGCCTTGATCTCTCTCCCCTCCACTGTGACCACGATCCGTGGGGCTATCCCTGCCGTCTTTGCGCCGGGGTATCGGCCGGCATGATGATACCCCATTAAGCGTTTCCCGGACAGTCCCTGGCTAGGTGGCCACTCTGCTGGCACCGGTAACATATGATCCGCGTCAGATACTTCTGACAGTCTTTCCGGAGGTGCGGCCCACCACATTCAAAACATTTGATTGCCACCTTCACTTGGCCTCGTGCACCTCTTTGTGCAACTGCCGATTCGTCCTTCACCCGCGAGGATCGCCTGCACATCAGCACCTTTGCCCTGGGGATTAATGCGTGGACATCGGCATTGTCAAATCCGGGCACCTGTTGCAATTCCTTTGCAACATCTTCTGGGAATCCAGTGATGAAGAATAGCTTGACCGTTGTCTCAAACCCTCGCCCCACATATCCTGCCAGTCCGGCCAATCGCTTCACCTTATTGGCGTAAACATCGATGGACCCACCTGCCCACCGTAGATTTTTCAGCATCTCTGTCGCTTCACATGGGCTTTCTGTGAACGCTCTTTTCAAACGGATTTTTATAATTTCCGCATTCTGTTGTTCGTCTTCGCTAAGCTCGAGATATAGGGCAAGGGCGTCTCCTTCCAAAAATAACGGCAAGAAAGATGCTAGGTCCGTAACGTTTTTCAGTTTCGCGACCAGCTCAACCTTCCTTATCCACTGACAAACGTCGGTACTTCCGTCGAATGACTTCACCATCGTGGTTACACCCGCGTCTGTCATTTTTCCGTGCTGAAGAAGGAAAAGAAATAGAAGCCGGGGATGTAGCTTGTTCTTAAGTTTCGGGCAGTAGATAGCAACCCGAAATAAAAATAAATTCCTCTTTCTCTCCTTCTTCTTCCCTTCGTTCTCTCTCTTCTTCCTTCTATCACTTTGGACGACGGCACTACGTGTTTCTCAGGCAACTGCCACGCCGCTCTTACCCAAACATTGATTGCTCTTATAGTGCAGCCTCCTTCCCACAATCCGTTTCCGCCGGAAGTACTTCCTTCCCATAAAAACGCATTGCTCCTTCTCTTTCTTTTCTTTCTTGATCACCTTTCTTCCTGTTTTGTGTTGGAATAATGTGCTTGTTCTTTCATTATTCATTGATCGTCTCTGAAAAGCAGCCGGTAGACAAAAAGCTATTTTTTCTTATCAGTTGTGAAACGCACGTAAGATAGAAAAGAAAATATATAGGAATTCGCTGAAACAAAGTAATAAAAAATAAAATAAATAAAAAATTATGATTGTGGACTGATTTCTTTCTTTCTTTTGGTCATTGAAATGCAACCAACCAATATATATATATATATATATATATATATATATATATATATATATATATATATATATATATAATTATTTCAGACAACACCGCAGCCCACAACCCATGAAAGCCACAAACCAGAAGTCCTAGACTTGAGTTTGACCCTCATTTTGGCTCATCAGTAGAACATATGCAAACTCAGGATTCGACACACGAGTCACTTGCATGTCAGGCGAGTTCTCTGCCACTGAGCACTCTGCCAATGTGTGTTGCAGCATTGTCTGATTGTGGAAATAATTATATATTTCATCTCACATTCAAAAATCTAATATTTATTTACTCGCTTGGTTAGCTTGTTGGATGACATTGTCCTAGTGAGTATAAAATCCTATTTGTGAGACATTGGCCTGGATTCTAAGTAGTTGGATGACTACACCCCTTGTTGAGAAGAGTAGATATATTCCACAGTCGGCCTTCGCCTCAGTTTGCTTAATCTGTGTTAGTTAATAGACTTTCTTGTATGTGGCATGGTGGCTTAGTGGCAGAGTACTCGTCTCGCATGCAAGTTACTCATGTTTCGAATCCTGAGTTCGGATATGTTCTACTGATGAGCCCAAAGGAGAGCGAAACTCGAGTCTAGGACTTCCGGTTTGTGGTTTTCATGGGTTGTGGGATGCGGCGTTGTCTGATTGTGGAAATAATTATATATATCGTCTCACATTCAAAAATCTAATATATATATATATATATATATATATATATATATATATATATATATATATATATATATATATATATATATATATATATACGGCGTAATCACGTTGACACACGGGTTCCCATTAGATCATCAAACTTAAGCAACGTTGAGCCTGACCAGTACCAGATTGGTGCCCATTTGGAAATACTGTATGTCATCTTCCCATACCAGGATATACATGCTGACTGGGGACCACATGTGAATTTGTATTCCCCACAAACATCCACTTTCAGTGGAAGGCAGAATGCCTAACGCTTGGCGAATACCACAAAAAAAGTGGTATTACCGGTTATTCGTTCATATATATATATATATATATATATATATATATATATTTAGGCAGCAAGTCATTATCTAACAAGCATTGTTGAACATCACGGAACTTTCGCGTTTGTATATTTTCCTCGTGAGGTTCTCAAACCGTCGAGCCATCTTTCTGGTTTCAGGTGGCAATCCGTACTTCACCGATAGTTTTTAATTCGGCCATATATACTAGCTGCACCTACCGAGCGTTGCCCGAAATGCAATGAAGTCATTTTGTTTTTTAATTTTATATTTGATTGCACATTTTTTAAACTTATACAGAAAAAGAAATAAAATTGTAATCTTTTTATATTTTTCAATTAAAAATATGAATTATTCCCTTTGGTGGCTTTGATTTTTCGATCATAATTAAAAAAATGTTCCCATATTACCAGCTGTCTGAACGGGACTACATAATTTTTTAAATAAACTGCAGCAAAGTACATTATTATAGTGCCAATAACACGATACAACAATAACAAATGGAAATTAGCTAGTGAGAATCAAAATTTAATATGTTAGCTTAAATGTTGTTTAGGTTCAACAAAATTATATGTCATATATATATATATATATATATATATATATATATATATATATATAAAATAAAGTGGTGTACTAAAAGCGAACTTTTAGGAAAAGTAAAACCTATTGTGAAGAGTATACAGCTCAATATCCAGGATAGAGCAGGTAGATATGAAGAAGAATGGAAAGGAATTAGAGAAGCAAAAGCCAAATCATTCTTCTGGATTTACCAATTACATTTGAACCCCATACAACTTGGATCTCCGTGTTTGGTGACTTTCATTTACATTGAAACACACCTGTTTGAACTTTTAAAACCTTTTAAAAGAACTTTTTTTAAAAAACTTTTTCCAAATTTTGAATATTGACTGTTCTTATCTGTCAACTTATCAATCACTACTTCCTCTGATGATAAGATTTTAATCTTTGAAAAGCCGTGCTTAAGGAATGCAATTGAAAGAGAAGAATAAATATTTTTATTTACTAAATGCTCCTTGTTCTGAACAACTGAAGATATTGATCTGTTTCCATTTACAGGTCTAACTATTTTTCATTGACTCACCTTATTTTTGCTCTATCCAGTATATTGAGCTTTCCTCATCTCACAATAGGTCTAATTCTCTAAAAGTTATCTTTTAGTTATAAACCTTCATATATATATATATATATATATATATATATATATATATATATATATATATATATATATAGAGAGAGAGAGAGAGAGAGAGAGAGAGGGTCTCTGAAAGTTCTAAAATCCTGTTCACCTGTTCATCTATTACATCTCTTTTTTTTTAGAAGAAGGAAAAAAGCAAAAACAAAAACAGTCAAAATTAAATAAATAAACAATGCATTTTTTAATTTTATCTTTTAATGTATTTTTGATAAACTGTCTTTCTTTCTCTTTAGAGTTCAAAGTTCAAACATTTCAAAAGATGACCAACATTATCCATTACTGTCCATAATATACATATATATATATATACATGTATATATATTTTTTTATATGTGTGTACATTTATGTATGCGTGTTTATATCATATAACACACACACACACACATATATATATATGTGTATGTAAGTGTGTATGTGTTCTGTATTTCTGTATATATCGATATGTACTTGAATAATGTATGTATATATATATATATATATATATATATATATATGTATGTGTGTGTACGTGTTCTGTATTTCTGTATATATCCATATGTACTTGAATAATGTATGTATATATATATATATGTGTGTGTGTGTGTGTGTCTGCTGATGTGCATATTGGATGTGTACCTATCTGTGCATATATATATATGTGTGTTTTTATCTATATAATTATGTATGTAAGTGTGTTTAAATAATATATATATATATATATATGTGTCTATGTGTATGTGTTTATATTTATACATATATATCTATAGTGTGTCTAAAGAATATATGTGTGTATGTATATGCGTGTATATCTCTATATAAATATGTGTGTAAGAGTGTGTATCTTTTTAAAGATATTGTTTCAAATCACAGACGAATCCCCTCAAAAGAGGTGATAATTTTTTCTTTCCAAAAAATTCTTTCAAAATTGTTCCATTCAGAATAAGAAAATATCAGCTTTAATGTTTTTTTTATTAATTTCTTTTTTCATTTCTTTTTGATCGGAGAGGGTGAGAAAGTAAAAGAGATGTAGCCCCATAACTTACAAAAAAAAAAAAAAGTATTACAGAAAAAAAAACTGTATCTAACACATAATATCAACAGGGTAGACTGCATGTCCGACGTCTTCACAAAAATGTCCTTGTGTTGACATCTCAGAATGAGTGACAGTATTTTAGAAGTATTTTTACACTCCATTTAAATTTTCCTTTTTTTATTAAAAAAAATAATCCTTTATCAATGTTTTTATACAGTTTTTGTGCGACATTTGACCTCTCATTTTGAGAGGTCAAACAGACCAAATTCATTTCAGGGGCTTTTTCTTTTATACTTTCTGGCATAAAAGTTTTCAAAAGTAGGTGTGAAAGTTTTTTTTTTTCAAGTTTTCATTGGCAATAGAATATAAATTAGTCATTAATTTCATTGTATATACGCATCTATATATATTTATATCTAAATAAGATTATGTATGTATATATGTGTGTATGTATACATTTAGTAGTTAGGAAAGGTGTCTCAGAAATGCCAAATGAAATTGTTGCGATTCTCCATGATTGGATCTGTGGGGACTATGGTAAAGTATGCCTGAGAAAAGCAGGTCTTACAAGTCACAGTCATCTTCAAAAAGTGTTGGAAAGTGTTCTAGCTAATATGACCAGACACTTGAAAATCGAAACCTAGCCAACCATAGAGGTACAAACCTGCATCTGCTGTCAGTGTCATGACCACTGATACATATCAGCGATGGTCATAAGTGTTCAGATATAACCTGTTGGCGACACATCGGCAACATTCTGCACATAATTAGCAGCTTTTTTACAGGCCATGTAGATTTGCAGATGGTTTAACAAGCCACCTACAAAGTCACAGCATGACTACAGCATGACAGTATAGGAACGTGATGAAACAGCAATAATCTGTATGCATGTATGAGAAGATGACTAACTCTTATATAAAACACGCTGCTATACTCAGCCGTATATCTTGAGCACTTTGCATGTCTGTAAGCTTATTGGTATTGCTAGTGAGAGTAACTGCAGACTTAAAAACGTTGCACTGGCATTGCCTACCTGTCAGCGATGTTCATGCTTGTCTAATGAGTAGACAGTTACCGTGTATGTATATATGAATCTATCTATGCCAACACTATAATTCCAAAATCATTTGAAACAAGGATTTTATATACTGGCATGGATAACATAGGCTATGTATATATATATATATATATATATACATATATATATATAGTTGAAAGAAAAGGAGTGAAGATAATCACACATATATATATATATATATATATAAATAGTTATATATTAATTTTCATAATATTCAACAAAAAATCAGAAGTGAGTCCATGTATGTCTTTTAAATACCGGATTTTTCAAAGAAAATATTCTTCTCTTCAGAAGGTAATAAGATGATTTTGGAAATATATATATATATATATATATATATATATATATATATATATATATATATATATTCTTTAGACACACTATACATATATGCTGGGAAGCCATGAGATAAAATACTGTTTTGTTTTTAAATTCCTGAAACAGTTTTTCATGGAAAACAACTGATGATCCCTACAATAATATTAAGACTAGCATAAATTCTTGAAAGCACATTAATGTAGTCATTGCAAAAGATTAATTGACTCACAAAGTAGTTTTCCAACGAAGGACTTGAGACTAAAAGTGTTTTATTTTTATCATATAGTTTTAATGGTTGAAAAACTTCCAAGACTTATATAGTACCGTTATTCTTGCAAAGAGCTGTCTAAGGGAGTATTGCCCCCCCCCCCCCCATCCTATATTTTTTGTAATCCTTACTTTTTAAAACTTTCATACCTACTTTCTTCTGGGATTTTCTTTTTTATTTATTGTTATTCTATTTTGTTGTTTTTCAAGTTCTCATCCCGATTTTCAGAGATTTGAATAGCAATGTGATAATGACACACCATTATTAGTGTTATCGCCTCTTTCGTCCAACTTCAAATGTGATGATGTTGTGTTTATGTTTGTGCTGCTGTTTTTATTGGTGTTGTTTTTGTTTGTTGAATGGGGGTGGACATGATGGTGATGAGGTTGGGGATGTGCTGGATGCTGCGAGGAGGCATTAGTACTGAGATTTATGGTATTGTTATTGTTGTTAGTTGTATTGGTTTGTGGAGGGTTGGTGTTGGTGATCACCGAACTGCCCTGCAGGCCGGTATTAATCACTAAATGGTGTTCTGAATTGGTGACCCCACCACTGAGCAGCACCGGTGGAATATGGGGGATAGGCTGCATGGTATTAAGGGGTATAATGTTATTCATAATTGGAGGGGTATTGATTGACGCCATTGTTGTAATGGCACCAGAAATGTTATTTGGAGGTGTAACATTCCCAGAATGAGGAGGAAGGGAACCACAACTGCTGTTACTGTTACTCCCAGAACTGCAGTTCATACTGCTATTGTTAGTGCTGGAACTACCACTACTACCACTGCTGAAACTTCCGCTGCTAATGTTCATCAAATTGTGGTTTCCGCTGCTACTTTCACTACTACTGCTGCTACTACTGCTAACAGAGTTTGTCATGGGATTCATACCCGGATTGCTGCACATGTTATTGGAAAATGCTGTCGACGGATTCACTGAGCTGACAAAGGCCTCAGCATTTTGTATGACAAGACCCGGCGCTGAGAAATTTACAAGAATACTAATCGGATGGAACACAAGGGGTTGCTGCAGGCGGTCAAGCTGTGGCAGGGCATTTTGGAAGCATGATGGCTGGATAGTAAGTGGCAGGTAGTGTGTCCCTTGAGGGTGCAGGACAAAAGCTGGTAGTGGAACACCAGTGGTGACAAGATCACTCTCAGCAGTGCGACACTGAATCGACGATATGTTACCACCGTTTCCATTTGAGCTGTGTTCTGACGTTGGGTACACCGTCGAGTCTGAACTGGAACTTGGTGATTTTGATCGTGCTATCTTGCGTTTTAATTTCCCTGACATCTTTTCGTGTTTTTCATAACTGTGTCCGTGTTTCTCTGAACTGTGCTTCTCGTGATTGCGGATGTGGTTTTCATAGACGTTGCCGTCCTGCTCGTGCATCAGTTCATGATGTGCTGGCACGGAAAGGTCAACACTGAATTTCTCTTCCTGCGAGAAACGTTTTGTGATGTCGTGCTTGAATTTGTAGTTTGTGAATTTGCTGTCCTTACTGCAGTTGCTCGATGAACCCTCCGAACTGCTGTGGCTCCGGTAGTGGGTTTCAGAATCGACACCGGTCAAGTGAGCTCCCCCGTCCTCGTGAGGGATGCTGGATATGTAAGACTCACTGTTGGAGTATGTGCTGAGGGAATCGGTGCAGCTTCCATTACCGCTGTCGACTTGGTCAAAGCCAGAGTTGCTGTGAGAAAGCAGGCTTCGTAGCTGTTTGCTTGTGGTCGAATTGATCGACTCATGAGAAGGTGATAACATAGTTGGAACGGACTGTGATACAATCTCGGCTTTGAGGTTTTGTGGCTTACTATTCTCACACTCAGAAGCAATTGCAGAACTTATGCTTCCTTTGTCATCAGAATTGGTCTCTTCTTTGTGGTAATCTCCACAAGGCTGGTTTCCTGGAAATGACAAGAAACAAGAAGTAAAAATAAATATCCTTTTACACATAATATACTATAAACAAAGCACAATCCCAAAAGCAAAGATATTGGTTAAACAAGAACATCAGTCCCATTGTTATATAATGAAAGCACTTATTCAATTTGAGGGAATGAGCGATTGAGCTGATGGAATGATTGACGGATCAGGAGTCAAAAAATTACCTCAGCTGGTAAGCGGAAATTACGAATCTGATGTAATTTCAGAAAAAAGTAAATTCTGCCTCTGTTTCCTGTCACTCGGTGGGGTGGAGACGATTGATGAGTTGAATCTAGTATCTTAACCGGTCTCTCTCTCTCTCTCTTTCCTAATACAGTGAACACTATCTAATATCTCTTTCTCTCTCGTAGATCTCTGTAATCGTATTCTTACTATGCCCTCAAGTTAATAAATCCTCCATTTAAAAGAAGCCTTATGTGTCCATATGAATTAATTGGAGATGACGCTAGGCGGGATACCAGCAACAGTGTGAATAATGAGTTATACATTCCTCAGATGACACGAATATTCAACACAATAAAGTATCTACATTTCAATGGTCAAATGCTTTTTAAGAAATAATCGCTTTTTTAATATTTCACGAACAGTTGAGCTACCCTGGTTGAGGCTGATTAATCTGACTGTCAAGCATATATTTCCAATGAACTAGAAATTTCTTCTTCATGACAATTTTTTTTACAAAGATTGACTCTGAGTGACACATTTCCAGCTGACCTATAAACAATAATATATATTCCTAATGGTTATAATTCTCTGTTTCCTGAAATTTACATGAATTCTTTTCAAAACCATCATGTAAAGTGTTGATTTAAATATATGTTTGATGTTAGTGTTCATAATAATATAGTCATATCTTATATGTAAAGTAGAGTGATGAGTATAGCCTTCTAACCAAAAGCTACATATACAAATCTGCATCGACATTGATTAAGGCCAATTATTAATACATGTTTTCAGAAACTATGAATTTACAAAAAAATATTTTATTCACCCCAAACAAGGCACATTGGCACTGAGATGTAAGGGGATACTGTGATTTAGGGGCCATATTTATAGGGGAATCCTAAGTGGGGAGTTGTGCAGCAAGATGTTTGCTCATATTACATTTAAAATTCTGCATGTTGTTACAGTTGGGGGAAACAGATTTTACTGTTATACATCATTACAACACTGCGTACACATGCCTGACAGACTCTTCCCTTAGTTGACAGTGCTAGAATAGTAACAACCAAGATAGAGATAACAGTCAGAAAAATTTTGAGTTATTTACCTGTAACAAACTTCTGACTCGCTGCTTCCAAATGGCTAATGACTCTCATGCAGAACTGGTCCTTACTGTCAAGGCCCTCACACTCGACAAAGTATCGGATTGTCTCTGCCTCACACTCCTTGAAGCCAAGGTAGAATTTTTCTGCACAGCACTGGCCTTGACTGACTACAATAAGAAAACAAAACAAAAAATATAATTCTATATACTATTAAAAAGTTATGGTGTTTTGTTAGTTTGTCTGTTTATATGCAAATAGAAACATGTGATTGGTGAAAAAAGGAATAGGCAGAGTACACATGACTAAAGCAATAGTTTTTCCTATGTCAACACCCAAGTTCGAATCTAACATAAGTCTAAAGGATTTTTTAAAACTGGATATGTTTTATAAATTTAAAGAAATTGGCATAACATAATAACATCAAAAATTATTACATAAATATTTAAAAAAAACTAAATGACCGTTTTTTATAATCCGCAAAAATAAACAAAAGTTAAACATAAACATTAGTTCAGTTTATTTTATTTATAACCTATTTTACAAGAATTTAATGTTTATCTATTTATCTGTAATTTTCCAGTTAAAGTGCTGCTAATCTCTCTCTTTATATATATATATATATATATATATATATATATATATATATATATATATATATATATATATATATATATATATATATATATAAATGTACTTCTCTCCTATCACACGAGTCAAAAGACGTGCCAGACAAAACAATTTAAAATGTTTAGGGGAAAGGAGATAGCAACTAACAAGTCAAAAAACTCCCACTATGTTAAATTAATTTGAAAAGAAATTCTCTGCTCTATTTCTATAATGGGACGTTTCTTTGTTTACGTTCTTTTCTTCTTTCTATACCGATTGATACGTTTTTCTTTTTCTTTGGTAAATTTTCCAGTTTGAGACGTTTTCTTTAAAAGATTTTTTACCAATTGAGGTGTTATTTTATATGAATAGCTATGTGAACAACCGGTGAAGCATAATTACACACACAGATATATATATATATATATATATATATATATATATATATATATATATATATATATATATATATAATTGAAAATGAGATATAGAAAAACGATTATATATATAAATATATATATGGCACTTTAAACTGTACATCTACAAATTATTTGTGCAATGGATAAGTAAATATCATATACAGTTGAGTTGGGATGTTCTGGGAGTCTATGCAACTGCTACCAGAAGGGAATCTATGCGACTGCTATCAGATTTACTTACCGATTGACCGATGAACGTTCTGCAGATGTTTGATATGCCTGATTGCCATCTCAATAATTTCGGTCTTTTCGATTCGTCCCTGACCCTGAAAGAAACAAAAAAGATAAATGAAACAGTTGTTCAAGAGGGGAACACGAGTTGGACAGAATTTACGTTTTTAGGTCATTGATAAAGATAAATGCAAATTGTAAAAACAGAGAATAGGAATCGAACAAACGTACCTGTTTCATGTAATTGGCAGGAATGAGACGGCTGAGATCTGCAAGGCAGTTATTCATGCGATCCCGTCGACGTTTCTCTATGATACGGTGCGACATTGGATCCTGAAGAGAGAGAGAGAGAACAAAGAAAAAAGTAAGCAAGGTTGATAAAAGCAACGTTTTATTGAATTTTAATATTTTATCTTAATTTAATTTAATGTAAATATGCATGGTAACTGGGTCGTGCTAGTTGTCATACAAGTCGATATTCATCTTGATATCGTTTTGGCAACGTAGGGACTAACTTGAACCCTCAGACCCCCCTTTGTCGGAATGAGGTATGGTCCAGCTCGGTCGTAGGAGGTGCATCCTCCCAAGCATTACTTCCCCTTTTTGGAGACGCAATTGGTTTATTGCTGATCACCTGAGGTGCCCCTACCAGAGAATGTCAACGGGTCCACTCTCATCGAAGAAAGATGTCTCCTCTCTCCTACTTTCTGCCAACTGGGCAACCGAGCAAAGCTATCTTCACTGAAGATATATTTCTCCAAGAAGACTTTAGGCAGCCAACGAACGAAGAATATCGCCGCCATTCACATTTATGAAAATCAAGGGAGATAATTCAAACTTTTGCGATGTACAAAAGAAATAAATAGTCCTTCTAACAATTATCTTCAGAGTTCAAGGGAAGTAACTCTATTTAAATTCAATATCAAGGGAAGTAAGAACTATAATTGAATTTCAATAATTTGTTATTGCTTTTTAGTTAAAATTTCAGATTGTCGAGCGAAAAAAATATTGCAATAATGTTTGAATCATGTAGATTAATTACATTTAATTGAAGTTCTTAAATTATCTAACAAAATGAAATTCATAGATTAAATATTTTTCAACTGTTTGGCAAGGAGCAAACTGTAGTATCTGTTCTGATACTACGTTATATCTTTTCTGACCTTGATTAGTGAAGGAGAAGACCTTCTAGACTGAGGAAATTTAAATTTTTGTCTCAATTCAGAGTGCCACTTATTTGGGGAGCTGGATTTTCCCCAAATTAAAAACAGACTTTGTGTCTAAGTTTTCCCTTTTGGCAAAGGCAAGTAAATAGGGACTATTATGTTGTTTTTCACTAAATTTCTTAACTTGTTATCTGCGACAAGTGATTGTTCTCATTAGCTCTGTATCGATCTTATTAATTACTAAACATATGAATGTAACAGTTGAGGATGACGTATCAGCATCTGATTATCAGCATTAATTTGGGGTTTTGGGTCCAGAGAAAGAATTTCAAGATGTGTACTCACTCGTGGAGTTTTCGGTTTTTTACTTGGAGGGCCGTGCATTTCGTAATCTTCAACCGATGTGGCAAAGTTCAGAGGGCTGAAATGAGAAAAAAAAAAGTTCAATTATAAAAGACTGAAAGGAGAAAATATCACATGAAAAAAGGCTGAAAGGAGAAAATATCACATGAAAAAAAGCTGAAAGAAGAAAGATTTAAAAACTATTCGACAGAATTGCATCACATTTGGCATGACAAACTCTTGTGATGTTGCATGTAGCATAGAAGTGGGTGGACACTACTACTACTACTACTACTACTGCTAATAAAAATAATAATGATGATAATAATAAGGACGCCAATGAAGAAAACAGCCAAAATCTTAAGGAAAATCCTTGAATGCTGAAACCAACTCACATAAACTATGAACGCTAATCATCCACACAAAAGTTGAAATAGAAATAAATCAAAGACATAGAAAGAACACACGAATCCAAGGGAACTGAAACAGTCAGAAATTTCATAAAATGAACTTTCCCTCCAAAAATAACACACACACACACGCACACACACAAGTGATAGCACACACCTTGGCTAGTACCTCACAAAATAGTAAGTAAGGCTCAAGTAGGATTTTACATTTGGTGGAATTGGCCTCGTTAGTACCACACAAAATGGTCATGAAAGGTGGATAACCCGAAGAGGAAGGACGCCAACCAGACTTCCATTGGAAGGGTGCAGAGAGTATTGGAACTTTCGTAAGGCTTATTGTCATTCAAATTCCAGAGAAAGCCAACGATAAACAAGAAATCAATGATAAACGGCTGTTACGATATCACAAAAAATGATTTGTAATGGCGGAGAGTGCTTTAAATCTGGGGAAACTTATTATCACTCAGACTCCAGGGAACACCATTTGTTGCAACCAGTGATAAATCACTGCTAATGATTTATGTGAAGACTAATAATAATAATAATAATAATAATAATAATAATAATAGTTATTGTTGTTGTTGTGCTTGTTATTATTATTATTAACATTTATAATAATAATAATAATAATAATAATAATGATAACAATCACGACAACACCAATAACTATTATTATTATTATTATTATTATTTATTTATTTATTTATTTTTACTCACTAGTAGTTTTACACAACTCCCTATTTACTTGCCTCCCCAGGAGGGCGAAGTTAGACACAAGGTCGGTTCTTAATGTGGGGGAAAATTCAAATTCCTCAAAACGAGCACTCTGGATTGGGACAAAAATAAAAATTGCCTAAGTATGGAAGGATTTCTCCTTCACTGACCGAAGACAGAAAAGATAAATTGTAGTAGGAAAAGACACTACAATTTCCAAGAGTTTGTTTCACACAAGTCATTATTCACTGCCAATAACAAGTGGTGTTCTATGGAGTCTGAGTGACAACAAGTCTTTCCAGCATTTTCCATCTCTTTCTATAACAATTGCAAATCATCTTGCATTATTGCAACAGCTGTTTACCATTAAGTTATCGCTAGCAACGATCGTTGATCTTCTCTGTTATTATAGCGACAAAAAGAGAAATAATCTAAGGGGCTAACTCACAAACCTTTTACATTCTTCATTTATAATTGGTACGTTACTTTTATTAGAAAAAAAGTTTTTTTTTTTATATAATATTAGTCGTTTCTAAAATAATTTTGCAAAAATTTAGTAAGCATATGAAAATTTAGGTAATTCGTGACATTTTCCCTTTTTTGTGGCTTCCTTTTTCTGCAGAATGGTTTTCTGAGAATTCTACGCCGGTGCAACATTACGAAATGTCCCTTCTGAATAATAATATTAAAAAAAAACGGAACTTTTTCTAATTAAAAGTATTTCTTATATACTTGAAAATGTGGGCATTTTTAACGACAGCTAACAGAACGAAAAAGGGGTAAAAAACAAAAACAAATAGACAACAAATAAATGTTACGAAAATCAAGATAAGTTACTCTTCTACTAACCTGGATAAGTTTATTTGTGTTTTAACTTATTTTAAAGAGTTTTTTTGTTCAAAACAAACCTGGTGTCCACCTGTTTAGTTAGAACGAAAAACAAAATGTCTGAAATTACAGAGTTTCGATAATCGTTCAAAAAACGAAAATTAAGCAAAATACTGGTAGAACATTACATTTTCCCACGATTTGGTGACGTTTATTGGATGTGTTTCTAATACTATTTTGTTCATTTTTCGATTTTTCACCGATTATCAAGGGTCCCCGTGCAGGGCTCATGAACAGCCATTTTGTTTTTCGTTCTAACTAAACATGTGGACACCAGGTTTGGTTTGACAAAAAAAAAAAAAACGCTTTAAAATAAATTAAAACACAAATTAACTTATCCATGTTAGGAGTAACTTATCTTGCCGTTCGTAACATTTATTTGTTGCCTATTTGTTTTTGTTTTTCGCCATTTTTCGCTCTGCTAGCTGTCTTCAAAATGCCCGAAAATATAAGAAAGTTTTTTTGTTTTCATATATGAATTCGCCTTTTTGTCAGAACTTTTTTGTTATTATCAAAATATATTATCATAATGCTTCCTTTAATTTAAAACGGAAAACAATTTGTGAAAACAATAAAAAACAATAAAAAAAACAGCAATATTATGGCCGTATTAAGAATTTTAAACAACAAAAAAAATAATTTGTGAAAACAATAAAAAAAGGTTTATTAAGAATTTAAAATAACTTTTGAAAACAAAAAAAATCGAAAAAATGTTATTACAATGGATATGACATTCTGTTTATTATTTGTTTATTACGAAATAAAAGTAATATATTCGATTGATTATTTGTTTTTCTGAATATTTACTTAAACTATAATCAGAAAGAACATTTTAAATCAGTGCATCAGTTTAGAGTTCTCAGAAAACTACTCCACAGAAAACGGAAGCCACTATAAAGGGAAAATGTCACGAATTACCAAAATTTAATAAATTTTCATCGAATTTTGACAGTATTAAATTTAATATTCTAATAAGGAAAAGAAAACACATCGTGAAACAATGATTGTTACTTCCGGTTATCTTATGTAGTTTAGAGTGACCTCCCCTTGATTGTTTTATTTCAAATCCAAACATTTTTTAAGTGCATTATTGATAGCAATTTGTGACTAGTTAAGTTAATTAATGTTAGTTAGTTCCAGTTTCTATCCCCTCCCCATTATTGGCCTTGTGCCACATTTTATATTTGTTTTATATTTTGTGTATAATATTCATGAATAAATATATATTGATAGCAATTTGATACTTATTTTAACGCGGATAGAAACAAAACAAAAAAAAAAAGAATGCATATTGAAAGAAAACGTTATAAATAGTTAGAAGTACAAGGAATATCGCAGCAATTTAGTCGTCACAAGCACATCATTTATAAACAGAGGTAATTTTGTTTAAAATAAGCCACTGCTTCGCATTTGAATATAAATGTATGCCCCCTCCCCTATATTTACTTGCTTCCGCATGCTGCACATCCTAAGTCGAGGATACGTCATCTACAGAGTCTGAGCCATTTTTAAGTTAGGTGGCATTGTTTCTGTCGGAATAATGCATTGTTCTGTGCAGTTCTAGGAGATCCACCCTCCCAGTCTTTACCTTCTCTCTTTGAGAAAGGGGTTGGTTTATTGCTAATCACCTGATGGAGAATCACTGGGGAATGCCGACGGGGTTGCCCAGATATGTTTGTAGGCCAGCGGGCACTTCCTTTAGTGTGCTAGTTTTAAAAAATATCACTCCACCTTGTGTCTAGCCCGTTGGAGAGGAGATAAATAAACTATACACGAGGGCAACGTTAAACGCAAGGTCGTTTTTTCATGTAGGGGATGACCATCTCCCCCAAAAGGGCCACTCTGGATGAGACAAAAAGAAAAATATTTCCCCAGTCAAGCAGGATCTCTCCTACCCGACCGAGGACAGAACTGATACTACACTTTGAATTATTTATTTGCAAAAAATATTAAAAAAATTACATTTAAAACAAATTAGACACAAGGCCATCAACAGTGTGGGTAAAATGGGTGTCATTAGTCATCCTTGGTCTAACGTGATAAAAATGTATATTCTACTCTTAACTAGGATCATCTCAATCACCACAATACCACATTTACACTAGGAGCCGTTCTACTTAAGATAACCCAAAATTGATTGAACATTTTATTTTTCATAAATATACTTATATACTGGTACTACACTTTGATTCCAGTTCGAATGGTGTCCCCTTTTGTCTTTCAGTCAGTTTGGCCATCAAATCGTTCTTTGTCGGGTTGAGGTATGGTCCCGATTCGTACTAGGTTTTGCGCCCTCCCAGGTAATACCCTTAAACATGTAAATTTAGCTCACGGCGCTTGGAAAAAACATAGAAAATCACGAATAGAAAAATCAGACTCGGACAGGATTCGAAACTTTGCATCTCAAAAAGGTACCACTTGTCGCGGCTGTCGCCTTAATCATTTGACTAATGTGCCCAACGGTCAGTGAAGGATGAATTTGTTCAGATAACCCATCTCTCTAACATTGCGATAAATCTGTTTCTGTTTGTACTATCATAGTAACCATCATCTCATCGAATTTGTGTTGAGCGGCGAATATATGATGAACATGTTATATGGTAAACATTTGAATTTATTTCTGACCTATACGATCTATCACGTTGCTTTTTTTGTTGTAACCCTAGGAATAAACACAGAAAATGAAAAGAGTAACATTTGACTCGTACAGGATTCAAATCATTTTTCTCTTGTGTAAGAATACTATTCTAAGTTTAAGGAAATATAAGGCATTCATAGCAAGAATCCGTCTTTCTAGCACATTGTGCCTAACATCAAATAAAATTTCCATTAGAGGTTATTTACAAGAACTTCTCACCTGTAAAACACATTACAATGGGATTTCTTCCATGCAGGCTACAACATTGTCATCTTAAAATCCTTTTGTGTAACTTCCTTTGAATTACAAAAAAATTCAGTAAGTTAATCGGAGCACAATTCGTGGAAGTATTTGTAAAACAGGCACAGAGATGCAATGTGGCGGCGATGGGACAGGGACTGAAGCTTAGTAGACAGTGTGGGACCTGTTAGGTTAAAGACTCTGTTTTTGCATCTTGTTCAAGAGGATGGCAGTTCGTGCACCACAGCCCAGATGTGGCAACAATACTCCATGCATGAGCGAATGGTGGCTTTATAGAGACATAGGATACCGACTAGTGTGAGAATTTACTAGCACGATAAAAGGAGCACACTTTATTTGCAGCAGACTTGACAGTATCTTCTATGTATTTATTTTAATTCATGCTGCCGGTTAATGTTAGGCCAAGAACTTCGGACATTGGACTCGCGGAAAAGGTACTATTAGCCATGGCAATGATTTGTCTTGGAAGTACTAGATGTAATTTATTGCCCCATTCTACTGGAGACAATTCTAGTTCATCAAATCGTCTGCCGGGCGCGGCTAACAAATGTAAATAAAAGAAACAGTTTTTCTTTTCCGATCTTCCAAGAATATAGCTTACACAAAAACAGAACACCAAGTGAAAAAGTTTAGCTCACCTGGGGGATTTGTGTTTTCGTACCATTCGTCCACTGAAGGAATATCTAAAAAAATAAATTAATATCCAAGTGGTAATTCTCTTCTCAAAAGCAGGACTCTCACCTAATACCAAACAACAGCGATTCTTCTTTTCCCCCTCCGTAATTCGTTATCATTAATTTATTTTAATTCAACAAAAGAACTTTTTTTCTCATTTCGTTCTCTTTTTGTTTTTGTTTTTCTTATAAAAGTGATTTCAAAATAAAACAATACAAAGACTTTTTAGATATTTATTTTTGTAAAACCATCCGTCAGTTGCTCCTTCTGTTGCTATTATGGCGATTCTATTAGCGTCTTGTATTAGCTTCAAGCAAAACATCTAGCCATTGTTTATAATTCTATCCGGCTTTGTTTTAAATTGAGAACCATAAACAACTAATACAAGAACGCGAATTCTTAAGACACGCCCATGAAATGCTTAAGCATGACAGACCAACAACGAAACTTCTAGACTTAAAGATGACAGACCGACGAAAACGATTATAAACGTGAACGTGACAAAAACAAAATACAATTCTGTTTAAAACCTAATCGGGACAGACCAATAACAAACGTTCTATTTGAAACTTTCAAAGTATAGCGGATCGACTAAAATGCTATTCAAGACATAAGCATGACAGGTCGAGGAAAACAATTTAAAACTTAAACCTTACAGACAAAACCAAAATATGTTTCAAACGTAATTTTGACAGACCAATATCGAACGTTCTATTTCGAACTTTCAAAGTTTAACGAATCGGCGTATAAGCTACTCAGGCAATACGATGACAGACCGACGAAAAGGATTATAAACTAAATCGTGTCAAAATAATACAACTGTTCAAAACCTAATCGTGACAAACCAACAACGAAAATACTATTAAAACTTTCAAAGCCTTAAACAGGTCGACGAAAATCTCATTCAGATACATAAGGATAACAGTTCAATGTAAACGATTTTAAACAAGCGTGACAGACGAAACAACATTCTATTTCAGACTTAACAGATCGATGAAAATAGGTCACGGACATGACAAAACGTTATTTAAAACTTAATCGTTACAGAATAATCATTCTACTTTAAACTTAAGCCTAATAGATCGACGAAAATGCCATTTGAAACTTAAGCGTTACAGACCAAAAAAAACACGTTATTTCAAACTTAAGCATGACAGACTGCCTTTCACACATGACCTCATATTGGCATGCTTGAACAATGACATACCTAAAACCTGTTTAGGCTTTTGAAAAAAATATAACTTCACAATTCTTGATTAAGTCCAAACCGACTTCTTGGCACATATTTAAAAAAATATGCTTTTATACTAATGAGTCACCGCTTATATTTAAATTAATTAATTTATAAACTAAATTTTGCATATATAGATGTCTTTAATTAATTTATAGATTAATTTTTGCTTGCACAGACGGAAGACATGGACACGTGTTTCTGGCTATATAATAAATATTTGTTTTGTTTATTATCTATGTACGTATACGTTTCGTCCTTTCAATCGGGACTCGTCAGCATAGAGATGTAACTATTCACTAATCCGAGTATGAGAGGAAATACGGGTATGAGAGCTCAATGTAATACACAGAGCAAGAATAAAATAAAATATAGTAACACGAAATCACATAATCATCGATGCAATAATTTATTTCAACCTTGTGGTATTGTCAAGCATCCAAGTGAGATGATTACATTTTTGAAAAAAAAATCTGGATACAAAACGTGACCGTCTATGTATGAGGTTCAGACTGGTGGGTGGGTTAGAGTTTACTAGTGCAAATATATACAGGCACAGAAAGAGAAAGGTTTTCGTGGCGTAGAGCGGGGAGGAATACTGACAAATGTTTCATAACATCGTGGAGTCACATGTTTTTTTCCAGGCTTTGTTGTACTCCAATGCGAGATGACTAATAAAACATGAATTGAAATTGTAGCGTCGGAGTAAAAAAATAAAATAAAAATGATAAAAAAGATCGCGTTAACAAATAAAATAACCTTAACAACAACAGCAAACAAACAAACAACAGAAGTAAAAAACAAAGTAAAAAATGTAATATTTGAAGGATATTTGTCTGTTTCGTCTTTTCTGGCGCCTCTCAAATGGGAAGGGGGGATTCAGGAATGGCGAAGAGACAGGTATATTTTATAAACGTACTAGCTGTACCTACCCGGTGTTGTCCGGGATGCAATGACGCAATTTTAGTTTTTAATTTCTATTTGTTTGCACATTTCTTGGTGACTTATATGTTTAGGTGATTATCCAAAACTGTTTCATATTATAGGACGTCTGGGCCGGATGAGGTAATTAAAAATAAATTAAGTATAACACAGTACGTTACTATATTCCTAATAACATGGTACAACAATAACAAATGCATATTGATTAGTAAGAAGCAGAGATTAATTTATCAGCTTAAGTGCTATTTGGGTCTAACTTTGAAAATCACACAAGATAACTTTACATGTTGGATTAGAAGGTTTAGAAAAAGGAAGAAGAAAAGTAATATTAGAAGAAAAAGAAGAAAAATAATAAAATTTTCGAATGGTTCATTTGAACATGGCCCCTATTTTTTTGTTTGTTTATGGAAATCGCCCCAGGCAAGGCACGAAGCAATTGGTGCAAGGAGCTAACAAGAACGAAATATGATTATCGCAAAGACAGGAGATGCCCACAATGAGGTATCAAAACAGCGAATTGATGGAGACCACTAAACCAACGAGTCAAACGAGCTGGAACAAAAGAAGCAAGGAATAGATTACATAATTCTGAAGAACACATGCCATAATAGTATTTATAGAAAAGACTGAGACTAGCAACACCACGTTTTTGAGAGAAAGGGTGAAGAGAAGAAGCAAGGGTGGCCAATCAAATTACAGATACGTTTCCGCACCTTATCAAGAACCCTCAAATGGGACAGAAATTCACCAGCCCAAATATGACAACAGTACTCTATACATGGTCTGATAATAGATTTGTAAAGATAGAGAATAGCCTCAGGTGTGAGAAAGTGTTTGGAGCGATAGAGAGAACCGACTTTACGAGAAGCAGAAAGAGCAATGGATCTAATGTATGCACTCGAAGAAAGATTTGATGAGAGAGAACGACCAAGAAGTTTCAGAGTCGATTTCTCCTCAAGAGCAGAGCCATCCATGGGAATCTCAGCAAGAATAGGACACGCCTACGATTGAAAGACACGAGCTGAGTCTTAACAGGATTAAACGAATCAAGCTATTTCGTACCCCAATCCACAACTGAACCCAGGTCAACTTCTAGATCAGTTGCATATTTTGACTGATCCGAGGGAGATGGGCGAGAAGCAACACCAGAATAAAGTGTGGTATCACTAGCATAGATGTTGATTTGCTGAATAATATACTCTGGAATATCATTTATATAGACAAAGTATTGGGCTTAGAATAGAGCCATGCGGCACACCAGCATTGATAGGAAAAGCGAATGAAGAGACACCGTCCAAAGTTAATCGCAAGCTTCGATCAGAAAGAAAAGACCAAATAATGTCAAGAACCTCACCACCAATACCATAACCCTGAAGTTTGTGTAAGAGACCAGAATGCCACACTCTATTGACTTGCCTCCTCACGAGGGAAGAGTAAGACACAAGGTCAGAAAATCCAGCTCCTCAAAAAAAGAAGAAAGAAAGAAAAAGACACTCTAGATTTCGGTTTCACTGATCGAGGACAGAAAAATAGAACAGATACTACACCTTGCGCTTAACCAAAAGTCTAAGGAACGACTTGTCTTTCTTTTTAATTTTATTTCTTAACCTTCTGATCGTCTGTCGCATCACGAAAAACCAGATGAAAAGACATTTTCTAAAACATCAACTAACTATTTTCATTTGAAATACTTGTAATATTTAGGCGTTCTATTATTAGCGAAATGATTTAGAATAGCCACAATACAACCAGGGTTTTTTTCCCCGCCTAATAAACCGGTATCGTCCGGGCCTTCGGGTCTGGATTTACGCCGGTCTATTGGTTGTCGGTCCTGTGCAGTTCTAGGAGGTGCACCCTCCCAGGCCTTGCTTCCCCTCTTTGTGGAGGAGTAAGTTTATTGCTTACTGCATGAGGCGTCCCTACTGGAGAATGCCGACGGGGCTGCCCAGGCAATTTTTAAACAGCCAGAGTGCTCAAATTCTCGAGCGCTAGTTCTTTCCCACTTTCCCGACCTTGTGTAACATCATACCGTGTGGGAGGAAGATAAATAAAGCCACAATATGTGTGCCATGTTGCAAACATGCATCTGTTGTTATTTCATACCAAATATTACTCAACATGCTTTGTCGTTTTCATATATTTTTTTTTATAACGAACACATTATTCAAGTGTGTTCCTGTCTATCTAGCTTGCTATAATCGAAATATTCGCAAATAGAAATAATAGCATATCTCTCGTGCTCACCGTATTCATATTACAATGTAATGATAGACTTTTAACACACACACACAAGCGTGTACGTGCACACGCGCACACACGGACAAATCAATCGGAATATATAACACCTTGCGATTGCATACGCACTTACAGCAACCGGAAAAAACAACAACATAAAAAACAAAAAACAATCGAAATCATCAGCAGCCGCAATGGATGTCTCGGTGCACACACGCACACACAGACACAGACCGACTTTGATACAAGCGATATAATACGAATTCAACACATAACGGATCGGAGGGGTGGGTGTGGGTGTGGCAGAGTCAGTGGACGCCGACGCAGACCTCACGTGTGCGAACATGTGCCACCAGCCATGATTCGGCGCCACCCCTCCTTCATCGCCGGAACTTCAACTATTTTCAACAACACAGTGTCTGCCCGCCATTTTGGCAAACCACTGTTAATTCTACTACTACTACTACTACTACTACTACTACTACTACTTGCATCTCTGCCCCTGCTCCTACGAACCCATTATGACAGCGAGACAACTTGTCATAAAAATACTCCTACACACCATTAAGACCGCATTCTTTTCTAACAATTTTTACAGCCCCACCACCTCAAAGAAGGAAACAATAATAAAAACAAAAAACAACAAAAAAGCTATTATGCTACCCCCCACCCTCCGTCCTAATACTGCCTCTATTCACTTGTCTCACCCCATGAGGTCAAGCTTGACACAGGGTCGTTTATTGGGACTTTTAGTAAAAGATTAAAACATCGCCGACATTATAATGATAATTACAGTTTCAAAACCAATTTTAGAGTTTTTAAACTGCCGAATAAAAAAGTAAGTTCGGGCTTGAATTAAAGTCAAGTATTATGGTTCATTTGGGCCCCACTGCTCCTAAACCAAAGTAAAACGTTAATTTATTTACTAAGTTAAAGAAAACCATATTTCCAAACGAAGAAAGTCACGTGACCAGAATCCGACCAGTCACCTAAGAATAAATTCATGTTCAGTTTCCGAACTTTTATTAAAAAAAAACAACAACTTAATTTTATAGGATCAGGACATTTTAATTTATTACCTCGCACCCATGGTCAAAAGAATTGCCCCCTCCCCCATGTCTAACGTAATTTCAACAGCTTATTGACCATTGTATTACCACGGAATTTCAATTTCAATTATTATTATTGTTTTTTGTTTGTTTATTCATTATTGTGCTTATCTGAATAAATTTGGGCAGATTTAAACTAACATGTGTACGTATAGTTCTCTCAACCTATATAAGTTAATTCATGGAGTCCTATTGCCTCCCTACGAAAGCAAAGTTAGACACAAGGTCGTTTGTTATGTACAGGATATCCAGCTCCCCCAAAAGGACCACTCCGAATGAGACAAAAATAAAAAATGTCCCCAGTCTAGAAGCGTAGTATAAGAACAGATACAACACTTTGCTCCGAGCCAAAAGTCGATCAAGTCTATTATTTAATTTACTATAAAACTACTAATAAAACTAGAATATTAAGAACAGAGATAATATGAAATTGTCACGTTAGTCATTCACAGACAGCTGTTTCCCCGTCTCACAGCTCTTCTGTGTGGTTAGACGAGACAAGTGTTTTCACGCTGAGATTCGAAACCTGATCGCCAGATTATTTGCAACTGTGATCAACAGTGTCAGGAATCTTACCTATATCAATGACAGTAAGAGAATATATTTATCTCCTCTCCAGGAGGTTAGACACAAGATCAGGTGTGGTTTTGAAAAGCCAGCGCACTAGGATTCACTCCCTCTGGCCTACAAAAATGCCTGAGCAGCCCATGGACATTTCGCAGTAGGGGCGCCTCAAGCGATTAGCAATAAACTAACCCCTTCCTATAGAAAAGGTATAGCCTGTGAGTAAGAGGAATCATAACGCTTATGCCTTTTTGTTTTAAATTCAACGCTACCAGTTACCTAGATAACTTTATTATATAACATATATAATGTTTATATATATATATATATATATATATATATATATATATATATATATATATATATATATATATATATATATATATATATATATATATATATATATAAACATTATATACAATATATCTGCAAATATATAATGTTTATATATATATATATATATATATATATATATATATATATATATATAAACATTATATATTTGCAGATATATTGTATGGACGTCTGCTGCATTCATTAAAATGTTAAAACGCAAAACAAATGCGCATTATTTTTTGTATTTTTCTTTACGTATAAAAAATGAACACTGCCCTGTTTATTTATTTTTCTACCTTCCTCACCCCGACCCCCTCCTTCCTCGTAAGAATTGTAAAATAGGTTTGAGGAGGGTATGGTGGGGGCAGGTGTTGGGACTACGAGGGGCGAGCGGGAGGTGGGTGGATGTGTAGACTTGCTTTACTTTTACGCTAATGTCACATCGAACCCGGAGTCGGTGGTTGTGTGGCGTTGCACATGTTTCGCCAGGACGCCGAGCAGCCGAGAGAGACACGTGACTTTCGCAGCCAAACTATGGAAGCACGCAACGGAAGCTGTTCCTTTCTTTTCTTTTCTGTTCTCGATGTTTCTCTCTTCCTCTCTCTGTGTTTTTCCCTTTTGCCCACTCCTTTCGATCGACTACGCACTTGCAAAAGGCTTGTCTCGTGTTTTAGAGTGCTTTGTACTTTTCCTTCAACGATATTCGGTCTCTCTCCTACCCTCTCTCTCTCTCGCACCCTCTCTTGTTGTCAATGGCTGTTGGCCTTATTTACTACTACTACTACTACTACTACTACTACTAAATTGTTAACAAACACAAGCACTTTGAACTGGCTAAACTATTCGTCTACAGTGATCGTCTGTAACCGAAATTACGTCACATTTCCAAAATATATTAATGACGTCATAGTAACGAGGTGTAAGTGTTGTTATTTACATTATGGGCAAAAGTCCACTGTCCAGATTAGTTAACACTCGATTACCGGTAAACCAAAACACACGACACATAATTTATATAAAACGTATTAGAATGAAATTCTTTACATAGCTAGCCAAGTTTAAACGTTTATAAAGTTTTTTGTGTCACACTTTTCCTTCTCGACATCTAGTGGCGGTCACAACATACCTACAGGTCTGTGACGTCATTAAATATCGAATGTCTAGAAAACAGATTTTATAGAAGAAAAAGTGCTAAATAAAAAGTGGTCGAAACGTTAAAACATGGCTAGTTATGTAGAGAATTTAATTCTAATGCGTTTGATATGAATATGATATAAAAAGTGTACGCATGGGGCTTTATTCAAAATTCTATATGGATGCCAGTAATCGCCACCAGCTTCTAAACTGCCTGGAAACCGCATCAACTGATTTCACCAGGAACTTTTTTCTCTTTTCTTCTTTTTTTACTAATGAGTTAACACTTATCAAGGCTAAAAACCCACTCGAAGATGGATAGATTGACAGATGATTGGTGATGAATACTATGGGATTATTGAAAACAGAAGCCGAATAAGAAAACAGCATTTTTCCCCATTGTCAAAAATATCGCACGTCGAATGTGAGGATCAAAGGAAATATAACGCATAATTTATAACTCTTGTTCCTACCATTCATAATTGTAAGAATTATATTTCAGTAATAACTTACAAGTATTACTTACAAGTATAAGGCGTTACTTTCCATTAACCCTATATATATATATATATATATATATATATATATATATATATATATATATATATTACGTTTGTTTTATTTGATACAAACAGAGTGCTCAACGTTTTAATAATAAGAGCGTAATATTTGTGTATACTATTACAGAAGTAACTTAGGTTTCAAGCTGAGAGAGCGGACCCAGGCGAAAACAAAACACTGGGTTTTTATTGAGTTTTAATTAAAAACCGCTCGCTGGCTTTCTTCAACCATATTTAATCTATGGGGAAGTGGGTGCCTTTGTGGAATAAATTCCCTGTTTTAAAAATATGTTTATTATTTCTGTTTTCTTGGTAGCTAATTGCTGGGGACTTCTTCGCCAAATCTCAAAATATATTTAGGTTCCTTTGATTTTTATAGAGAAACCCACAGCGAGTATTTACTGGAGAAAATATGAGAAAATCTATTAATAATAATAAAGATAGCCCCCAGAATGCATTAGACGACCTGTTTGAATTTTATCTAAGAAGAGTCCTTTAATTTATCTGTTTTTCTTTTCTTAATTATTATTTTTCCAGTGCCTTATTTTTTCAGATTTTTTTCGGACGGAAATAGCAACAAGCTA
>OY744531.1:73031202-73046202 GCA_963556195.1 Sepiola atlantica
TGAGATGGGATGATTGTCAGGACCAAGTTCGAATATTTGTGAAGACGGTTAATGACAGGAATCTGTTGACATTGGATTTGAAGAAGACCAAGTTGCAACATGCAGGAAATCAGTCCCGCAGCAACGTGTTCAACTGAGGGGACGCTATTGCAAAGAAGCTCTGCCCATGGAAATTCCGCCTGAGGCTAGGTATATGAATGTTTTACAAGAAGGGACCAAATATTGAAGCCCAGTCAAGCACCTATCAGGGAAATAACGAGAGAGAGTAGAGAGAGACTAGCAACGTCTCTTTTATGAGAAATGGGCTGCAGGGAAGAGAAGAGATCACCCCCCTCCACAAGATTTCGAAGTCGATTTTGTACTCTGTCAAGGCAGGAAAGTGCTCTGAGCTGCGCATCCCCAGATGTAACAGCATTACTCAACCTTTGGACGTATCTGACTCTCATATGGGTAGAGGATTGCATCCAGAGTCAGATACTTTCTGGAGCGGTAAAATGATCCAACCATTTTCTTCTAGATTTTTACTTCAGAATACAATTAATTATTTCTTAACAGTTTCCAAGACATCTCTCACTACTTTGTTTAGCTGACTGATTCATCTGGAATTCGTCCAGGAATATACGCTATCACGCCATTCTCTCGGTGGTTTATCTCTTCGTTTCCTGCTCCTTTCCACCATTCCTTCTAGACATACTAGATCAGCAATGGATTGGTTTATGGTTTTGTATATGTTTGCCGGGTTAATTACAGATATGAGGTTAGAAATCCGGCTACTTAGGCACGTTTCGAAGAGTTCACATTTTTCTTCGTTCAATTTTAGATCATACTTTGGAGTTAAACATGTCTTCTTTGGCCCATAAAAACTCAGTCTTACTTACTTTAACTCTCAGCATCTTGTGATCTGAAATGCCAGGAGTGCTCAAGGTACGATTGGTAAACGTTTCGATTCCCGACACATCCGACACATGTAATTATTATTATTATTTGAACTGATTAGAAGTTCTCACACAAGTTATCGTCAGTGATAATAACCGGTGGTGTTCCCTGGAGTCTAAGTGACAACAAGCCTCCCCAGATTTCCAGTACTCTCCACCTCCTTCCGATAACCACTGCAAATGACTTTGTGGTATCGCAAAAGTCGCTTACCATTGGTTTCTCGCTGGTAACGATCATTGGTCTCCTATGGGATTTGAATGGCAATAAGTCTCCCCAAGATCCCAGTGCTCTCCGCACTCTTCCAGTGGAGGTCTGGTTAGTGCTCTCCCTCTTCGGTCTTTCCAGCCTCCTTGACCCTTTACGACTATTTTGTGTGGTATCAGCCGAGGCTGGTGCCATAACTCTTTTTTTTGAGGGGGGGGGGACAGTTTATGAACTTCTTGCCGTTTCTGTTCCTTAGGTTCATGTGATAGTGTTCTTCCTGGGATTTTGTTTTCTTCCTATTGTAAATTACACGTGACTGGTTACCGTTTGTAGATTATCCGGGTTGGTTTCCGCATTCAAGGATTTTCCTTAAGATTGCAGCTGCTTTAATCATTGCCGTTTGATTTCAGTGATCCCTTTTTCATCATCATCATCATCATCATCATCATCATCATCATCATCATCATCATCATCATCATCATCATGATTATAATAATAATAATAATAATAATAATAATAATAGTATGGTTTCAACTTCAGACAGACAGATACCAAATCTCAATTAGTAATAGATATGATCTTTTTTTTGAAATGTTATCTATAACGTTGGATCATATAGAATTATGATACAAATCAGTCCGACATTGGCTTGGTACTGTTTAATCCTAGGAGGTCCCCTTCCTAGGTTTTACCTTCTCTTTGAGAAGGGGTTAGTTCATTGCTAATCGCCTGAGCCCCCTCCCCATATCTACAGACAAATGTCGACGGGGCTTCTCAGGTATTTCTGTAGGCTATTGTGCGCTTATCCTAATGCGCTGGCTTCTCAAAACCTAACCTGACCTTGTGTCTAACCTCCCGACAAAGAGTTGAATAATATATTGCATTTTGATCATTTCTTCGTCATTTATTTTACCGTTCTGTTTAATATGGAACAAACACCTCCTCTCCCTGTATCCTCTCTCTCACTAAACGTAAATATTAGCAGGTGCACCTGCCACATGATGAGTTCTTGAAAATACTGCGATACTCTTGGGCTCTTTTATTTATTCGCTATAAGAAAGCAAGCGCTTGAACTAAGACCTTTTAAAAGTAACATTAGAAATAAGAAAGAAACTAACGGTTAACAAAAATGTCCGGGAAACGCCGAGCTTTCCCGCTGGTTAAATATAAACCGTCGGAAGGCAGACGATCGCAGATGTAAATATTTATCGCAGAGTATTTTACTGCGAGTCGGTAACCGTGGGAGGTTCATCCAAACATCTAATCGATAATAAGAGACTGAACAATAATAATGATGATGATGATGATGATGATGATGATGATGATGATGATGATGATGATGATGATTGGTTGGGGGTGGATGATCTTATTTCATAACGAGGCAAAGTGTTGGCAATCTTTGCAATTGCTTGAGCGCCGGTATATTCTGTAATAACTGAATTGACACAAATCCGAGCACACAAACACGCACGTGCTTTTACGTAATCAGACTTTTACCTACCCACTCACCTACATCTACCTACCTATCTATGTCAGACTCTATCTATCTATCTATCTATCTATCTATCTATCTATCTATCTATCTATCTATCTATCTATCTATCTATCTATCTATCTAATTCTTTCTCCTGTCCCTATTTACTTGCCCTTCCACGAGGGCAGTGAGGCACTGGGTTGGTTTTTAATGTGGGAAAAATTCAGCTCCCCCAAAAGGTGCTCTCTGGATTGGGACGAAAATAAAAATTGCCTCAGTCTAGAAAAATGTCTCCTACACTGACCGACGACAGAAAAAATGAAGTGTAGTATCAGAACAGATACTACATTTTCACCAAAGCCAAAAGGCCAAGTAACTTTCCGTCTGTCTGTTTTTCTCTCCCTCTCTTACGCCCTCTCTCCCTCCCTTCTCTCTTTCTTTCTCCCCTTTTCTCTCTTTCTCTTTCTCTCTCTCTCTCTCTCTCTCTCTCTCTCTCTCTCTATATATATATATATATATATATATATATATATATATATATATCGACAATAATAATAAAATTAATTAATTATTTATACAATAAGTTTTAGACCCAAAAGAACTTGTAGTAAAAAAAAAACTAATACTCTCCAACCCATAAAATATTAGAAAGAACCAATGTTATATATAAGTATCTCGCTGCACAGCTCCCAATTTAGGATGACCCCGCAAAGCTTTCACCCTAGTTCTCAGTAGCCCCTTACGTCTACAGTGGCAACTTGCCTTGTTTGTGGTGAACTATGTTAAAAAAAGTTCAAATGCCCTTTGGGAGAATGCAACTCCAATAATAATAATAATAATAATAATAATAATAATAATAATAATAATAATAAAAAAGTTAATAGCTATATTGGCTTTACTACCACTACCCTATCCTGCAAACTCACCATGCACATAGTAAACAATGTAAAAAAACATAACTGCCCTCATTCTGATTTAAGACAAGTTTTAGTTAATAATACGACAAATAATATATTATCAAACTAATTAAAAAAATACAAAATACTCGGCGCTATCTTTATTAAACACCAACACCTTACAATAAATATTATTACGTATGAAACCAGTAACAACATTTTTAAATTCTTAATATAATGTACGCTAATTCTGACATCCCAGACTTTAAATTGTAAACGTTTCTTCTGGAACTGCACCGGTTTGTTGATTTGACGTATAACCGAATTCACATGTAGGTACTCGGCTGCTGTTTGAAATTCTCTTATTTTCTCCAGCTTTTTGTTCCATTTTTTTTTTTAACCTGAAGATGATTCAACGAAGAATCAAAAGTGATACATAGGAAAAATTCATTATTTTTTTTTGATTTTGACACCAACACTGATTCGTTATTCCTAATAGGAAATCAAACGCCTGAAGTTAGACATTTTAGAACCAGTGGAGGATACGTCCTCGAAAATCAGTCCGACAGTGACTTTGTGTCTGTCTGGCTGAGGTATAATTTTGTTCAGTCTCAGGAGGTCCACCCTCTCAGGCTTTACCTTCTTTTTGAGAAGGGGTTAGTTTATCGCTGATCGCTTGAGGTGTCCCTACCAGCGAATGCCGACGGGGCTGCTCAGGAACTTTGTTGTTGGCCAGAGTGCGCTAATTCTAGTGCACTAGCTTTTTAACTTAACCCCCGACCTTGAGTCTAACCTCTTGGAGAGATAAATAAAATAAGTTAAATGAAGTAAGAAATATAGCATGACGAATGCTCCTAAACATTCCAAGAACACGATACAGCGAGATTGCTTGCCTGCTGACTACAACATGGCCGTCTTCAAGTCCAATGTCAACAAATTCTTGTGGTTCCGCCTCTTAAATAATCAAATTCTATCAATTCCACCCATTGTTTCCAATCCTCTCATCGTATTGCTCATCATCCAACTGACAATGTCATTAACCCTTATCCTCGAGTGGCTTTTGACATTGGTAAGTGGTTAGTAATTAGTATAAAAAAGTGGAAACACCGGGTTTCTTCACTAGTCTCTAATTACTTGCCTCCCCACGAAGGCAGAGTTAGACACAAGGTTGATTTTAATGTGGGGAAAATCGAGCTCCTTAAAAAGGGGCACTTTGAATTGGGATAGAAATAAACACATTGCTTTAGCCTAGAAGAATTTATCCTTCACTGACCGAGTACACAAAAGATGAAGTGCAGTATCAGTGCAGACACTACATTGTGCTCCTATGAAATGACTCACAGTGGTTGGTGTGCCGTAAAATAGAAATTGCAATTCAATTGAAGAATTTATCGACAATGTGTGTGTGCGCATATGCGTGTGTAGCTGTTTGAGAGAGATAAAGAGAGAGAGAGAGTAAGAGAGAGATAGCTAGCTAGCTAGAGAGATAGAGAGATAGATAGATAGATAGATAGATAGATAGATAGATAGATAGATAGATAGATAGAGAGGGAGAGAGAGAGAGTCAGGGAGAGAGAAAGAGTTATAGTCAGAAAGAGAGAGAGAGTTAAAGTCAGGGAGAGAGAGAGTTAGAGTCAGAAAGAGAGATAGAGATAGAGAAGGTGAGGGGAGGGGAGAGAGAAAGGGAGAGAGAGAGAGAGAGAGAGAGAGAGAGAGAGTGGAGGGGTACAGGTGTGTCGGGTTGGGTAGGTAGAGATGAATCAGGGCAGGCATTCATGTTGCCCGGATCATGAGGTTTGGAATAACCTAATCATCACAATTAGCAACGTGTTTTTTGTCACATGTACATGATTGTCTATGGACATGTGTTTCTTAAAGAGTGTGGGCGTATGAGATCGAGAGGGAACGAAACGAAATACACACACACACACACACACACATATATATATATATATATATATATATATATATATATATATATATATATATATATATATATATATAGTAAAGAGTATGCACCCCACAACGAGTAAAATTAATTCTTCGAACAGAACAGTTTTGCACCACTTTTATGCCCTTTGCGATGATTAAAATCAAGATATAATGATAGTAAACTTTATATCTAGAATCCTTATTCTAAGTTTAATCAAAACACATTACATTATTTTGATTCTAGAAAATGGCTAAAATTTAAGGCTTAAGCTTAAGGTCTCTTGAGAAGAAATTGAAATTCTGGGAATATTTCTTAATTCGTGTCTAATGACTATGGATCAACTTGAATGCAAATCTGAAATAATATTTGAATTTTTAAATAGGAGGTTGTGCCCATACTATGTCCCCTAAAAACTCTTTAAAATACTCCAAAAGAACCTGAAATTTCTGGAATAGAAGTAACTGTGTATATCAGTATCGTAAAAAGTATAAAGAAATACATAAATAGCTGCATTTATATACAATATAAGTATTATAAATCATATCTGGTAACCTGTATATGTGTGTACGTGTCTGTGGGAGTTGATTGTTGCCTAAGATGAGTATTTTCAGTGATTTGGGAATATAATTGACTTATCATAACTATTTGTTGATATATAAAAATTCCTTTTTTTGTACACGCTTACAAAAATTAATTTGATATTTACCAATCTTTGAATATAACTAAGCAAAAGTTATATCCCCTTTTATATGACAAAGCTTTTTACAAACAATATGGCGGATTTTCTTATTTCTTTACTTTTTTCTTAGATCATGAAAATATGTATTTTGATGTAAAATTAATTTTAATTATTAATAGTTTTTACCGAGGTATTTGATGCTGGATCTTTTCTTGTAATGTTTGCTTTGATTTGGTGGAATTTGTAACTTTTTGGAACATTGTGGTTGATTTGTGTTTTTTGTTGGGTACCTACGAACATTGTGTGTGGAAGAAAGTTTAGCGTTTAAGTTTTTTTAATGCTTTCATTGTATGACTTAAAATAAACACTGTCTTGAAACAGCTGTACACAACTATAATACTTTTGTGTATGGTATATATTTCGATCTCCGTCTCTCTCTTTCTGAGTTGACCAAATCATGTTCATATTGATTTTTAAAATTGTAATTCTGTTTCTTTTGTTGCTGACTCTAGACCTAACTTAAAACATCGTACAAGAAAACAACTGTGGGCCACTCAATGTTGATCGCCATGACATGTGCAATTTTTATACTTTATTTATTAAAAAAACCTTTCCTTAACAGTAGCACGGAAATTTAGTTAGAAAATGTCGCAATGTGCTATTGATCTGGACTATAATTCACCAAAACGATATTCCGTTAACAGATGGTCTGGCATTGTAAATTTAACCAGGATAACAATGACAGGAAATATTCTAAAATGTCCGTTGTTAATAGATTAGCTTTTAAAAATATTATGTTATTGGTCAGTACTTACGGTATAGCGACACTTATGTGTGTTAAGTATTGCTAAATACGATTGAGTTTACAAATTTCGAAAGGAACAATGTAGCCGAAACATTTTTCAGCTCAGAATTTTGAATTTTGTGTTTTCTTTGTTGCCCGCGGGATTCTTTGGGGGAGTAACTACCTATGGTTCCAACCTCCTTAGGGCATTCGAAATACTTAGGGGGCTATTCCTTCCGACTTTTGCGGACGAATTTTTGGCATATTTGCAGCAAATCAATCACCAGTCGGCTGTTGCATCATAATTTCGTAGGACTTTTTACCATCTTATTGCTATCTTTTTACCAAGGCGGTAACCGTATCGATAACCGCTTGACAGCTAAATATGTGTTCCGTTAACTTACTCGACTATTTCAAATTTAGCTATAAGCAAAGTGTAGTATATGTTCTGATACTACACTTTATCTTTTTTGTCCTCGGTCAGTGATGGGGAAATCGTTCTAGACTGAGGTAATTTTAATTTTTGTTTCACTCCAGAGTCTCCCTTTCAGTGGAGCTTAAGTTTCCCCACATTAAAAACCGACCTTGTGTCTAACTTTGCCCTTGCGGGGAGGCAAATAAATAGAGGCTACTTCACATCTCTTCTCTAACATATCACGTCATTCTCTTCGGCCAAAGATCAGACATACCCGGTGTTACCCAGGAAATAATGCGGACCGCAGTATACTCCTATTCCCAGCCCCGAACACCATGTTATCATTTTTATTCTATACTTTTCAATATTCAACTTAAAATATAGGAAAAAGTCGTCTTTGCTGTGTATTAATATCCAGTGTGAATGTCATCCCCATGTAATGATTGTCAAAGACCCTAATACAATATTTACACCATAGTTGGATTATTTGTAAATGTTCATTCGAGAAAAGTTGTGCTTGATCTTGGTATACGGCTTTATTAAATAGCATCTTCAAAGAGAGAGAGAGAGAGAGAGAGAGAGAGAGAGAGAGAGAGAGAGAGAGAGAGAGAGAGAGAGAGAGAGAGAGAGAGGGTAATAGTGAACGAATCGAAGAAGTAGGGAATACTGAAATCTGGCGAGACTTGCTGTCACTTAAACTCCAGAGAACACCTTTGCTTTTACAGTGAATGGTCATAGTAATAATATTTTTGGGATTTCCTAGTGAATAATCGTACACCCTATAATAAAGACCAATATATATATATATATATATATATATATATATATATATATATATATATATATATATATATATATATATAATATTAATTTTAAGTAAATAATATTAAATTATATATGTATATATATATATATATATATAGATAAATATATATAACTAATATTCATATAAAATCATCGAATTACGTTAGTAATTTAATTTTTCATATATAAATTATTGTTATCCTAATGACCTAAAGAAAAAAATAAACCGTTGATTTTTTGTGGAGGATTCCTTTCCAGATTCATTTCAGGCTGCAGGGGTTGTCTGACTTGCTATTTACTTTCTCGCTTCCTCTCACCACTTGAGATGATTTCGTACGGAGGCTAAAGAAAGGCGTTTTCTTACTCGGTGACTCTTGTGGAACGGAGTTATATTTATTCATATACAAATAAGTACACATTGGACTTTATTATCGAGTGGCAGATGTGAGTGACCCGCTCGGAAAGTTTGTTTTTCAAATTTTAATTTAAATGTTAGTGATATTGAATTGTGGCGCCATTAATCTAAACATCACGAGATTAACTTACTTCCCACGCCCATTTAAGTGTGTTTTAACACGTGCTTCAGATAACCTTTTATTTTATATGTGTACTAAAAGAATACCTGTCCCAGGACGGGTACAATTAATTCCCCGAACAGAACAGTTTGGCACGACTTTTATGTCCCCTTACGAAGATTAAAAAAAAAAACAGCATATAATGCTACTAAACCTTAAAGACAGAATATAATGCTACTAGACCTTATGTCTAGAATATTTCGATCAATTTTGATCAAACTACATTATATGATTTATTTACTCCTCTCCAGGAGTTAGGCACAAGGCTAGTTTTATCTTACTCCCACAAGGTAAGATGTGACCCAAGATCGGGTCGGGAAAGTGGGGCTTGAAAAGCCAGCGCCCGAGAAGTGAGCGCTCTGGCCATTAAAAATTGCCTGGGCAGCCTCGTCGGCATTCCCCGATAGGGGCGCCTCAGGCAGTAAGCAATAAACTTACTCCTCCCCAAAAGGGGGAAGCCAAGCCTGGGAGGGTGGACCTTCTAGAACTGCACAGGACAAACCCACAGACAGGTGGAATCAAGGCCCGAAGGACAAGGCGACACCGGTCTATAGGGTGCAGTATCCATCGGAACAGATACTACACTTACTTCCTAGACAAAATGGCAGGTCGGTGCTAGAAAATGTCTAAAATTTAAGGTTTCAGCTTAATGGGTCTTAAGAAGGGATTGAAATTCAGGGAATCTTAGTGTCTAATGACTACGGCTCAAATTCAATGCAAATTTGAGATATAATAGGTGTTAATATCATGTAAACTTTAATATGTCGGTCCGGCGTCTGCCTTTCATCAAGAATTGTATTTCTTGATACAAATTGAGTCAATATGAAACTATTATCAAAAACTGGAGGTTTAAAACTTTGTGAAACGCCCATTATTCACGTGCAAGTCGGTGCACGAGAAATCTCTCAAACGAAATGCAAAGGGAATCGTTAGCCTTTTTTAATGTCAACGTACGGCCGTCCATTTAGCTGTAACTAGCAGGAAGACCCGACGTTGCTCGGGATTTAATGCCCATAAAACCATATTACTTTTTTGTTTGTTTTACTGCCGCCCTCCTACCGTTTCGTCCCCTAATATAGTCGGAAGAAGCTGAAATATTAGAAGACTATCTGAATTAGTGTCTTAGTGGTTTAAATATAATATATGTATTAGAAATGTTAAGGGTGTTCTGTCGCAGTGGTTCACTTAAAGGTAGGGCACGTAGATATTTGGCAGATGAAGGGTAACGTAGAGATCTGGGACCACTTCCATTGACCGAAACGTTGTGAGAGTAACATCCAAGATGAAAACAGAAGTCCGAATAATTCAAATGATACACACGGAGAATTTTATACATATGATATAAATTTAATCAGAATAGGATATATTTGAAGTTTAAAAAAATGTTCGGACCCCATAGGTTAGGAGGGCACTTAAAGATTCAGGGCCACTTCCATTGTCTTCCTCAGAAAATTTTATACATATGATTTAAATTTCATAAATACAGGATATATTTGAAGTTTTAAGGGGATTATTCCCTCTTTTGGGGGGATGGGGAGTTGAATTGTGTCTAACTTTACTTTCGCGGGAGGGACAAGCTAATAGGAACCCAAGCGTTTAATAGATGTTCGTATCCACATTGGGTAATCATTACCGTTATCGACATAAAATATTTTCAAGGAAATACAGTTAAGAAATTAGTCAAAAACAATTTATTTTGGTTTAACTACTCATTTCTTACTTATGTGCGTAAAAAAAAATAACATGAGATACAAGCATTTTAAGTTGTCGTAAATATGGGTTCTGAGCAAAGTAGCCATTTTCTAGCCACAGAAAGTAAGATCCGTAACGTAGACAAGTTACTAATAAAAATGGTTACTTTGCTCTGAACCGATATTTACGAAACCTTAAAATGCTTATATTTCATCTCACATATTATTTTTTAACGCAAATAGGTCACAAATGAGTACGTAGTTCAAAATTATTATTTTTTTTTTTTTACTAATTTCCCAACTGTATTTGCTTTAAAACAATTTATGTCGGTAATGGTAATGCTTACCCCACTTTGATGTGAGGTACGATTACATCAACTTGTGTCATTGAAATACTTATCAGCGAGGTGCAATAACACCATCTTTATTTTTTACTCTATTCACCCTCTTTCGTCATTCTTTCTTTGCCATTGCCGTATTTTTGTCTGTGTCTCCTTTTTAGTTGTAAGACAGATCACCAGCATCGAACCCTTGCAACAAGCTTTAGTTGGCCCAATAGAGAGCAGTCGTTTTTACCGGTTGAGCCACGATAGATCGGCTGCTTTTTTTGGCTTTCATTTAAAACAGGCGAGAATTGCACACCACGTGACGGCGAAGGCGAACACGTGTGGCTGCGCGCATGCGCGTCGGCGCACAACCTCGTCAATAGTTGCGAGACGAAAATAATCGATAGTTGCGTTCTGAGAGTCTCTCGCAGACATCGCGGAATTTGCAAGATATTATTCACAATTCGGTCAATGTACGCAACCTTCTGCATTGGTTCTACTACAACTACCGTTTCACATGTTCTTATTTTCTCGGACCTTCGAAGAAAATTATGTAAATCAAATAAAATATAGAAGTGTTTATTTTTCACGGAGTTTATTGAAAATATTTTTCGCAACGAGTTCAAATAATGTAATTGTGGTTGTATTTGAACGATAATAACATAATGTTAATCGGGGAAAAAAAGAATAAAAATAGGATTATCTTGTAGTCTCGATTCGTTCGCTATGATACCGTCCTCCCAGGCAATACCTCCTATTTTAAGGAAGGGCAGTGTAGTGTATATTTCTTCGTCATGATAACATACATGCATTACCTCCTCGTTTGAGAGCAATGTAGTATCTGCTTTGTTGTTATGAGATCCACCAGGTATTACCTCTTCTGTTGGGCGGTAGGGTTACTTAGGGTTAGGGTAGTAACAACATTTCCGTAAGTGCCGGGAATACAATGGGAAATTAAACAACTTTTTTGAAATTCAAAGCATTTACTTTTATGGTCAGAAACGCTCATATATTTATATATATATATGGCCTGATGGTAAAACGTCAGACTACAGACAAAAATATCAAGTGTTCGATCCTTGTCCATGTTAGCCATATTAATTAAGGCTGATAGTCAGAATCACGTGTCCATGGATTCCTTTTATGTCCGTAAAACTTACTATATAAAACCCCTATTAGGCTACATTCCATTGACCATGATTTTATTCATTTTCCAGAGCTTCTTAGGATTCTGAAGAGTTTATAGATGAAAGATTCGGGATTGACATACTAATGTTGGCTGTTCTTCTGTGAACGAAACGGTCCGTAAAATGTATCGAAGTTTATGCTTTGAAAAGATAATCAGAAAAATGAATAAAATCTTGGTCATTAGAATGTAGGATAATATTGTTTATTTATATGTGCTCTGTTGTTATATTTTAACAATCATCGAACTTTTACATTGAAAAGGGGTGTCCATAAAAAGAAGAAAGTATATGCAAACACATATACCCCCTTTCTCTCTATCACCCTCTCTCTCCCACCCCCTCTCTCTCTCTCTCTCTCTCCCTCTATATATATATATATATATATATATATATATATATATATATATATATATATATATATATATATATATATATATATAAATACGAACTACAAAACTTATTTTTTAATTTTATTGGATTATTCTGTGCGATTAATTATATATATATATATATATATATATATATATATATATATATATATATATATATATATATATATACAAGTGTACACTCTCCGTAAATATGACGAAATAATGTCTTAATAAGAAAACAGAAAGAAAAAAGAAAGAAAACGTCTAAAATAAAAACTAAAAAAAGGAAAGAAAAACGTATTAATAGAAAGAATAAAGGAAATGAAGAAAGAGAACGCCTAAGTATGGGAATAGAATTCATTTCAGACGGCGGGGTTTGTTTAACTTGTGATTTACTTCTCCCTTCCCATGACATGGTTTCGTCCGGCACGTTTTTGACTCGCGTGACGGAAGAGAGGCACACACACACACACACACACACACACACACACACACACATATATATATATATATATATATATATATATATATATATATATATATATATATATATATATATATATATATATATATATATATATATATATATCAGAAATAAATACACATCGGTCTTTATAATAGTCATTAGACACAAATTAAGTAAAATTCCCAGAATATTCAAACTCCAGTTCTTCGAGCTATTTTCAACTGAACTACGTTGACAATGGCCCAAAGAAACTGGACTTTGAATAAAATCATAGCTTAAACATGTCTGCACATATGTAGCCAATAATGTTTGGAAATATATATATATATATAAATAAATAAAATGGTTGTTTTTATAGACTGAAAGGATATGAATATTTGAAAATAAAATATGGACACTTCCACTTCTGGGTGTCCTATAAGCATGTTTCTAAACATTTTAATGATAGATTTACTCTTATAATGTACATAACGACAGTGTCACTATTAAAACGGAATAATAATTCTAACGATTTAGTAAAAACAAAAAAAAACCCATGACGTGATTTCTTTGAGAACTATGACGTAGCTTTAGTCACAGACATACACAAACTCTTCATTCTTTAAGATCGAAAAACCTTTCTTATTTTATTAGTTAGCACCATTTTACAGCACGAGTTGGTAGCTAGGTATTTACGTAGATAGGGACAACGGTATTATTACATGGAATACGTTTAGTTAAGGTGGTTTTGAAATTGTATGCTGTTCGTTAACTGAGCTGAGTGTCAGCGTTAGGCTTTTAATTTTTACGTAAACATCAAATTATTTTTAGCCACGAACACGTTCATAGGCACGTTTTTGGCCCAGTAAATCGTGTGATGTGTCCGTGTATACGCGATGACGACCAATTGGATTACGCGTTGACCCGACTTAAGTTTAAGAGGCTTAAAACAAAACAAAATAGCAAAACAAAACAAAACAAAAAAAAGAAAGAAAATAAAACAATCAAAGAATACACCGTGTTGGTAAATAAAAACATAAATATTTATTTTATAAAATTAACATCAGATGAAAATTATACATTTAATAATAATCACATGATGTTGCCATTAGTAACGACGTTGTTCTTTTTTATTACTAAGAGAAAAATATAAAAGTCACATAACAAATGTCGTTTATTTATTTTACTTATTTTATTTAATGTAGTCTATTTATTTCGAGCTTTTTATGCACACATAGTAAATTACAATATAAATTATGCTAATGTTTTTAAAAAAATTAATTCGAACTTAAGTGTATAATGCTTTTTTATTATTATTTTTTTACCAACAAGTAACCATTTACAAAGGCATAAATCCACTCGAGGATAAGGTTAATGAAATGGATGAATTGTCAGTGGAATGATGAAAAATATTATGAGAGAGTTGAAAATGATGACTCGAATGGACGAAATTTGATTACTTTTGATGACAGTTATTGACAATAGATTTGAATACGACCGTGTTGTAGTCTACAGTGAGACAGTCCCGTGGTAATCAGCTATTTTTGTTTACTTTAATGTAAATAAGATAGTCCTTGATATATATATATATATATATATATATATATATATATATATATATATATATATATATAAAGATAGATCTTAGGTAAACTTAATTACGACATGATCGCTCTAAGAATTCAACATAAACAACAATTTGTGTACAATCGTTTCTGAGACGATATGGGTTTTTATTAATATCAGCCGCTTCAGCAGCACAGGGTATAGCCACAAACTTAGAAGCCAACATCCAGCAACTAGACCATAGTGTTTTACACCTCCAGCTATGAAGCAATTTATATAGAATGAAAGGGAGTAGGGGAATATATATATATATATATATATATATATATATATATATATATATATATATATATATATATATATATACATTATATATATACATTATATATACGTTATATATATATATACATTATATATATATATACACTATATATATATATATATATATATATATATATATATATATATATAGAGAGAGAGAGAGAGAGAGAGAGAGAATTGTAGAATATAATAATGATATTTTATTCTTCGAACTTATGCATATATAATAATGGCTATTTTGTTTTATATCATGATAGATATTTTTCATTTGAACGTTATCATATATAGTAATTGCTATTTGTATAAATAGTAATTAGAATTATAATGCCTATTAAATATATAATAATGGCTATTTTAGATACGTCGAACTAATATATATATATATATATATAT
>OY744531.1:73056202-73178702 GCA_963556195.1 Sepiola atlantica
ATGTATTATTTTAGTGTTATTAACTAGAATTTGTCTAAAATCATAGGGAGGGCAGTTATGTTTTTATAGATGTTGGTAAATTGAGCAAGAGTTTACAAGATGCATGGTGAAGCAGCGGGAGAGAGTAGTGCTTGAAAAACCAATGTAGCTATTTGCTTTATTATTATTATGGGAGTTTTATTCTCCCAAAGGGCATTTAAACTTATAAATAACATTGGTTCTTTCTAGTTGTTTTGGGGGTTGGGAGAAGTTGTTTTTTCCTACAAGATTTTAGGTTTTAAATTTCTTATAGTAAAAAATAAGTCTTATTTTATTGTTATTGTCAATTAAGGATGTGTATCTGTATATTTTTCATGGCTTTTTCTTTCTAATTTTAAGTTTGGTTGCATTTAATTACAATAGTATATGTTAACATTGTTTGAGTTGTGATGTTGAATATTATTATTATTTTTATTGGTGTTTTTTAAGTTACGAATCATTAATTTTATTTGTTCATCAACGATATAATTAGAGCATTCGTTGTTAATAAGTACTTGTTTTATATTTTTTATTTCAATGAATAGTATTTTTAGAGGAGGAGATTAATTTGGCACGGTTTAATAAATTTTTACAATAGCTATTTTGCAGGGATAAGGGCACTCGCTCTTGAAATTTAAAAGACTACAATTTAAGATGGTTCTTTTTTTTTATAAGTGGAAGTTTTAAACGATTTATTGGAGGCGTCAATAAGAATATCTAGGAATGAGATTTTATTATTTACGTTCAGTTCTATGGTGGATTTAAGAACAGATATTTTTTGGAAAACGTCTTGAAGTTTGTGTATTTGTTCATTGTTATCAGAAATATTTTGTTTTCTAGGTTTCACATATAGAATTCGCTAAGAATCGAACCGAACACCGAACCCATTGAGACTCCGTCAATTTGAATGTAAATGTTTACCTTAAAGTCATAAAAAGGTACTTCGGTGGTGCAGATTAATAGTAACTTTTGAAGTATCTTTTTATTAATTTTAAGTGGAGGGAGAGACGGGTTATTGTATATATTATTGATGATTATGTCTATTGTTTTCTTCACAGGTACATTGGTGAATAGGCTTTCTACGTACAGAGAGGCAACGATTTATTATCCGGTTGTTTGCTTTGTAAAATTTGTAATAGTTCTTATGTGGACTTAAACACTATATTTGCTAGGTAGATACGAGCTTTGTTAAGTAATATATAGGAGTAGTAATTTGGGATATGATAGGTCGGAGAGGGGAATTACGTTTATGTATCTTAACTGTTCCGTATAAATATCCAGATTCAAAATCGCCAATTATTTTGAAATGTTGATAATTATCAATTTCTGTTAACTTGTGTCTTTTACATGTTGGTAGGATTATTGTTAATTCTTTTGAATTTAGTGCGGTCATCAAGAATTGTTTAAAGTTTAGCGTACTAGTCTGATTTATTAAGTACTACAAATATGTTTGTTTTGTCGGCTTTTTTTTTAATAATGCTATTTGAATGATTGCGGAGTTCATTAGCGGCTTTTTAAGATTGGGATTTAATAATGGATTTGATTGTTTTTTAACATCACATATGAAACCAGTGGTAACATTTTAAAATGCTTAAGGTAATGCGATTTTGTTCTGTTATGCCATTCCAGCGTCGCTGAATTTAAATCGTCAACGACTTTCCTGGAACAATGCGAAAAACGTTCTCTGCGCGTTTCTCCGCCGTCTTTTATAAAAATTATCTTCTTTCTTCAGCTTTTTTGTTTATTTGCTTTTGACACCTGGGGACGATTCGACGAAGAATCGAAAACATTAGTGAAACCTATGGAACATAATTTTTAAAAAAATTTAATACAAAAAAGACCATCAGAAGAATTTAAAAAATATAAAAAAGGTTTAATTAAACAGACGAATTCTGTTATTTTTAACAATGTTTGCATAAATGCGAAAATGCTGCCTAAATACACACACACAATGTGTATCTGTTTCTATATTTTTATGTACAGGATTCACTCTTAAATTAATTAACCTATCACTATAAATTTTGAACAAAAGCTACATGGCGTAAGATGCCGTAATGTGGGTTATTCTTAGTTTAATTTAGTTATTACACAAAGGGGGTAAAAAGGGGTGGAAGTCCTTTCTGACATTTCAGATACCTCTGATTTTTGTGAAATTTCAACAAGTTTTAAGCGGCTACAAGTGAATTACAAAGACTAAATCCATACAAAATATATTATACTTTATTAATCATTTTCTTCAATAAGTAAAAGGTAGATGTTAGGAATTAAAACGTTAAATGCTCATATATATTGACGGCGGAAGTTGATATTGAAAGTTCTTTAGTCAAGACAAAGACAATGTTTTAAGTCCATAAATCTGAACGAGACAAGGGTTATTATAAAGCCATGATTCTGGACGAAGAAAATGGGATTAAGAGTCCATAAGAGGAAAATGTTATTACAAAAGTCCGTACGTACGAAATCGAAATAAGAGTTAGTTTGTAAGGCTGTCAGATTTCATATTATCATTATTCGAAAGTAAGTCTGTGCCGACTCCAATAATCAGGGGCTAAAGGCGGGGTTCGTTTCCGCGCCAAGAAAGAAGTTTGGTCGCTGTTCTGAGTGCGTGGGTTCGTTGGGTAACTTGGCATTCCGCCAGCCAACTTATTGAAAAGTGCGAACACAATTCTTTATATAACAACTGAGAACAGATGCGCAGCTCCAGGAGAAATTGTTTCTTATTGGTTAAATCCCTACATAGGGAACCAATCGGAATTTAGTATTTGCTCTAATCAATATTAAGTATTCAAGTCAGTAAATATCGAATGATTTTAGACATCGTTATTCTGCCGTTGTTGTTGTAGCTATTAATACTTCTACTGATTTCGCACTGTTGTTGTTTAGCTACTACTGCTACACGTTTGTGAATTTTAAAGAGAGTATAAGTAACTAATCGGATTTACAATTGTTTTAAAAAATAATATCTTTACAGTAAACAAAGTATCCACGTAGTTTATTATAAAAACAATTTTTTCTCGTCAGAATCTTTAGATCAAAAATATAAATATGTTTATATACGTTTATATTAATTTTGTCTACTATAAAAATTTCTGGTTGTTTCCGTTGTAAAATTTGTAATAGATAAATAATATCGCTGCCTGGCAATAGTGAGTTTGTTTTGATTTTCGGACCTTTACTTTTTGTCACATCGTAAAGGTATAATTTTTCGAATTGAAAACATTTTTTGTCTTTCTGCTCAGAGAGGACAGATTTGTTGTTGACATACAAATGTTGGTTGGTCTCCTACTGAACGAAACGGACCGTAAAATTGTACGAAAAGGGTTTGTTTTGAAAATAAAAGCAACGCTGTAGCGATATGACAGAGACTGTAGCAAGACCTATGAGGTTAGAGACTCTTCTTTTGCACTCTGCCCCAAAAGAAGAGGAGGCTAGTGGTTTGTGCACCAACCGAAATGTAGCAACAACACCACATGCTTCAAATACACTGTTGTATGAGCACATGCAAAGAAGAAGAATGATTCTTTTTTGTTCTCTTTCTCCTCTTTCTTTGAAACATGTAGTCATACAAGAGTTTCCCACTTTTTTACACAGTTCTTTGCATTATTATTGTACTCTGCAAGATCTTTCAAGCTGCACCGGTTGGGAAGTAGAGGGCAGACAATTCAGTGTTGCATCGTATGGTCCTCCTCTCCACATTCACAGATGGTTGGGCCAGTTTTGTAGCCCCATATACTCATAGCAATTTTGATCGACCCATTCCCGTTCTCAGGCAGTGGAGTGTTTTCCATTGGAGCCAGGGTGCCTCTGAACCGGAATGGATTCAGAAAAGTGATTTCTATGTCAGTAGGAGGGTGCCCATTCTCTAGCGGTCTGGTTCACAGCTGTAGTCTGGTCTCTTAGGGGTTCGACCTGGCTGAGGAAGCTTCTCCTTGACTTCAATCGTTGGACCGTTGGTTCACTTCCATGAAGGAGATAGCGTTCATCACTGTGCGCCTTTGTGATCTCTACACAGCTGGCAACTTCTTGTCTCACATCTGAAAGGAACAATGCCAGTGAATAATTGAAAGTGAGAAACTTATTTTGATATTTCTATCCTAGAAATAATGTAAGAACTGTCATCATTAATATGATTACCATAATAAAATAATGCTATACCATCAATACGATATATCTACGGCCACATAAATATAATACAATACCACAAATTACCATTTTGAATTACTTCCATCGTAAAATAATGCTATATCGTATTAAATACTAATAACTTCACCGTAACATAATGTAATACTACAATATCATTTTGCTCTACAAATTTTACACTTCATTGAAGAATCAAAATGCCATTTTTCAATAACATTTTATATCCTACACCTGAAAATGAATTCAATACAACCAATACCATGTTGCTTTATTTATTCGAACTACCATTTAAATACCATCACCCAATAATAATGCAGTTATGCAAATATATTTTCCTAATGTAATTTTTCCATTACATTTTCATACATCCGACATAAACTAATACAATACTGCCAATACAATTTTGCAATACAATTTTGCAATACAATAGCGCCAATACAATTTTGCAATATAATTTTGCAATACAATTTTGCAATACAATACCGCCAATACAATACCGCCAATACAATAACGGCAATACAATACCGCCAATACAATTTTGCAATACAATTTTGCAATAAAATTTTGCAATACAATTCGGCAATACAATTTTGCAATACAATTTTGCAATACAATACCGCCAATACAATTTTGCAATACAATTTTGCAATAAAATTTTGCAATACAATTCTGCAATAAAATTTTGCAATACAATTTTGTAATACAATTTTTCAATACAATACCGCCAATACAATTTTGCAATACAATTTTGCAATAAAATTTTGCAATACAATTCTGCAATAAAATTTTGCAATACAATTTTGCAATACAATTTTGCAATACAATACCGCCAATAAAATATTGCAATACAATACCGCCAATACAATATCGCCAATTCAATTTTGCAATAAAATTTTGCAATAAAATTTTGCAATACAATTTTGCAATAAAATTTTGCAATACAATACCACCAATACAATACAGCCAATACAATTTTGCAATAAAATTTTGCAATACAATTTTGCAATACAATTCTGCAATACAATTTTGTAATACAATACCGCCAATAAAATTTTGCAATACAATTTTGCAATACAATTCTGCAATAAAATTTTGCAATACAATTCTGCAATACAATTTTGCAATACAATACCGCCAATACAATGTTTCATTACAATTTTGCAATAGAATTTTGCAATACAATTCTGCAATAAAATTTTGCAATACAATTTTGCAATACAATTCTGCAATAAAATTTAGCAATACAATACCGCCAATACAATACCGCCAATACAATTTTGCAATACCATTTTGCAATACAATTTTGCAATAAAATTTTGCAATAAAATTTTGCAATACAATTTTGCAATACAATTTTGCAATACAATACCGCCAATAAAATTTTGCAATACAATTTTGCAATAAAATTTTGCAATACAATTCTGCAATAAAATTTTGCAATACAATTTTGCAATACAATTTTGCAAAAAAATTTTGCAATAAAATTTTGCAATACAATTTTACAGTACAATACCGCTAATACAATTTTGCAATACAATACCGCCAATACAATTTTGCAATAAAATTTTGCACTACAATACCGCCAATACAATACCGCCAATAAAATTTTGCAATAAAATTTTGCAATGAAATTTTGCAATACAATTTTGCAATACAATTTTGCAATACAGTACTGCCAATACAATTTCGCAATACAATTTTGCAATAACATTTTGCAATACAATTCTGCATTAAAATTTTGCAATACAATTTTGCAATACAATTTTGCAATACAATACCGCCAATACAATTTTGCAATAAAATTTTGCAATACAATTCTGCAATAAAATTTTGCAATACAATTTTGCAATACAATTTTGCAATACAATTTTGCAATACAATTTTGCAATAAAATTTTGCAATACAATTTTGCAATAAAATTTTGCAATACAATTCTTCAATAAAATTTTGCAATACAATTCTGCAATACAATTTTGCAATACAATACCGCCAATACAATTTTGCAATACAATTTTGCAAAACAATACCGCCAATACAATTTTGCAATACAATTCTGCAATAAAGTTTTGCAATACAATTTTGCAATACAATTTTGCAATAAAATTTTTCAATACAATTCTGCAATAAAATTTTGCAATACAATACCGCCAATACAATACCGCTAATACAATACCGCCAATACAATTTTTCAATACAATTTTGCAATACAATTCTGCAATACAATTTTGCAATACAATTTTGCAATACAATTCTGCAATATTATTTTGCAATACAATTCTGCAATAAAATTTTGCAATACAATTTTGCAATACAATTTTGCAATACAATACCGCCAATACAATTTTGCAATACAATTTTGCAATAAAATTTTGCAATACAATTTTGCAATACAATTTGTCAATACAATTTTGCAATACAATACCGCCAATACAATACCGCCAATACAATACCGCCAATACAATTTTGCAATACAATTTGTCAATACAATACCGCCAATGCAATTTTGCAATTCAATTTTGCAATAAAACTTTGCAATACAATTCTGCAATAAAATTTTGCAATACAATTCTGCAATACAATACCGCCAATACAATACCGCCAATACAATTTTGCAATACAATACCGCCAATACAATTTTGCAATACAATTTTGCAATACAATTTTGCAATACAATTTTGCAATACAATTTTGAAATACAATTCTGCAATACAATTTTGCAATACAATTTTATAATACAATTTTGCAATATTATTTTGCAATAAAATTTTGCAATACAATTTTTCAATAACATTTTGCAATACAATTTTGCAATATTATTTTGCAATAAAATTTTGCAATACAATTTTGCAATACAATTTAGCAATACAATTCTGCAATACAATTTTGCAATACAATTTTGCAATAAAATTTTGCAATACAATTTTGCAATACAATTCTGCAATGCAATTTTGCAATACAATTTAGCAATACAATTTTGCAATGCAATTTTGCAATACAATTTTGCAATACGATTTTGCAATACAATTTTGCAATACAAAAAAAATTATGCTATCACACCAACACAATTTTGAAATACGAATTTGCAATACTATTTTTATACCTTAATCGTAAATTAATAATCTACCATAATACCATTTTGCAATACCATCGTGCAATGCTAAAAATATTAGGTAAGAATTACGTAAAATAATTTAATATTGCAACCGCCATTTTAAATACGATTTTGCAATATCATTTTTATACACCAATCATAAAATGATAAAATACCACAATATAATCTTACAATACTATTTGTGTATCATTTTAATACCGTATCAGAAAATAATGCTATACTACAAATACCATTTTGCAATATTATTTTGAAATACTTCCATTGTACAATAATTTAATACTGCCAATACCAAATTTAATACGATTTTGCAATATCATTTTAATACCACAATCATAAATTAATACAATACGACCAATTGTGTGATACCATTTTAATACTCCTATCGGAAAGTTATACAATATTATCAATACCAGTTTGCAATACCATTTTAATATCCCAAGTCAGTTTTTTGAGTATGGAGTTGGCGCATGGTTGAAACCTTACAGGGTCTGTTCACTGTCGTCTGTTCTACCCAGTTGGAAAAAATCTGTCTAAAAGACAGAGACCTCTGGCTTATATTGAGATCTACGCTAAGTGGGCGTAATGTCGAGTGGGTATGGGGGTTTAGTTTAGTCTCAGCCCCATAACCTAATTATCATTAATTAACATTTTGTATTTCAGCATTTACCATTTTGGTGAAAATTGTTTCAACACGTTTTCTAGTGGTAAGGAGCCTAATCTCGACTCTTAAAGCTTGCTTACTTTAATTTGTGCCTCTCATCCACACCGACCTGGGTGGGTCTCGAACGTTTCCTGTTCCTCCCACTCACTATATATTGAGCCGTATTCGCCTTCTGATAGGCTGATTCAAATGTCCATCTTGACAAATCTAACCTTTAAAAGGAGTGGGCGAAAAGTGTGTGTGTGTGTGTGTGTGTGTTTGTATTCCGAAATAGCAACAATCAACATCGCACTTATCAAAATTTCCCAGCTGGTTCATTTCTTTATCTCATCTATTGTTTAGTTCGTATAACCTCTGGCCTCTCCAAACATTGACGTTACCTTGAATATTTCGTTTATCAATCTACCTGGTGTCATCTTTTTCAACAACAATTCTCGAATGTCTCTTGGTTCCACTATCGCGAATACAAACAATTGTAGCCCGATTATCGTCACAGTCGTCGCGCTACGGTAAAATCAACAGAACACAAGTTATAAGTATAACTTAGTCGTGCTAGATGATGTGGGTGTCAAACCGCCTTGGCTAAGAACCCGAAACGCTGTTTGTTGATCGTTGTCCGGTTGTGTCGGTCCCAGAGACGATCTTCTTTCCCCGACTCCGAGTCGCTGACACTCGTACTCTCTCGGCGATGTCATTTTTAATAAGCCGAACTCACAGGTTCGAGAGTGTGCAGCGCCGACAGGTGCCATTGTGGTTAGTTGGTTGACGTGTACGGACTCCGCCTAATATCATATAAAAGGAGCGCCAGCAGATCCCTTAGAGACATTCAACGATGTTGTCCGACGGGTCCTAAACATCGTCAGAAGGAGTGGCAAACGCCGACAAACCCTGGACACGTGGCACCATCAATGAAGTACCGCGAGCGATCAAAATACTCGATAGATTCGTATTCTATCCAATCGCCGTGGAGACGAGTTGGCCGATTGATTCTGTAAAAGAAGGGGGGTGTTCGTCCCTTCCTTACATTTATCGCACGAAATGAAGTGAACGAACAACAACCGAGTATTGATTTACTCCTCTCCAGGAGTTAGGCACAAGGCCAGTTTTTATCTTACTCCCACAAGTAAGATGTGACCCAAGGTCGGGTCGGGAAAGTGGGTTTTAAAAATTGCCTGGGCAGCCCCGTCGGCATTTCCCGGTAGGGGCGCCTCAGGCAGTAAGCAATAAACTTACTCCTCCTCAAAGAGGGGAGGCGAAGCCTGGGAGGGTGGACCTCCTAGAACTGCACAGGACAGACCCATAGACCGGCGTAAATCAAGCCCTGAAAGCCAAGACAATACCAGTTTATGGGGTGCAGTATCCATTGGAACAGATACTACACTTTGATCTTAGCCAAAAGGCCAAACCGAGTATTATTTACTCCTCTCCAGGAGTTAGGCACAAGGCCAGTTTTATCCTACTCCCACAAGTAAGATGTGACCCAAGGTCGGGTCGGAAAGTGGGGGTTGAAAAGCCAGCGCCCGAGAGGTGAGCACTCTGACCATCAAAAATTGCCTGGGCAGCCCCGTCGGCATTCCCCGGTAGGGGCGCCTCAGGCAGTAAGCAATAAACTTACTCCTCCCCAAAGAGGGGAGGCGAAGCCTGGGAGGGTGGATCTCCTAGAACTGCACAGGACAGACCCATAGACCGGCGTAAATCAAGCCCCGAAAGCCAAGACAATACCAGTTTATGGGGTGCAGTATCCATTGGAACAGATACTACACTTTGATCTTAGCCAAAAGGCCAAACCGAGTAACAGGCAACAAAAAAAAGGGTTTATTTAAAAGAGGGTTGGAACTGTGTCCCAGTGAAGAAAAGAGGTTGCCGGGTCGTCAGCAAATATAGTCCCAGTGGAGATGGCTGCTGCTGGAACGATGCAGGGGAAGGCAGGAGAGAGATTTTCTTCGTTGCTGGCCGATTTCTCTCTGATGAATTCTTCAACTGACCAGGTGGTAGAAAATAATCCATGAGGCGACAGTTGATATCAATATGCTCTGCAAGCCGATTGGTTAGCGTAAGACTAATTTGCTCACAGGGGACGAGCAGAAATAGATCCTATTTCAGTCTGTTACAATTCCGCCACGCGGGACTTACTTGACTGTCTGGGTCTGTCAATGAAACGCCACACCGGGGACCATTGGGAGTTGACTTGGCTTTACGAGCGCCTCTCCATCGCCATTATTTGAGGGAATTCCTCGAGCCTGTTCTCGGCCTGCCCATCATCCAATGAAACTTCCTGATGTTCCGGATATATTCACTTATTTTTAAAATTTAGCCCTTGAAGCAGATGATATAGAATATGACGGCACCACAGTTTTTAACGTGTTGAAAATAGAACTTTTGAATTTTATTCTAATATTCCGTGAAAAGTTGAATTTTGTATTTATTGAATCATTTTTTTCACTTTTGTTCGCCCCCAAAACGGCATATTGCAACTAAAGCGTAAGGGGCTACTGTGATAGAGATCAGATTTATAGGGGGTAACGAACGACATATAAGTTTCTTTCTTCCCAGTAAGTAGATTTATAGGGGGGGTAACGAACGACATATAAGTTTCTTTCTTCCCAGTACGTAGATTTATAGGGGGGTAACGAACAACATATAAGTTTCTTTCTTCCCAGTAAGTAGATTTATAGAGAGTAACGAACGACATATAAGTTTCTTTCTTCCCAGTAAGTATATTTAATGGGGGGGGGGGGTAACGAACGACATATAAGTTTCTATCTCCCCAGTAAGTAGATTTATAGGGGGGTAATGAACGACATATAAGTTTCTTTCTTCCCAGTAAGTAGATTTATAGGGGGGAGGGGGTAACGAACGACATATAAGTTTCTTTCTTCCCAGTAAGTAGATTTATAGGGGGGGGGGGAGTAACGAACAACATATAAGTTTCTATCTTCCCAGTAAGTAGATTTATAGGGAGGGTAACGAACGACATATGAGTTTCTTTCTTCCCAGTAAGTAGATTTATAGGGGGGTAACGAACGACATATAAGTTTCTTTCTTCCCAGTACGTAGATTTATAGGGGGGTAACGAACAACATATAAGTTTCTTTCTTTCCAGTAAGTAGATTTATAGGGAGTAACGAACGACATATAAGTTTCTTTATTCCCAGTAAGTATATTTAATGGGGGGGGGGGGGGTAACGAACGACATATAAGTTTCTATCTCCCCAGTAAGTAGATTTATAGGGGGGTAATGAACGACATATAAGTTTCTTTCTTCCCAGTAAGTAGATTTATAGGGGGGGGGGAGGTGTAACGAACGACATATAAGTTTCTTTCTTCCCAGTAAGTAGATTTATAGGGGGGGAGGTGTAACGAACGACATATAAGTTTCTTTCTTCCCAGTAAGTAGATTTATAGGGGGGTAACGAACAACATATAAGTTTCTTTCTTCCCAGTAAGTAAATTTATAGGGGGGGAGTAACGAACAACATATAAGTTTCTATCTTCCCAGTAAGTAGATTTCTAGGGAGGATAACGAACGACATATAAGTTTCTTTCTTCCCAGTAAGTAGATTTATAGGGGGGTAAGAACGACATATCATTTTCTTTCTTCCCAGTAAGTAGATTTATAGGGGGGGTAACGAACGACATATCATTTTCTTTCTTCCCAGTAAGTTGATTTATAGGGGGGTAACGAACGACATATAAGTTTCTTTCTTCCCAGTAAGTAGATTTATAGGGAGGGGGGTAACGAACAACATATAAGTTTCTATCTTCCCAGTAAGTAGATTTATAGGGAGGGTAACGAACGACATATACGTTTCTTTCTTCCCAGTAAGTAGATTTATAGGGGGTTAACGAACGACATATAAGTTTCTTTCTTCCCAGTAAGTAGATTTATAGGGGGGTAACGAACGACATATAATTTTCTTTCTTCCCAGTACGTAGATTTATAGGAGGGTAACGAACGACATATAAGTTTCTTTCTTCCCAGTAAGTAGATTTATAGGGGGGTAACGAACGAAATATAAGTTTCTTTCTTCCCAGTAAGTAGATTTGGAGGGGGGTAACGAACGACATATAAGTTTCTCTCTTCCCAGTAAGTAGATTTATAGGGGGGGGGGGGGGGTAACGAACGACATATAAGTTTCTTTCTTCCCAGTAAGTAGATTTCTAGGGGGTAACGAAAGACATATAAGTTTTTTTCTTCCCAGTAAGTCGATTTCTAGGGGGGTAACGAACGAAATATAAATTTCTTTCAGTAAGTAGATTCATAGGGGGAGTAACGAACGACATATAAGTTTCTTTCTTCCCAGTAAGTTGATTTATAGGGGGGGAGGGTAACGAACGACATATAAGTTTCTATCTTCCCAGCAAGTAGATTTATAGGGGGGTAACGAACGACATATAAGTTTCTTTCTTTCCAGTACGTAGATTTATAGGGGGGGGGGGAAACGAACGACATATAAGTTTCTTTCTTCCCAGTAAGTAGATTTATAGGGGGGTAACGAACAACATATAAGTTTCTTTCTTCCCAGTAAGTAGATTTATAGGGGGGGGGGAAGTAACGAACAACATATAAGTATTTATCTTCCCAGTAAGTAGATTTATAGGGAGGGTAACGAACGACATATACGTTTCTTTCTTCCCAGTAAGTAGATTTATAAGGGGGTAACGAACGACATATAAGTTTCTTTCTTCCCAGTAAGTAGATTTATAGGGGGGTAACGAACGACATATAAGTTTCTTTCTTCCCAGTAAGTAGATTTATAGGGGGGTAACGAACGACATATCATTTTCTTTTTTCCCAGTAAGTAGATTTATAGGGGGGTAACGAACGACATATAAGTTTCTTTCTTCCCAGTAAGTAGATTTATAAGGGGGGTAACGAACAAAATATAAGTTTCTTTCTTCCCAGTAAGTAGATTTATAGGGAGGGGGGTAACGAACAACATATAAGTTTCTATCTTCCCAGTAAGTAGATTTATAGGGAGGGTAACGAACGACATATACGTTTCTTTCTTCCCAGTAAGTAGATTTATAGGGGGGTAACGAACGACATATAAGTTTCTTTCTTCCCAGTAAGTAGATTTATAGAGGGTTAACGAACGACATATAAGTTTCTTTCTTCCCAGTAAGTAGATTTATAGAGGGTTAACGAACGACATATAAGTTTCTTTCTTCTCAGTAAGTAGATTTATAGGGGGGTAACGAACGACATATAAGTTTCTTTCTTCCCTGTAAGTAGATTTATAGAGGGTTAACGAACGACATATAAGTTTCTTTCTTCCCAGTAAGTAGATTTATAGGAGGGTAACGAACGACATATAAGTTTCTTTCTTCCCAGTAAGTAGATTTATAGAGGGTTAACGAACGACATATAAGTTTTTTTCTTCCCAGTACGTAGATTTATAGGAGGGTAATGAACGACATATAAGTTTCTTTCTTCCCAGTACGTAGATTTATAGGAGGGTAACGAACGACATATAAGTTTCTTTCTTCCCAGTAAGTAGATTTATAGGGGGGTAACGAACGACATATAATTTTCTTTTTTCCCAGTACGTAGATTTATAGGAGGGTGACGAACGACATATAAGTTTCTTTCTTCTCAGTAAGTAGATTTATAGAGGGGTAACGAACGAAATATAAGTTTCTTTCTTCCCAGTAAGTAGATTTGGAGGGGGGTAACGAACGACATATAAGTTTCTCTCTTCCCAGTAAGTAGATTCATAGGGGGGGGGGGTAACGAACGACATATAAGTTTTTTTCTTCCCAGTAAGTAGATTTCTAGGGGGGTAACAAAAGACATATAAGTTTTTACTTTCCAGTAAGTAGATTTCTAGGGGGGTAACGAACGACATATAAATTTCTTTCATCCTAGTAAGTAGATTTATAGGGGGAGTAACGAACGACATATAAGTTTCTTTCTTCCCAGTAAGTTGATTTATAGGGGGGGAGGGTAACAAACGACATATATGTTTCTATCTTCCCAGCAAGTAGATTTATAGGGGGGTTACGAACGACATATAAGTTTCTTTCTTCCCAATAAGTAGATTTATAGGGGGTAACCAAAGACATATATGTTTCTTTCTTATCAGTAAGTAGATTTATAAGGGGGTAACGAACGACATATAAGTTTCTTTCTTCCCAGTAAGTTGATTTATAGGGGGGTAACGAACGACATATTAGTTTCTTTCTTCCCAGTAAGTAGATTTATAGGGGGGTAACGAACGACATATCATTTTCTTTCTTCCCAGTAAGTAGATTTATAGGGGGGTAACGAACGACATATGAGTTTCTTTATTTCCAGTAAGTAGATTTATAGGGAGGTAACGAACGACATATAAGTTTCTTTCTTCCCAGTAAGTAGATTTATAGGGGGGTAGCGAACGACATATAAGTTTCTTTCTTCCCAATAAGTAGATTTATAGGGGGGATAACGAACGAAATATAAGTTTCTTTCTTCCCAGTAAGTAGATTTAAAAAGGGGTAACGAACGACATATAATTTGCTTTCTTCCCAGTACGTAGATTTATAGGGGGGTAACGAACGACATATAAGTTTCTTTCTTCCCAGTAAGTAGATTTATAGGGGGGATAACGAACGAAATATAAGTTTCTGTCATCCCAGTAAGTAAATTTATAGGGGGGTAACGAACGACATATAAGTTTCTTTCTTCCCAGTAAGTAGATTTATAGGGGGGGGGGGGTAACGAAAGACATATAAGTTTCTTTCTTCCCAGTAAGTAGATTTATAGGGGAGGGGGGAGGGTAACGAACGCCATATAAGTTTCTTTCTTCCCAGTAAGTAGATTTATAGGGAGGGTAACGAACCCCATATAAGTTTCTTTCTTCCCAGTAAGTAGATTTATAGTGGAGTAACGAACGACATATGAGTGTATTTCTTCCCAGTAAGTAGATTTATAGGGAGGGTAACGAACGCCATATAAGTTTCTTTCTTCCCAGTAAGTAGATTTATAGTGGAGTAACGAACGACATATAAGTTTCTTTCTTCCCAGTAAGTAGATTTATAGGGGGTTAACAACGACATATAAGTTTCTTTCTTCCCTGTACGTAGATTTATAGGGGGGTTAACAAACGACATATAAGTTTCTTTCTTCCCAGTAAGTAGATTTATAGGGGGGGGGGGTAACGAACGACATATAAGTTTCTTTTTTCCTAGTAAACAGGTTATTTTTTCTTATTTATATTTTCTTTGTAACATATTCGATGATTCGTTTAATTTAATTTTCATCAATTCTATTTTAATTCATAACATTATTATTTTTTATAAGAATAATTCAAAAATGTATAATGTAATGTTCCTTTTCACTCCCCCCACCACAACCTATAACATTCGCTGATTCTTTGAATTATATTTTCATCAATTCTATTTTAATTCATAACATTATTATTTTTTATAGGAATAACGATTTGCAAAGCCAAAGTAATATAAAAATGTAATGTCCTATTTACCCCCCCCTCCCACCCCACACCATAAGGGGGTAATTTGGGTGGAGAGTTGGGCAACAAGATGTTTGTTCACATTACATTTAAATTTCTGCATATTGGTATGGTCAAGAGGTCCAAGGAAAGAATCTATCAGAGTAGAAATTCTTCTGGCATCTAATGACCTCTAAAGTAAAAGGTCGAGTGGGTCGGGGCTATTTTCGTTGAGGAGGTACAAGTTCATCGGAGCAGATTCCGTGGAAGTACTTGTAAAACAAATTTTGTCAAATGTCGAATTGTGTATTCATTGAAGTAATAATCTTATGCTGTCGCATTCAATAAAAAAAATCCTATCATTTGAAATCGCCATTTCCGCAGTGTAAAAAATATTATCTTGATCTTTTTGTTTCTTTCCTTTGTTCTAAAAAAATTGCGCTTGCTAAGATCTTTGTTCGATTTCTTCCCAGGCGCTAATGACGATTTAATTACTTTTGTAAATATTATTTTCTCTCAGCCATATTTGAATTATGAAATACTTGTTTGAAATTGAAGGCGCAATGCATCACACAGTGTCATTCATGTATTATACTAGTAGAATACTCGTCCCAGTACGGGTAAAACTGATTTCCCGAAAAGAACAGTTTTTAAGCACTTTTACGTCACCATACGAAGATTAATATCAATATATAATTATACTAAGCCTCATGTCTAGAATCCTTATTACAATTTTAATCAAAATCCATTACATGATTTTGATTCTAGAAAATTTAATCCTTAAGATTAAGGGGACCTTATGAAAAAATTGAAATTCAGGGAATCTTGCTTAATTTGTGTCGAATGGAGGTGGATCGAATTGAAAGCAAATCCGACATATTTTAATGTTGAAGACGAGAAGTTGTACGATATTAATGATCAGTGGGCGACGCATCCAGCTAGTGCCCAATAAAACTTCTTTAAAATGCAACAAAGAAACTGAAATTTGGGGAATATTTATTAATTGATGTCTGATGCCTATTGTTAAATTTAAAAAATCAGACGTATCAAAAATTTCACGAATGGGGCTTCCACACACTTTTTTTTTACCCCACTTGCATGAAACTAAATCAAGTTAAATATAGCCCACATTGCGCTTCTTACAAGTTGCAGCTGTGTTGCAAAATTAATAATTATCGGGTAACTAGTTTAGGAGTGAATCTTGTACATACAAATATATAAACATATACACATAACTGACTTTATACGCACGCACACACGCACACACACCATATATATATATATATATATATATATATATATATATATATATATATATATATATAAAATATAAATATATAAATATATATATATATATATATATATATATATATATATATATATGTGTGTGTGTGTGTGTGTGTGTGTGTGTGTGTATCGGTTGTTTAGTAAAGCTCAATGGATAATAGACTATGTTAGGGTTTGAATATATATAATTCCAGTGCGATTAGAAATTGAAATAGTTTCCGACAAAAACGAAAGATTCATAACAATCAAAATTAGTTTTAATTAAAAAAATAGCAGATGTTTCGTCATAGCTACACAATCAGAGCATTGCTAGTTACAAAGCTTGAATCTTATAGACAAAATAAATCATCAGATTTACAGAATTAAAAAAACTACTTACTATTGAATAGTTTCACCAAGACATCGGTCTTACTTCGATACACTCTAGCGAATAATGTTATTTTAGAGAGGCAGCCTTTAAATATCTCACATAGAGTTATCTTTCCTAAGAAAATACACGAAAACAAAAAATACAACCACTGACGCTTAAAGAAGAAAAAATACAATTCTGATCTAACGGAGATAATCTACTCAATTTTATAGTAGGATGCATATCATAGTTCTTTTCTCTCTCTCTCTCTTCCCCCTTCTCTCTCTTCCCTCTCTCTCTCTTAGTCTCTCTCTTTGTCTCTCTTTATATATATATATATATATATATATATATATATATATATATATATATATATATATTATTCTTTCCTTAAGCCAAGGTTTTTCAAAGATCGAAATCTTATCATCAGAGGAGAAATACAGATAGATAAGTTGGCTGTAGAAAAGCAACAGTTCAAATATTTGAAAAATATTATTGGAAAAAAAAATGAAGTGAAAAAAGTTCGTGTAAAAAGGATATGTGGTTTGTCCACCTTTGGACACCTTTTCAACGGGCAATTACAATCTGGACAAACCACATATCCTTTTTACACGAACTTTTTTCACCCCATTTTTTTAATGATATTTTAAAAATATTTGAACTTTGGCTTTTCTACAGCCAACTTATCTATCTGTATTTCTCCTCTGATGATAAGATTTCGATCTTTGAAAAGCCTTGGCTTAAGGAAAGAATAATAAACATTGGTTTATTACATAATACACCTTGCATTGAACAATCGAAATTTGAAATAAATTTGAACACTCGAACATGTTTATCACTCTTATTTCTTCTATCTTTATAATTGCTCTATCTCGTATATTGAGCTTAACTTTTTCACTATAGGTCCTATTTACTAAAATTTTACTTTTGCTTTATATTTGATTATATATATATATATATATATATATATATATATATATATATATATATATATATATGCGTGTGTGTGTGTGTGTGTGCGTGTAGCGATTAAGTAAAGAAAGACTAGCAACGCCTCTTCTTCGTGAAAAGAGCTATAAAGAACACAATAGATATTTTGTATCCTTTAGATTATTCGGACTATTATTCTCATCATAGATGTTATTCTCATAAAAACCCAGTTTCTAGATGTTACGTTAAACTTCAATAAAAATACTTACGAACCATAACTAAAAGATAACGCCAATCCAATATACGTAAACCCAAAGTCTAATCACGCCCCATCAATCATAAAACATATTCCGAATTCTATCGAATGTAGGCTTATCAATAATTCTAGCAACGAAAGTGTTTTAAAAAAATCAAGCAACATTTACAATACAGCTCTACAAAATAGTGGTTACCATAATACCGAAATTAAATATGAGAAACCGGACACTAATAATTACAACTAAATTAAAAATGAAAGAAAAAGAAATATAATCTACTATACAACGCCCTATAACCAGATGCTAAAAACTAAACTGGGCAAAAAATTCCTGAATCTGATTGAAAAACACTTCCCTGTAACCAATCCCCTGCATAAAATATTCAATGAAAATAACCTAAAACTATCCTACAGCTGCTGCGAAAACCTAGAAATTATAATTAAGGCACACAATAACAAAATACTAAAATAAAAAAGTAGAGAGGAGGAAAATTAACAACTTACATGAAAAAAGTGACAAATATAGCAAAAATAACACTAAGAAGAAAAAAAATATAAACACTACAAATGGAAATAAACAAAACACTAATAGTAATCACCCGAATAGAAATGAAGAAGTTAGCAATGAAGAAAAAAGATGTAACTGCATAAATCGTACACTTTGTCCACTACAAAATAAATGCCTAACCAAAAGTATTGTATACCAAGACACAATATTTGTCAAGGAAAGACCGAATAACAAGAAGTATTACGTAGGTATGACCTCCCTAGATTTTAAAACCAGATATTATGACCACAAAAGCACATTTAAAAACAGAGAACGTCGAATTAAAACAGCACTAGCAAACCACTATTGGGAGCTCAAAGAAAATGGATGTTCACCAATAATTGAATGGAAAATAATACGACAAGCCAGTACATGTAGAAATTTAGACGACCCGTGTAGATTATGTCTGAATGAAAAATTTGCAATCCTAGACTGTAAAGACCCCCAAAATCAACTGTAGAAGTGAGATACTAAACAGCTGCCTCTGTAGAATAAAATTTACCTTAGGCTAACAATACATAAATAAATAAACAAATAAGTAAAAAAAACTAAACTAAACTATAACCAAACAATTTAAAAAACTAAAACCTAAAATAAAAATACAAGGAACCACGTGTTAAAATAGGTTCACCCATTATATTGACACAACAAAGAAACAGGATATAGGCCAATCTATAGAAAACAGAACTATAGAACAGGATATAGGAAGTAACACTAACCGGATCTTTGTTCGTGGGAAGTCCAACGAATGGCTGAGAGAACAACAAAGAATCTGATTGTTTTACTAGCTAGCCGTGTATATAAAAACACCCGGCAAAAATAACTCCATGCATTTTAACCTGAAGATCCCCCTGGGGATGAAACGCGGGAGCCTCCGTGCAGCTTAATTGCCATAAATATATTTTCATAGCTATATATATATATATATATATATATATATATATATATATATATATATATATATGTGTGTGTGTGTGTGTGTGTGTGTGTGTTTGTGGTATAATAAATGAAGAATCTAAAAAAAGATTTACCAACCTGCCATTTATTTTGAGTTCAACTCTACCTATATAAGCAAAAGGAGTGGCTTCTAGGGCTTAGTGTGATTCACTTGTGACGCCCCCATTTTTTATTCCCCAAAACTTCTCACTGGTCTTCATTTCACTACGCTATTTTACGTTTTAATTGCAGTACATGAACTTTACTTCGGCGTATTTACTCTGGTGAGTGTTGACAAAAGTCGGCTTAGTATATTAATGTACTTATACCTTTTCTCTCGTTTTTGCAACTTTTCAATCACTCCCAATGCCACAAATATTCATATATCGTGTCGTAATAAAATTTTGTTACCACAGAAAATCTATTTAAATATATATATATATATATATATATATATATATATATATATATATATATATATATATATATATATAACTACTTTGCAATATACAGGAAAAATCCCAGCAAAGTGCTCGATTAATTGAGAATTAAAGTTAAAAATTAAAAATTAAGAGTGTAATATTTATTTATTTTGGTACAGAAAAATTAATACAACATTCGTACCGTCGGTTTCAAGCACAGAAGGACTTAGCCATATATATATATATATATATATATATATATATATATATATATATATATATATATATATATATATATAGATATATAGATATATATATATATAAAACTGCCGGACGAGTCCATTTCAAGTATTTAGGAGAATCGATTTCTATTTTCTCTTTCTGCTTTCTATAACGATTTATATGTTTTTTCTTTTCTTTCTTTTAAAATTTTTCCAGTTTTCTTTATTTTCTATCTCATTTCATTTTTTTGTTTAATTTCGCCGATTCAGAGGTTACTTTATATGGATATGGATATGGTTATTCGTGCGAACACTGGCGAAGAATATTTTTTCCGTAATTTTTTACGGAATGTTTACACTCGTGCTCAAAATATCTAACAATGGACATGAGATAATAATAAAATACAAAATAATAATTATTATTCAAGTTGAGTACTTCACAGTTTTGAGGTTAACATCCCTTGTATATAACTCGACATTCGCCTGTTTTAATCTGTGTGCAATCAACGAGCGCCAAGGAGGAAGATATGCAATCAGTTTTTTTGCTTGCTTAGATAAAAAAAATAATAACAGATATTCTTAACATACGGTCGTTGAACCCGAGTATTTAACGATAGAAATGTTATTTCAAACTAAACGTGATAGACAGACATTTGGACTGACAGATTGACAGAGCCTCTTATAGAGCCTCTTGGACGTTACTAAAACAAGATACGTCCATTTAATCTGAGCGTTTAGTACTTAAGCGTGACAGTCTGACTAATCGATCAATGGGCGGACATATGCTCTTAACGGTATGATTGGACACATGTAAAATGCTATTTCGAATCAAATCAAATTCAAATAAAATTTATTTGGCAAAAAAAAGCATAGTGCAACAAGGCTTGTAAAGAGACAGATAGAAACTATTTTTCTCCACATACAGTCTGAATATTTGTCTAAGAAGACCTGAATATGGTAGTCATCATTAAGACCTAAATATGGTAGTCATCATTAAGACCTTCCCTGGTAGATTGTTCCACAGAGCAGAAAGATGGACAGAAAATGCTGCCTTTTTTCTATTGAGCCGAAAGCGGCGGCGGTAATCTTTTACGGGTGGCCGCGGAGACCATGACTGCGCTGGGGTGAAAAACTCATCGAAAGATCGATTTACATCCACGTTGATGACATTGTACGCCAGAAACAAGTCTTTTCGCATCTTCGCTGCTCAAGCGAGAATCGATTTAGTCTTTGGATCCGCTCGTTTTAAGTAAACGCAGACACTAGAGCCTTGTCACAGTCATAGTTGCCAACCGTTGAACATGCTTCAGGTGTACAATATCTTTTTTGTTAATAAGGATTTATTGCTTGGGTGGCATACTGAAGAATGGGCCGTACTAGAGTTAGGCAAAAGAGGCGGAAAGTGTCAAATCTCAATACAATGGCGCGTTGCTTTGAAGGCAGCCGTTCCACAACCGTAGCGACGATATTGAGTGGTTGAGGTAGAAAACTGGTAGTCAGGTGGGCAGTAGGTGAAGAGCCGATAGAAAGATGGTTGCATTTTGCAGAGGTCAGCGCTATTTCAAACCTAAGCGTGACAGACAGACGAACATTCTATTTCAAACTTAAGAGTGACAGACAGACAGACAGAAAGACAGACAGACAGACAGACAGACAGACAGAGCCTCATATCTGACTTATTCAGACCCCTACCCCCAATCTGTAATTTGATCCCTGGTGACCGTAAATGAATTTTGGGGTATATTTATTAATTGATGTCTAATACCTATTGGTAAACTTTAACAAGAATTGGAGCTATCTGAATTTTCACGAAAGGGCTTCATCGTTTGCATAATACAAACTTAAAATAAATCTAGCACACCCTATAACCCCCCTACGCTTAGCAGCTGTGTTCCAAAATTTATAATGATCTGTTAATTAATTTGCGAGTGGATTATGTAAATGCAAATATATAAACATCTAAATATACCTAACTTTATAAGGATAGATAGATATACATATATCTCTATATCTATATCTAAAATATTATAATAAATATACACATGTCTTCCTTCCTTTTCAAGGAATCACCAATAAAGAGGAAGATTTCTCTGCCGGTCACACGATTCGAAACCCTCAGACCTAAGTCAACATTTTTGAACTTTTTGTCTGAACGTTCAGTTCTATGCAGCTAGCAAACAAACTGACCACGTTAAAGGAAAGGAATTAAGATCTATTTATGTCTATGCAAGCGGACATATCTAGAAGAGTGTTAGTTAGGCCGAAACTTAGCATTATATATATATATATATATATATATATATGTTATTTTTGCCGGGTATTTTTATATACACGCCTAGCTAGTTAACCAATAAGATTCTTTGTTGTTCTCTGAGCCAATCGTTGGGCTTCCCACGAACAAACGCCCGGTAGAGTTACTTCCTATATCCTGTTCTATTGTTCTGTTTTCTATAGAATGGCCTGTATCCTGTTTCTTTGTTGTGTCAATATAATGGGTGAACTTATTTTAGCACGTGGTTCCTTGTATTTCTATTTTAGGTTTTAGTTTTTTAAATTGTTAGGTTATAGTTTAGTTTAGTTTTTTTTACTTATTTGTTTATTTATTTATTTATTTATTTATTCATGTATTGTTAGCCTAAGCTAAATGTATTTCTGTGCCGGCAGCCGTTTGCTAGGTCACTTCTACAGTTTAATAGATTTTGGGGGTCTTTACAGTCTAGGATTGCAAATTTTTCATTCAGACATAATCTACACGGGTCGTCTAAATTTCTACATGTACTGACTTTTCGTATTATTTTCCATTCAATTATAGGTGAGCGTCCATTTTCTTTGAGCCTCCAATAGTGGTTTGCTAGTGCTGTTTTAATTCGACGTTCTCTGTTTATAAATGTGCTTTTGTGGTCATAATATCTGGTTTTAAAATCTAGGGAGGTCATACCTACGTAATACTTCTTGTTATTCGGTCTTTCCTCGGCAAATATTGTGTCTTGGTATACAATACTTTTGGTTAGGCATTTATTTTTTAGTGGACAAAGTGTACGATTTATGCAGTTGCATCTTTTCTCTTCATTGCTAACTTTTTCATTTCTATTCGTGTGATTACTATTAGTGTTTTGTTTATTTCCATTTGTAGTGTTTATATTTTTGTTCTTCTTAGTGTTATTTTTGCTATATTTGCCACTTTTTTATGTAATTTGTTATTTTTTTCCCTCTCTGCTGTTCTTTTTTAGTATTTTGTTGTTGTGTGCCTTAATTATAATTTCTAGGTTTTCGCAGCAGCTGTAGGACAGTTTTAGGTTATTTTTATTGAATATTTTATGCAGGGGATTGGTTACGAGGAAGTGTTTCACAATCAGATTCAGGAATTTTTTGCCCAGTTTAGTTTTTAGCATCTGGTTATAGGGCGGTGTATAGTAGATTATATTTCTTTTTCTTTTATTTTTTAACTTTGTTGTAATTATTAATGTCCGGTTTCTTATATTTAATTTCGGTATTATGGTAACCACTATTTTTAGAGCTGTATTGTAAATGTTGCTTGATTTTTTAAAAACACTTTCGTTGCTAGAATTATTGATAAGCCCACGTTCGATAGAATTCGGAATATGTTTTATGATTGATGGGGGGGGGGTGATTAGACTTTGGATTTACGTATATCGGATTGGCGTTATCTTTTAGTTATGGTTCGTAAGTATTTTTTATTTAAGTTTAACGTGACGTCTAGAAAGTGAATTATTTTTATGTTAGCCAGTACTTCTACTTTAAGGCCTAGTTCTTTCATTTCCATATGTATACTTTTCTTAAAGTTTTCTCCCTTGAATTTGTTAGAATCCTTTATTATTGCTAATCAATCAACTCTATAAAGACCGATATCTGTATTATCAAATATATTTGTGAGTGCATATCAGGGCTGGCGGGACAGTTATAAAAGTGGAGGGGGAGGGTTTCTCCTAAAAAGCGGGGGGGGGGGCAGCCCACATTGCACCCAGAATGCCAAATATGGGAATAAATTCAATATCTTGACTAAAAATGATCGTCCGATAGTTGTTGAGAGCTCGTTAGAAGCGGAATGGAATTCTTTTTGTGATAAAAAAAGAAAAATTCAAATATTTTAATTTTTTGGCGTCTGGGCTCAAATTACCTTATTTGGGCATTTTGGGGAAAATCACTGTTTGGGCATATTTTGGTTTAAAATGATCGTCTGGTAGTGGTTAATGGCTCGTTAGAAGCGGAATGGAATACTCTTGGTGATAGATGACGAAACATTAAAAAAATTCAATTTTTTGGCGTCTGGGCCCAAACTACCATATTAGGGCATTTTGGATCAAAAATACCTTTTTTGACATAATTTAGACATGAAATGATCTTCTGATAGTGGTTGAGGTCTTGTTGGAAGCATATTAGCAAGTCGCTTCTGGTGGATAAAGAACAAACAGAAATTTCAATTTTGGGGGGCCTGGACCCAAATTACTATATTTGGTCATTTTGGGCCAAATACACCTTTTTGGACTTAATCTAGACATAAAATGATTTTCTGACACTGCTTGATATAGAATATATAAGTTAAAAGCATTAACTGACAAGGTGCATATAAAAGTACAAAAGTAAAAAGTATAAATATTTAAATGTATTAATGATAAATGTATGTATTGGAATTGGAATAGCTCGTTGGAAGCGTATTAACAAGGCAGACTTGCATTGTTTCTCTGTTCTTCACTTCAAATTGCGTTCATTGGACTTTGCTCAAAAGATACTGTATCGGTTGTTCTGTGGACAGAAGGACTGGAGAGAGGATGGAATGAATAACTTTGGATATTATGCGGATCCTCAACAATACGAAAAAAGAATGTATCGATGCAATCCGAAAAATCACCGGTATGTTAATGGATGCACCATGTGCGAGTGGAGGAAATACAAATAATGGTCCGCTATGCAACAGATTTTTCACCCCTCAAAATCGCTTTTACGGATGTTCTCTCATCTGTAACAGCGTCAACCGCGAAAATTTTGAAACGTTCATGAGTAACACCAACATGATCCTGTCTATCAGCCAGTCTGTCACAAACAAATTTGTGCACGTGGAAGCATTGAAAACCTTGGGCATCGAGATAATGCTTCATCTCAGAATTGCCTTTGTCGATGGATTAATATATCATGTAGTAAATTAATACCAGGCAAATAATAAATAAGAACGGAGTCTTTTGTGAAAATTAAACTGTGTTTATTAGTTCCCAGTGTCGATGAGTGGAGTGACAGTACAGAATTGTTAGAGAGAAAAGTTTTTGCTACCACCTATATGGAGTTGGCTTGGCGGAGAGTCGTAGATGGTGGGCCAAATGTAATATTTAGTGTTTGTTGGTGAAAAATAATGAAAATTTACTATAACATGCTCGAGTTAATAAACGTAATGAATTAGTTAGTTTAGTAGCCTATGATGGATGGGGTTATTTTCCTATTAAGCAAATATGTACAGGGGAAAAATCCTCTCTACTTTATATATGAAAAACAAAAGAAGATAAGAAGAAGATTTTGTATAAAACGTCCTAATTTTGTTATTCCCGTTGATTGTCTGCTGCTGTCTTCTAAAAAGAAAAGCAAATACATTGTGATTCACAGCTAAACTAAAAAAATGCCAAAATCAGTTTAATTCAAGTTTCACGTGTTTTGCCTCGGGGTGTCGATTATTTGGAGAAGAAAATGAAAGTCCGTAAATATACCTTTAGAATAGGGACCTTTAACAAAAACTCACCCATTTCGCTTGGTTTTCGCCAAATTTTAGATAAAATTGATTGTTGGTCTTATATTGTAATGATGACAATATAAGACCAACAATCAATTAATAGATAAGCTAATTAGATAAAATTAAACACATGCATATCAACTAAATTATTGATGACCGTAAAGTGGGGGGGGGGGGGGCAAGTAAAAAAATGAGGGGGCTCCCTGCCCTCCGGTTCCGCCGTCCATGTATATAACGCGGGAGCCTCTGTGTAGCTTAATTGCCATAAATATATTTTCATAGCTTACTACCTAGCTCTACTTACGTATAGAACACTGTTGAAGTAAATACTGAAAATTGATACATAAAAAATGATATCTCCTTATAACAATTGATATATATATATATATATATATATATATATATATATATATACTAACAGGGCTACCCAAGTGTTTCCCGGGGCCACGGATAACACAATAAATAAGTTAAAAAGGTGTACACAGCACCTTTCTTTTAAAACGTTTATCTCTCTCCCTATCTATTTATGCTTTCTATTTTTTTTTATCTTAGTGGCTTTGTCATCAATCTGCCATCTTTGTTTTATTGCAAGGATAGAATTGCTATTAAAATAATGTTTTCAACTGATTAAAATCATAGAAATAAAACAAGAAATAGTTAATCAGGAACTTAGAGCTTATTTACAATCTATTTTTAACATCCCAGAGAGTGCCTAAGTTTAATTTCTTTAAGGGCGGGGGGAAGTGGTATTCTACTGTGGAATAATACGATTTTGTTACCGTTCAGACTCTCCTAACCTACTGGATTATATATAAAAGACATATATGAAAGGAATTAAAAAGTTGAAAGGGCTCAAACCTCGGAGGTATGAATACAAACCTTCCCCGATAGAATGTAGGTTATGAATAATATTTTTATCTCCTCTGGCCCTAACAGATCTCCTCCACTTCATCCAGGAAACATATTCACATATCGTAACTCAGATTCTGTTTGTTTCTATTTTTCTCCAAACAGGTCTTTAACGGCCAGACTCTGATTATAATATTTCCTAGAATACTCGGCCCTCCCACATCTAATGTCATTCCATTTTGCGATTTTGATTTGAATGCGGAATTGGTATAAGAACACAATTGGAAATAGATATTATATATTTCCTGTAAGGCTGCTTCTCTCTTCCTTACGTATCAGTGAAATTACAAAGAACCTCCCCCCCTTCCTCATATCATATATATTTATAAACTTCAATGTCCAGGGCTGTTGCTATAATCCCAACTATACTCTTTCTTTACACCCCCTATTTCCTTATTATTCCTGTTTATTCCCCCCCCCCTAAGAGTTTTTTATAAGTTTTTTTTTCTGCCCCCTCCCAAATAATCCTTGTCCATATCTTTCCCTATACTTTTCCTCTTACATTCTTACCCTGCACATCATTTTGCAAGATGTTTTCTTAAAAATAACTCTGTAAAAAGCTCTTGATCCTCTTCAACCATTATTTTCTAATTTTATTTTACTTCTATTTTTATTTTATTTTATTTTATTTTATTTTTATTTTTTTTTATTTTTATTTTTTTAATTTCATTTTTTTATTTTTTTTATTTCTTTTTTTTATTTTTTTATTTTTTATTTTATTTATTTTTTTTTTTTTGTATTTTCAAATTTTTAAATTTTTTTTTATTCTTATTCATTTATTATTATATATATTTGTATTTTTATTGTTTTCACTACCTCTCTGACAAAAGAAATTTTCATTTTAATTAATTTTTTTGCGTAAATTTGAAATGGTAAATCTTTGGAAAGTTTTGTGTTATTTTTTTTTATACGTACCGGTGATTTGTTTATAGGTATCATTGTGTATTTTCCCCTCCTATGCTACCAACCTATCCACCGGTAATTCTTTCTGTCAGTGGATGTTTCTCTAGAACAAGTTTTTGTTTGTTTTTTCTTTGATTTTCTGTAAGACGTGTTACAATAGGTGCTGATGAAGTGACGTTTTGGACTAGCTTGATCAAATTATAAAATAAAATAAAATAAAGTATTTCCAAATTCGTTTAGAAACGATCGTACGCCATAATGGACTTGATGTTCTAATTCTCGGAAAAATAGCAATGCTTTAATTTAGTAAATGTTTTATATATATAGGGAGGAAAATACAAAATAGAATAACGTAAAAAGAAGGAAAAATAGAAAAAGAAAAAAGAATGAAAGAGAAGAAAAGAAAGAGAAAGGAAATCAGAATGAAAAAGAAAGAGTAGAGAGAGAGAGAGAGAGAGAGAGAGAGAGAAAGAGAGAGAGAGAGAGAGAGATGGGCATATAGAGTATAGAAAGAACTGTTAAGCAGTGCAAATGGGCTTTAAGAATACAACAAAAAAGAGAGCGAAAGAAACAAAGAAAAGTAAGACAATTGAGAAATAGGTAAACGAGAGAATGAAACACTAGAGTAAAAATAAAACACAATTAACAAAATAACAAAAGCGAAAAGAACTCCCTTCACCAAGAAGAAAAACGAATGAATGGCCTCGTTTTAAATATAAAACTGGGAATTTCGATTTTGCTGCTTGTAGTCACGTGCAGGCGCCATTTTTGTCTGCTAAAAAAGGGGCAGGGGAGGGCAAAATCTGTTCGTAGAAATTCGTTGGTTTAGGTTCGGATGTTCGTAAGGTCGATAGAGCGGGGAGATATCACGTGCCGAGTTCGACAGATGCAGGTGTGGGTATGATGTAGTGTGTGGGTCGAGGGACGAGGGGTGGGGACTGCGTGGTGTAGGGGAGGTTTTCTGATGCTTAGACGTGTCGGTCGATATCATCAGCCTGCGAAACCTGCACGTCGGCCAAATAAGTGCTTCTTCTTCTTCTTCTTCTTCTTCTTCTTCTTCTTCTTCTTCTACTCGCTGCTATTCGGGATCACCTACAGCGTTTATGCCACACCGACCGACTTAAAATCGGCAGTTCGATACATCTCAAAGCCCACCCACCTCGTCCACCGACGCAGCGCTACCCCTTCCTCGCCCTTTGACCCCTTTCTCTAATCGTCCCATCAAATAAGCCCGCCCCATTCGATGGTTTTACTCAAAGCACGACCCCATCCGCCCAAATGATCATTTTTCGATACTTTTAGAGATTTCTTTCGACTTTCTCATCCTTTTTGGTGAAAATAATTCATCCACTATTCTAAAGACATGAATAATAATAATAATAATAATAATAATAATAATAATAATAATAATAATAATAATAATAATAATAATAATAATAATAATAATTTTTCTGCATGTTCTACTTGTATCATTTACTGTCTTCTTTTTCCTCTACCCCCTCTCCCTTCTCCTTATTCTCCCTTTCTTCTTCTTCTTCTTCTTCTTCTTCTTCTTCTTCTTCTTCTTCTTCTTCTTCTTCTTCTTCTTCTTCTTCTTCTTCTTCTTCTTCTCTTTGTTGTTTGTTACTTCAACCTTTTTTATATTCTTTTCCTCATTGCATCACTTACTGATTATGCATTTTTCTTTGTTGTTGTTGTTGTTGTTGTTGTTGTTCTTCTTCTTCTTCTTCTTCTTCTTCTTCTTCTTTCTTTCTTTCATCCCTCCTTCTATTCTTCCCCTACCCGCTGTTCTCTGTAGTTATTGTTGTTATTCTTCTTTTCCGTCCCTATCCCTTTTCCTTCTTTTCCTTCATCTCACGCGTTATCTCCACCCCCCTCCTCCACCCTCCTCCTATTACTACTACTACTACTACTACTACTACTACTAAACCAAACAACGCGCATCCCTATTCTAATGAAGACACACGCGACTGATGTTATTACTGTTTTCCGTTTATTACTATTTCGTTCTATTTTTATTCCATCGTCTATAATTAATCATTATATAATGACTAACAAGCGAGATCATTATACTGTTTCATAATAAATTCATATAATTCGAAACAGAATCCCCATTTTTATTTAAAACCTCCAACGTTTAAATGTTGGAAGATTTCCGTTAGCGCTTGAACCATATATATTTTAACGGCATTATGGTCTGCAACAATTCGAATAATTATCGCCATTAAAAAAAAAAATAATTATCGCAATTTAAATTTTTTTATTATTCGGTATTCCTTATTTTTATTCTTGTTTTTCATTCTTTCTCGTTCGTTGTTTCTGTTTATTCATTTATGAGTAGGCACCACCGGCGTTACACAGGAATTCACGAGGAACAATGTGTATCCCTGCTCCTAGACCTGAACGTCATATCAACATTTTTATTCTTTATTAGTATTTAAAAAAAAAATTTCTATAATTTTTAATTTTAAAATCATGAATAAAATAAAATAAAGTAAAACTTCGCCTTTGTTGTTCATAGATGCCCGGCGCGAACGCAGACCCCACGACATTAACGTAAAAAAAGAAAAACTAACACAAAATTAATTCACTTTGTAAAATTTTACTCGGAAAAAGTCGTGTTTGATCATTAGGAACTCACCAGCTTAAAATTTAGGGAGCGAAACGCAAACATTTGTGTGTAGCTTACTTGCCATAAGTATATTTTCATACTACTATTGAGCACAGTTGAAATAAATACCGAATCAAAATGAATACGGACATTGGATTCCTCGAAAAATTTTATTGGAAAAACAATTGCGTTTGATCTTCGTATATGGCTTTGTTTTCAATTTCGAAGACAATTAATATGTCCAATAAGAAGAAATATATATATTACAATTTATAACATGGAATACTCTATATAATAAGGTTAAAATTAACATAATTTCAATTGGTTTGTAAAACCAATTCTATTCTCATTACGAAACGTTAAATATATAATTCTCTCTTATTATATCTCATTCATCTTCTCCTCTGCAGCACAATTCCTATTTTCTTTTACTGTTCTCCCATAGAATAGTATTTCTCCTTCCGCTCCCAGCATCATTTGCAACATAGCATGTCCGTCACATCGGAGTAACCATAGCACCAGCTTACAGCCGCCCGACGCAGTCGTCATCAATTTCCCCCTGTTATTTGACAGTATTATCTTATCAGCCGACACGGTTTGGGCGGGATCTGGGTGGCCAGGCGTAACACGTCTCCGGCTGAAAACCCGAGCTTCCGAGTGATTCGTGATACTATGTGTCACACGCAACACCGTATTTCAGCCGGACGGGGCCAATCATTATCCGTTAGGATATACGAATATGTACATCAGGCAGGCTGCACAAATTAAAAGCGAGCAGACGGAACACATTTTCATGAAGATGTTTATTTAAATAAAACACGGAGCGGCACACAAACCCCCACACAGACACAAAGGCATATACACACGCATGAGTACACACGTGTGCGCACACACAGAGAAACGCAGATGCACACAGACGCATACGAACATCTACATCTCTTCTTATCTTATTGATGATCTGCCAATCTCTCTCTTCATACACACACACACACCCACACCCACACCCACACCCACACCCACACCCACCCCCACATACATACATATATATATATATATATATATATATATATATATATATATATATATATATATATATATATATATATATACATTTGGCGAGCAGATATGTTCCGTGAAACTGCAGTATATATATATATATATATATATATATATATATATATATATATATATATATATATATGTATATATATATATATGACGGCGGATTCGATTTTGAATATAACCACTTTTGGATTATCGATGTGATATCAGTGTAAATGTTTCCAATGAGAGGCGCATATATGGCTGTTCAGGCCTTCCAGACTTTTACAGACCATACAACAGAGGTGGCAGGTGTTGTGATGATCTGAGGAGATGCCATAAATGAAGTCACCTTTGTTTTGCACGGGCTTATTGTGAGACATATACTTCTATACGCCCATGCAAAGCGATCCATGATATCCTGCATATCATTCTGCGAGTGATGTACGAGATCTACACCATCTGCATAGAGCAAATCTCGAACAATAGTAGAGAATGTCCTTGACAAAGTCTTAAAACGCTGTTAGTTATACAGCCAACCAATGACAGATTTACATCAAACTAGATGGAAAACAAAGTAGGTGCAGGTGTATCACCCTGTTTAACATCATTGTCAACTGCAACAGGTTCAGAAAGACGACCATTACAGTTGACACGTTCTTTCATGTTGTCGTGCAGCTCACGAAGGAGTCTAACAAAGTTGAGAGGACATCCCAACTTACCCAATACCTTCCACAAAGACTTGATATACGGTTAGACGATGTTCAATACACTTTTCCTGCCTGCATTTGACGCGCCGTAAAGATCATACCAGTGGTACCCCTATTTCTTCTAAAGCCACACTGACTCTCAGAAAGCATAACCGGACAGATGTAAGCATTTAGGCTATTTAACAGAATTCTGGTAGATACCTTTCCTGTCTCATTCAAAGAGAGATACCTCGATAATTACCGCACTCATCTTTCCTCCATTTGCCCTTGTACAAAGAGACCCTAATGAAGTCACGCCAATCTTGGTAAACCAGATGTTGTCAATCAACCCTTTAATTTGCACTGCCAATGGTCTTCCACCACAACGAAGGACTAACACATGTATACCATCTTCACCAGGTGCTACGCATCTCAACTGCAATATAGCCTCCTCCACTTCCTTGGGGGATGCAACAGAATCTATTTCGGCAATGATAGCCCTCTGAGATAAGCTATCTATCACCTCAGTACTGACTATCGACGGATTAGTGAACAGATCAGTATAATGCTCTGCCCATGTATCAAGTAGCTTGCTTGGATCCCTAATCAACTTTGTGCCATCCTTGTATTTTAATGGGGTTAAAGTAGAATGACCAGGACCATAGACTGTCTTCATCAGGTCATACATTGTTTTTACATATGCGACATACTGAATGTCACTAGTCTTCTGTCGCAACCATTCATCCTTCATCCGTCTAAGTTCTTTCCGCAACTCTGATTCAATAGCTAAGTATGACTGTTCTACAGACTTCAGATCCTGAGGTGAAAACCCGCTATCGAAGGGCCTTTGATGAAGTTCATGCTTTTTCTGTTTCAGTAGAGCGATGTGAGCATTATTGCCATCGAACCAGTCTTGATGCTTTCTCTTCGATAGCCCAAGAACATCTACTGCTGTTTCATAAACACACTTCTTAAAACACCCCCACGTACAATCAAACGATATCTGCGCAAGGCTATTCTGTAGGACGAGCAGTTTTCTCATCCTTCAGCTTCGCAACATTTATTCTATGAGGACACTTGACATTGTCTAATCGCCTCTTTGGTCTAATTACGAACCTCATGTCAACATACACCAGACGATGATCTGTCCAGCAACCGGCATTCCTTTTGACTCGAACCTTGCAGACGTCCTTTAGATCGCGTCTACGGGCGATGACGTAATTGATCAAATACCATTGGTTTGATCGTGGATGCATCCATGTGTTTTCATACTTTGGTTTCAGGTGGAAACACGTGTTAGTTATCACTAAATCCAGTTCCGAACACATTTGCAGTAAACGCAACCAGCTCTTATTCATACTTCCAAATCCATAACGTCCGAGTGGACGCCATGTTTGATATTCCCTTTTTTCTTTTGTTTTTCTTTTCTTCTTTGGTTCCTACTATTTCTTCTGTCTCTATATTTTGTCTAGCGTTTTTTTTCTCTTCCCTTTCTTTTTCTCTTCCCTTTCTTTATGCTATCCAACAATTCCCAAGTAATTTTTATACATTGCAACAGTTCGCTTTGACTCCATTGAGATTTTGTCATTGTTTTTGCCTTGGAATACGCTTAACTGAAAACAGGAAGAATATTGTTTTCCTTAACATGGCCAATATTATTTGATCCCTTCTCCGAGGAAAACAGACCTGGGTGGAATCGTCGTCATTGGATTTTTATACAGATTCCTCTGGATTTACTAATATTTCTGAGCCCCACGCTTTTTTGGATTTCATTATTGGTGATTCTCATACCCGTTTGAACTTTAAATTAAAAAAAAAAACTCTTTCAAATTTAGAACTTTGACAGTCCTATCCTGTCAACTTATCAATCATAATTTTTCCTCTGATGATAAGATTTTAATCTTTGAAAAGCCTGGTTAAAGGAATGAAAGAGAAGAAAAATAAATGTTTTTTATTAACTAAACTGCTCCTTGTTTTGAACAACTGAAGATATCGATTTGCTTCCATTTGCAGGTCTAATCAATTTTCATTGACTTACCATATTTTTGCTCTATCCAGTATATTGAGCTTTCCTTATTTCACAATAGGTCCAACTCTCTAAAAGCCTACACACACACACACACACACACACACATATATATATATATATATATATATATATATATATATATATATATATATATATATATATATATATATATATATATATATATATATATCCCAAAGTGCCGGTGCGGATGTGTGTTAAAAGCGCACAACTGTCCTAGTGAAACACATAGTTTCTCCCAGTCAAAACAACCCTCACGTGCACATCGCGAGTACAGCGACGCTAAATGGGGCTTTGTTAACGGCGAGTGCTCAGTGCTGTAAAACTGGACCCCAATGCCTTGTAGGCTAAGTTTTTTCCAGAAAGGCTAAAGGTGAGGCAACCCTGACAGAAACATCCAGATATAATATACATATATGAAAACCCAATGTCTGTGTATATGCGTGATGTTTGTATAGAATGACTGGTAAGAGAATCTACATAAAATCTAAAAGTGTATTCACATCTAAAATATACCGGGGAAGACAATGTAAATGTTTCCGAATCTCTAAGTGCACCCATCAGGGGACTATGAGGGAATAACTAAATTAAAACTTCAAATATAACATAGTTTTATGAAATTTTATTATATGTATAACATTTTCTGGTGAAGACAATGGAAGTGATCCAAAATGACTAAGTGCATTCCTAACCTAAAGGAGCTATGGTGGTCGAACCTTATTTCCAACTTCAAATATATCCTATTTTGATGAAATTTATATTTTATATACAAAATTCTCCGGGAAAGACAATGGAAGTGGTTCTGATTTTCTACGTTACCCTCTTTATACAGAATATCTACGTTCCCCTACTTCTAAGTGGCTCATTGGAACAGAACTCCCGTCAAACTTAAAATATGTATATCCGATTTAAAGACACCAATTCAGAGAATTTTCCAGCATTTCAGCTTCTTTCGATTATACAGAGTGGTGCAAAAGTCGCGCATTGGTTTGTTTAGGTGATAGAAACTACAACATTTCAAGTAATTTACTAGGCTTTTCTGATAAATAATACATTTACTTGGTTATTTTGTTGCAGTAGGTTCTAAAAATAATATCCTTTAAATGGGCACCATTTTCGGCCTCACAAAGACGGGCTCTAGTTAGGGCATTTTCTATTACAGTCCTTAGAATAACTGGATCTAGTTCTTGGATTTCATGTCTGATATTGTTTTTAATCTTTTGAATCGTTGTAGGCTTGTTCACATATACCCTTTCCTTAAGATAACCCCAAAGGGAAAGGTCAGGGGCTGTTAAATCCGGTGAACGTGAAGGCCAGTTAAAATCAGAAAATCTGCTAATTAAGCGTTCGCCAAACAATCCCCTTAAGAGCGCCATACTTTGTCGGGCAGTGTGGGCAGTAGCTCTATCTCGTTGGAACCACATTTCTGGGTTGTCCTGAACAGCTGGCCTTAAAAGATTTTAAATCATTTGTTGATATCGCTGTGCAGTTATCGTCACCGCGACACCTTCTTCGTCTTCAAAGAAAAATGGACCGATCACTCTTTCCGAGGTAACACCACACCATACGGTACATTTTAGTGGATATAATTCACGCTGATGAACGGTTCTTGGATTTTCAATGTCCCATATTCTGCAGTTTTGCTTATTTACGAACCCGTTCAGATGAAAATGGGCTTCGTCGCTCATTATCAGCTTATAGATGAACTCATTTTTTTTCTCTGGCTAATTGCTGAATGTGAACAGTATAAGCTACGCGTAATTGCAAATCTGTGGGTTGTAATGCCTGTACCAATTGAATTTTGTATAGAAACAGATGCAATTAACGCAAAATACTTTGAAGTGACCTTCTGGACATCCCAATCTGAGTGGTTCGTCTTCGAGTTAAGGTGTCTGGATTTTCAGCAATGCTATCCTCAACGAGTGCTACATTTTCCGCTGTCCGTACTGAACGTGACTGCCAGATCGTGGAAGATCACTCACTGAACCCTGCTGCCGAAATCGGACCACAAGACGATCAATTGTGGTCTGACTGGGAGATTGTCTGACATTATAATGCCGACGATATGCTTTTTGGGTTAAGATTATTGAACGATGGTTTCCGAAGTAAAGTTCAATAATTTTGGTTCGTTGTTCAGTGCTATATTTTCCATGATAAATTATCAATGTTTATATCTGTAATATTCTGAAAAATAAGGAGAAAATTTTATTAAATGTGAAAGTTGTTACTGATTCAAACTAATGCGTGACTTTTGCGCCACCCTGTATAAGGAAGCAAAAAGGGGGAGTAGAAACAAAAAAAGTAATATTGTGTTATGAGCATAGTGAAAAGGTACATAGTAATGATCCTCATTCAATCCCGAGCAACGTCGGGTCTTCCTGTTAGTACACAATAAATTTAGCTGATCCTAACACGTTACTGCACTTTCACGGAATATTTGTGTATTAATAAAACCCTTGGCTCCTTTATACATTTGAATAATATTTAATATTGTATTCAAACGTATGGGTATTTTCAGAATTGTATTAATGCACATCTGACGATCGGATGTTCCGTGAAACTGCAATAAAGCGTTAACGTAAACTAAATTGAGTATTTACTATTGTTATCAAGATCTGAAAGAACGTCGAACTCTTTATGTGCGCAAAGTCTGCTGTCTTGACTCGACTCTGTTTCGATTTTGAGAAGTTGATTTTATTCTATTTTAAGAATCAATATCGCACTCACCGTCCATCTTCCATGCCCCTTGATATAACCTCGTCGTCGACCTTGTCATCAACGATGGGTACATTGTAAAATGCTTAATTTTACTGAAAATAATTATATGATACAAACCACTCGACGAACATCTTTTCACGAAACATTTGAAAGGTAATGGTTAATTTTTATTTTAATAGTTAAAAGTTAAAAATGTGAACAAGTATCTATGGAGAACACACACACACACACACACACACACACACACACACACACACACATATATATATATATATATATATATATATATATATATATATATATATATATATAAAGCAACGTTCTCGATATGTGTGTACGTATGTATGTTGCGGTATCACAGTTAAACGGTATATACAAGAGCCAAACTAATCGCAGATTTGGAACGAGCACCTTTAATCTGATGTCCTTATCGATGTCAGAAAGCCTTTAATCTTTTTTAAAACTCATCATTCAAAATTAAAGTATGTAAAATAACATTAGAAAAAAAAGTTCCGCCGTTTTTAGCGTTCTCTTTCCAGCCGACCAAACAATATATTTACTTATAATAATCTGAATCTATAAATAAGCATAAAAATAAGTCAAGATTGCTTTTTAGTCAAATAATCTTACGTATTTGACATCCTTTTTTATTTTTATTTTTATCAGAACTTTTCTTTATTTTCCTTTATTTATTTTAGACAGTTGAACTATTTTAAAAGTATCTTGAGAAATCCTTCCGCCGAACTCATAAACACTATAGGAAGGTTAAAAAGACAAAATACCTCCGTTTGTTCGGTGGCCGCGTGGATAAAGCGTCACCATCAGTTCAGTTTAATGCCATCTCTCAGTATTCGAATCCTATACTAGACAATTGCTTTTTGTGCTATATAGCGTTCCAGTTATTTCCTACCCGATATCGATCATCATCATAAAACTGAATAATATTTTAAAATTATTTTATTGGGATTTAATAATTAAATAAAGTGAGATTTTCCCCTACTTCATTGCCCAGAATAGCTTCATAAACAGAAGCTACATAAAAGTCTGTTTCGTTATGCGTTTTACAAATAAATGTATCTGCATCATGAAATAAACACATTTTGAATTTTACTATTTGGCCCAGATCAATATTTTAGTATTTTTCGGCATATAAAAAGGAAGGTGTCGGAGTTTTTACCATCGATTAAAATGTACTGTCACCGCCACACAGTACACCGGAATATTTTATTTATTAAGATACATACTTTTTGCAACACCGACTGAAAACAATACGGTTGCGTATTACGGTAATAATCTTTCACTTTTTCCAAACCGCATTACATATAAAAAACAAACATAAACTATATTTATACTGTATTTTAGCGGTATTGGGCGGTTAGCATTCATTGAGATACAATAACTATGCCTTCTCTACGAATTAATAACTCATCTCTAATCGCAATTCCCTCATTCCGTTCTTCCAAATAGTCAAGACCACAAAATTATTAAATTCGCACTCACAAATTATAATTTTTATTACAGTCATAAAAATTAGCACATATATAAATCAATGACGACTAACAGTTTACTTTTTACAGCGCGACAATAACGTGTTTGGCTGTTATTTGAAAGGTTCGAATCCAACTGGGAATTATTTTTAACATTGTTTACCCTTTTTTAATCAAATCGAACAATGATGTGAATTACACATTATTGAAATAAAAACGTGTAAAAAATTCGATTTACAAAATAAATTTATTTACAAATAAATATTACATTAAGAAATTAAATCCACTATAATGCATCTCAGACGAAATGATTCATTTTCTTATTAAATTAAATCTACTTGAATGCATTTTGGTTTCTTAGAAACTCAGCGATTTTAATGATTTATTTCATGAAATTCTATTTTTCTGTCATTACATTTATTAGCTATTCCTCGTGTAAAAAGAATACATAAACGTCTTAATGGGATGTAAATTTAAACATTTCGTAAGACGTGCGATCGATTTAAATGGAGTTCAGAGATCGGTGCAGGAGTTACTTGAGTTACTCAATTTACCAGGGCAACGTCGGGGCACGAATATAAGGGTTAATGAGATGGGTTGATTTTCAGTTGAATGATGAAAAGTATTATGAGAACACTGAAAATGATTACTGGAATGAACAACATTTGATTACTTACGGGGACGGTTTATGGCAAGTATTTGTCAACATTGGATTTGAAGACGACTATGTTGTAGTCTGTAGGGAAACATACCCGTGGTAATGTGTTCCACACACGGGGATCTTTTGAAAAGAAACTGTTCATGAAAATTCTGCCTGTTCTACGCATATGAAGGAAGAAAGGAAATTTTTTCCGTTATGGTAGGAAGACGAGTTCTTGCTGCGCATGTCGTACAAGAAGGATTCGAAGATGGGAGGTTAGTTGAGCACTTTCCATGGAAATAACGATAGAGTAGAGTAAGACTAGCAACATCTTTTCTTTTTGAAAAAGGGCGGTAAAGAACAGAAGAGATCATCCCTCAGTAAATGGCGGTGCTGATTTTGTACTCTGTCAAAGAAAGAAAAGGTACCAGAAGTGAGAGCAGTACCTCCCCATCTTAGGGTGTATCTGACTTTTATACAGGTAGAGGACAGTATAAGTAGCCAGGTACTTTCTGGGACAGAAAAATGATCCAACTATTTTTCTAGCAACATAACAGCAGATTGGATATATATTTTTTAGATCTGGACTGAAAGTCAGTCCTAGGAGTTGATCAAAATAAGGGGCTTCCCCAAGGAGGGAGCCATTCATTTAAATAAGGGTAAAACAATGATCTGAGCGTTAGTGGTGAATAGAGAGAAGCTTGGGTTTAGTGGTGTCATAAGTAGCAAGCCACTTTTCACCATTGTACCACGTGAGAGAGAGAATCAGTAATATATTGATTACCATTGCTCTTCGAGGTGCTGCTATAGACAGTTGTCTCGTCTGCGTAGATGTCAACTAATGGTCGTAATATCTGATTTGGAAGATCATCAATGAAGATCATGAACGAAGGTTGCACGGCGTTGATATTTCAGACTTCTGCCCATCGACAACTACTTTTATAGACCTATCAAGGAGGAAGGATTTGATGGTTGCGAAGACGTTGCCAGATATTCTATAGCTAGCATGTTTTTCTATAGCAGCAAGCAAGATTGTTTTACTATTATGTTGCAGCCAACTCTTTGACAAAATCTGCTTTTTTACTCTCTTTACACCCCCCCACACACAGAGAACATCTATAAAATGAACACCAACCAAATCAAGTAACACATAAAATAAACCTCTAGTAGCGAACGAGGAGTACTAGGCCAATTCAACCCACAATATTTTAGCTATATTTGTCGCCATGTGCTGTGTGCATGTTTATTTTTATGGATATTGACGTCAAAAGTTTAAAAAAAAACTTGAAATATTCTGCTTGTGATTTAAGACTAACATTATCTCACTAAACGGCAGGTTGTTCATTGTTCTGTTTACGGCATATCAGCCGAGTTATTTTATGCCTAATCCAGGATTTTGGCTTTTAAACATACGCCACGTTGCATATTTAGTAGGGTGCATAGATGCATGCTCCACACGACAAGCCTGCAATAGAAGAAATATTTAGCTAAGAGAGGAAACCACCCACGAAATCGGCTCGGCTCTTTGAAATAATTATGCCACCTTGGATACGAAGTTCCACGTTGTGATTGCAAGGCACTTCAGATTTTTTTATTACAAAAGTTATATTCCCTATAGATGGTAGGTCATATGGTCAGTCAATATATATATATATATATATATATATATATATATATATATATATATATATATATATATATATATATATATATTAAGCTATGAAAATATATTTATGGCAATTAAGCTACACAGAAGCTCCCGCGTTTCATCCCCGGGGGGCCTGAAGATTTCCCCCGGGGATGAAACGCGGGCGCCTCTGTGTAGCTTAATTGCCATAAATATATTTTCATAGCTTACTACCTAGCTCTTCTTCCGTATCGAGCACTGTTGCAGTAAATACTGAAAATTGATACATACAAAATTATATCTCCTTATAAAATTTTATGTGGATACATGAAATACTAATATATATATATATATATATATATATACATATATATATATATATATATATATATGTATATATATATATATATATATGTATATATATATATATATATATATATATATATATATATATATATATATATATATAGTTTGTCTCTGCTTGGTTTGAGAGACAGAGATGGGTCTCTGGGCCCCAAGCTAAAGGATTGTTTGTGTTCGGTTGAACTTTAATTGTTTGTTTCAGTCGGGCTCTAGATACAATCAGCAATTTAAGCGGAGGGACTTTTCTGTTTGAAGAGATGTTTGTCCTGACTGCAATTATGTAGTTTGGTATCATTGTAACTTCCTAAAATAAAACATCGTTACTTGAATTGTGATTTTGGTTGGAGAGAAAATCCTTTTGCTACAGCTATGATCGAGAAAACATGATTGACAGTAATGTCGAAATCAACACCGAACTCGGACGATTACGGCCTGTGCAGTGAACGTACATAAACACAAGTTTGTATGCTGCAAGTTCCTAATATCTTCATAGTTATGGATGGTACACATTTCTAGTTTTGTCGTTTTCCCCGCCGGCATATCAACCACTTTCTTGCTTTTCACCCATGGGTGTAGTTTAATATCATATCCGGAACATCGATAAACAGCAGTTGTTTCTAAGGTTGTTTCTGTTTGTTGCTTCGTCGTACATAATAAATCAGCATGTGCAGAAAACAACACCAAAACAACAAAAATATAGGAGTGAAATTCTTGAGGAAGTCACGAGACTTGTTGATATAATAAATGAACAACAACATTTCTGACCCAATTATCATTCATAGATTTATCATATCGATTTAAGTACGACGGGACTATAGACAAGGAAACAACCGATTATAAGTTATCAGTTCGTAACAGTATCTAAGCAACATGCAGATATACTATGCGAATCTGATAATATGAACGGGCATTTTAACACACACACACACACACTCACATACACAGTTTGAATTACCTACTAGACAATCCTCGAGTGTCTTCGGTCTCTCTGTACAAGGGTTTGTCAGGACAACCTGACATTAGGATACTTCACTCTACAAGTAAACCCTGACCAAAAATTCAAAATAACATAGTAGTTAAAATCCAAATAAGATCCCCTTGACACTGCCTCATACGAGGAATGGTGCACCTTCTCCAACTAATGTTACCTCAAGTAACAGCACTTAGCTGGATATACCACCAGACTAGATAAACTCTTGCCTGGAATCCGATATAACCAAGAGACATCAAGAAAGATAAACTATAACATAATCAACTGGTCAACTGGGAAGAGAGAAAATTAATGTTCTGACCCTCTTTACTAACTCAATGTTTGACATGTAAAAATAACTTTAATGAAATATTCGAATATCTATGTATCTCATATAGATATCAAGTGTTAACCCAGGAAGAGGCCCCTTAAATTCTGAGAAATTCGACTGAAGTAAAATGAAAGAAAGTGAAAATATACAATAACAAGTCTCATTGATAAGTCGATAGAACATCAGACTTTTAACGGCTATACTTGAAGTCATCTAAGGGTCTGAAGTTCGAGACCCCATGCGGGTTTATCATATTTGGAGAGAATTTGAATAGCCTCTAGACACTATCGTTGAGTGTCACCGGTCTCTCTATACAGAAATTTTCAAGACAACCTGACATTAGCATACTTTACCCTCCAAGTAACCCTGACTAAATATTCAAAATAACATAGCATTCGAAATTCAAATAAGATCCCCTCGACCCAGTTATAAACTGGCTCATACGAGGAATGGTGCACCTTCTACTAATGATGTTACCTTAAGTAACAGAACTAGGCGGGATACTCCACCAGACCAGATGAATTCTTGTCCTGGAATCCGCCAAAACCAAAATAATACCACAATAAAGATAAACTGCAACATAGTTGGGTCGTCAATTAGGGAAGAGAGGAAAATTGGTGTTCTTCACTGTTTTACTTACTCAACATTTGCGAGGTAGAGGGGAATCTTGATTAAACACTCGGATATCGATGTATATCATATAAACGACGAGTGTGATCCCCAGGTAGGGGCCCATTGATTTCTGAGAGCTAACTGAAGTAAAATGAAAAAAAAGAAAATGAAGAGAGAAGCCATATTTTTGTGAAATATGGGAATCTTCTTTTATAACAACACACACACACACACACACACACACACACACACTCCCCCCCACACACTCACACACATGGAGATGGTTACCGGCACGGAGTATGTGCATAAAGCCGTGTTCGAATTCTGTCGAGCCTATTGCGTTAATTTTAATTTTACTTGGGTTAGGTATGAATATATCTGTTAGAACCTACTCAGACATGTCTATTATCATAATTGATATACTACGTACCGCTACGAAGTTCCACCGATACCACAGGCCATTGTTAGCCAGTTATCAGTGTAAAAGCTTATTCTACAATCAAATGTGTTCATGCAAGAAACATGATTTGACTTGCACAGATCTTTGTGTGGAAATGACTGTGAAAATAACGCGAACAGTAATGCTGATAATGACACTAACAACAATGATAAATGTCCATAAAGTGATATAGATCCGATGTATGCGACTGGGGCGGAGACCTACCTCGCCGAAGCAAGAGGAGGCGAATTGTCTGTACATGTGTTTATGAACATGACGAACTTGCGATGCAAACGTCTACACAACTATAATTGGCTGACACAGAGCATGCGTAATCGGCCAAAACGAGGCTGATTCAAGCCTGAGACTCACGTTTCTCATACGAGACTGTTAAGTATAAAACAGGTGGGTATTGATTGAGGGTCAGTTCGTCAAGACAAGACGCTTTGTTCGGAATGATAAACAGAACAAGACATCTCTTTGGAAATAAACAAATTGAGCACGGTGAAACGGTGGTCGGTGTTTATATAAATAGACATTATAGATATCATTTACGAGCCTAATGGAAAGAGCTGCCGACTATCAACTAGATGGTTGAAGGTTCGGGATAGGGATAGGTGCTAGTCTAGCAGCACTGAAGATCTGTGATACAGCGAACCAGTCTCTGTGAATGACTATATATATATATATATATATATATATATATATATATATATATATATATATATATAAGAGAGAGAGAGAGAGAGAGAGAGAGATATATGTCATTCAATTATAGTTTTGTAGATATTCACCTCGCAAGTTTGTCATGTCCGCAAACACATGTGCAGACTGTGACAATGAAGAGGAGCACTTGCCAGCAGGAAAGAGGATGAGCTGCTTTGCATGACGTGTCTGCAGGGTAAAGAATGGTTTCTCTTCATGAGTGCAAATTTTTATAGTAAAGTCTGATTTGCATATGTGGAGATCAGCTGATATGAATAAAGAGAACAGCTGAAAAGTAAGAGAAGCGATTTGGATTGCAGAGAGAAAGGTAGAGAAAAAGTGGTTGTACTGAAAATCAGTGAAGTTGAATTACCGTCAAAACATTTGTTTTAATTTTCTGACACAGTTAGGTAAAAAGCTATTTCGGTGTAAAATGGACAGCTTTTTCGACTTTAAGATAATTCCTGAGTTTAATAGGAATAGGGCAGTCGTTGAAGGGATTGAGAAGGTGGAATTAGTGTGTGACTTATCCTGAGTGAAGCGGCTTGAAAATGTCATCCCTACTTCGGCTAACTGGGGGAGCATTCGCAGTTTACCAGCAACTAAATGAAGAAGAAAAATCCGATACAGCACGAATTAAGGGAGCTCTATTCACTGTCTTTGCCAATGACAGATTTACAGCGTATGAGAAGTTCGAGGTACGTGTGTTGCATCCGGGTGAGACTGTAGACGTGTATTTGGCAGATCTGCGGAAGTTGTCAGTGCTAATTGGAGGAGTATCAGATAATGTGCTGGTGTGTGCGTTTGTACGGAGGCTTCCCAACCTTGTGAAAAGGCTGTTGCGGTCCTGCTCTAGGGGTTACGATATGAGTTTAGAAGATTTGTTGGCTCGAGCTCGAGCATTGATGAAAGACAATGCTAAAGTGGGGGAACCAGTTGTGGCTGCGACACAGCCTGCCCGAATCACTCAACCATATGTGGGCATGGGGCGATCTGATTATACATGTTACAAATGCAATGGTTCTAATCATTTCGCGAGAGACTGCATGCAAAGGAGGCAGACCATCCGTCAACGATGTTATCGGTGCAACAAGGCTGGTCATCTGGTAAGAGATTGTTCGGTAAACGAAGTTGGAGACGAGACATCAGCGCCAGTCTATTCTTCAGTCAGAATGTGAACTCGTCGCTACCTGTCATTACCATTTATGTTGATGAGGCACCATGCTTGGCTCTCCTCGACACTGGGTGCTCACGTTCTATCTTGAGTGCAAAACTATGTCAGTCTTGGTCAAAGCAGAAGATAATGGTAACTACATTCACCGGCCTGCTGCGGAAACGAAATATATACGCTTTTTTAAACATCGGCTCACTTGTAATCTTTCGTTTTGCAATAAACAAAACAATTTATCGTTTTTTTGTTTTACTTTTATTCACTAAACAAAAAAAAACAAATTTAAAACGCAGAACATTCTATATTTCGTGTTGTGTATTTTAAGAAAAAGCGGAGGGATATATGAAAATACTTTTTTTTTTTTGTAGGGAGGCGAGTAAATAGCGAAGTTTTATTTATTTGTTCATAATTGTTGCTTACAGAAAAAAAAAGAAAAAACTCCATAAACTTTAAATTGCTTCCGCTTGGAAAGTGATTTCTAAAGTCTAACTCCGCCCTCGTAGGGAGGCAAAACGAAAGATTACAAGTGAGCCGATGTTTAAAAAAGCGTATATATTTAGTTTATTTATTAAAATAACTTGCGTAATCTTCCGTTTTGCCTCCTCGTGCTAGGAGCAAAGTGTAGTATATAAAAATCCTTCTAAACTGAGGTAAGATCCAGAGTGCCCCTTTTTGGTAAGCTTAATTTTTCCCTAGAAAACGGAAGATTACTTAAGTCCGGCGATAAATATTTCATACACCCCATTTCTGCCCTCGTGGGAAGACAAGTAAATAGTGACATAAAAACATGTGACAAAACATCTTTTAAAAGAAAACATGTTAATATTTTATTTGTTTTATTTATGGACCCTCTGCCTTAAAATAAATATTAACATGTTAAAAGAAAAAAAACATTCCGAAAGAAAAGGTTTATTTACAAGTTGTTTTGCAAATAGCGACCACATGTATTGCGAGGTTAATCGGAAGACGCCGGTGACTTCCGGAATATGTCCGCGTATTGTGTTTATGAACTGGGTTCCTTATTGTAGTCTTGCTCAATATATATTGCTAAATGTATATATATATATATATATATATATATATATATATATATATATATTTTCTCTTTTCTTTTCCCATTACAGGATTGTCTTTTTGTCTTTTCAAAACTTATAGTGACTTATACCTGGTAATAAATTAGGCTGTTTTCTGAAGTTTAAAACGTATCCATAACTTCAAAGTTGCAATAACTTGTATTATATTATATCACAGTTATATAGCAAAAATAAAGAGAAATGTTTTAAACTAGTTTTGTTAATGCGTTTTTATAATCTAATATTTTGATGTTTTTTTAAAATTATTGTTTGAACATAAACAATTGTATTTGTATGTTGAATCATGTTCCTTGGTTGATTAGAAGATGAGATTTCGAAGATAGTTATTTTGTTGTAGCCATTGTGAACATTCAAAATGGCGGCAATGCATGTAAGTACAACTGACAACATTGGTTTTCAAATTCTTCGTGATCTGATGATTTCAGAAAAGTATATTCTTGCAAATCTCCAAAATCTTTATACAAAAATAAATAGTGAACTAGACTATTAGCCATTTTAGTGGGTTGACCGTCGTTCTACACGATCGTTTTGTGTGCGTTTGCTCACAGAGTGCTACTTGTGTAACGCAGTAGTACCTACTGCATGGCCAGGTCATCAACGATTACCCATGTTTCCCTACTAAAATTCTTTTGATGATAATAATGGTCAGACAACCATTAGATAACAATTAAAACCTATAAAATGGTGGATAAGCATTCTTTCAGAGATAAGGGCCATTTAAAATCTGACCTGAGCTAATGAGACGTTGAGATGACATAAATATCACTATAAGGAAGATACTGTAGAGGAAAAAGCAATATCAGAAATAATGACAAAGTTCATCCATACAAACACATTTTTATTTACAATAGATATCTGATACAGTGACTGGCAAGGAAAAGTCTCGTGTGGACCCGGAAAAGAAGAAGCCTCTTGGTATCAGTAGCAGCTCGTTGGGCAAGGCATGCGAGGTTAGCAGTAAACTGAAAAGTTTGAGTCTGTCGCTAACAGTGAGGCGAAGAGATAACGCGCAGTGAAAACTTTCGGACGGGAATATTTTTCAGGCTTAACTTAACTATCAATCGAAGTGGCGTGGTGCCAATATTTCAACGTCTATTTTTTTTAAAAGTGTGAAAATGTATGTCTTCTGCGTTTTTGATTGGCTGAAATAACATTTCTTTAAGACTTTTATCCAATCAAGAGTTGATAGTTTTACAAAAAATATTCGGTTACTGATTGTTGTTGCTGTTGTTGTTGTGGTTAAGTGAGTTGGACTTCTGCATAGATCTCAAGAAAATCGTGTCGCAGGATTGTCTGGCTTGCATGAAGTCATCTTCGTTGATCATAGCTATTCATTAACCTGCGATAGTGCAGGGATTTAACCCCAACATCGAGATCAGCAAGGCTCAGCGGTTGCACGCGAAGTCGGAGAAAACAAAAAGAAATGGGTCAGAGCAACATTGTCACACTCACTCCATTGATTTGCGGTTCCACCCCAGACACGTATTTGCTTGCCACACGCAGGGACAGAGACGACCAGAGGACGACGGTCCATGATGCCGACTCCTCTTTGATTTTTACCAAAGCGCTGTTAGTCGGGTAGCTCTGTCACTACGATATTGCCACTCCTCCCACCACGGCGAAGAATGGTTGGAATTCAGACGGTGCTACTGTTGATTGAACAAGGTTCACAATATTATAACCGGACTCATACAAACCTAATGCTGGGCGTTTATTTGGATCTTATTGTTACATAACCAGCCGCGGGTTTGAATTGAGAGAATGATTGAGAGATTAAAGTTAAAAAATCGACAACGACGGAAGTGACGAAACGACGTGATTTCCAGTGAAGTGAATTCGATCTCATTTCGGCTAGACACTCAAGCAGAGCTGACACTAAAAAGTGGTCGCCTCCCCCCAGTAGAAGTGGGGGTGGGCGCACGATCTAAATTCAATGTACGCGACACAAGCCGTCTATGCCTCTCTCTCCCTCTATCTCTCACTGACGCAGATGCTCGTGTGTTAAAGTGTATCTATTCTTTTTACTTTCTCTAGTTTCCTTTGATTGTCCATTCTGTCAAATAAATCTTCAGTTAAAATATTTCTCTGCGTGCTGGAAATTGTTGGATTATCGACTGGGCGTAACTCAGGACTCGTGCTTCATCTCGCTGCTTCTCGCAATCCGGCCCTCGTGCTTCATTTGTGCCCGTTTTAATAGAAAATGTCACTTCCGCATCGACTAGCACAGTCACAGATGACCGTGATGTAGGTGTGTGTCGTCTCTGCAGCGCATTTAGCATGGTCTCCAGAGGCCGGGCTGGTAGTGATGAGATGATGATGACACAATCATTAGTCAAAATGGTGTGGGCTGTTCTAAAATTCTTTAGACCAAATATGCGATGCAGCGTTTATTCAATTAGCATACGTATAACTTTGATTGCAAATCAAAGGTTTCCACCTTCGTATCACGAGTGTCGAGAATCATGTGTTCTGTGTTGTTTTATCGTGCACTTAAATAACTTAAGTACAGTCCACGTGTATGCGATGTAATTAAACCACCGAACACTTATCTTGTTTAAACAATTCAAAAAAACGGTCCGCATTACCTTGACTAACGATCACAAACAGTAAAAGTAAACATTTGTCTGTATATCTATTCATCTAAGTGTATTGCCTGTTTGCTTACTACTCACCTACCCACCTACCCACATACCTACCTACTTACCTACCTACGTACCTATCTATTTATCTATCTAGAGATATAAAATATATAGGGATATAAAATATATAGAGATATAAAAGCAATCGCTAACAAAATATCAGGCACATTAAGGCTGATCATTTTTGCTGGAACGAAATATGGATGCCTCTGTGTAGCTTACTTGCCATATATGTATTTTCATACTAATACTACTAAGCTCTACTCACGTATTGAGCTCTGTTGAAGTAAATACTGAACACCTATACACGATATATTATATTACCTTATAATATATGTGTATATACATGACATAATCTATCTATCTATCTATCTATCTATCTATCTATCTATCTATCTATCTATCTATCTATCTATCTATCTATCTATCTCAATCACACCTACATATTAACTTGTTGTATCTACCCGGCGTTACCACGGAGCGTTTTTACTTTCAATTTTGTTTCACTTAATTCGCCACTTAATTTTTTTAAGTTGAGAAAGGTAATATCATAAACTATTGAACTGATCATTATGGAATATGGAATATGTATTCTAGGTAGCAGGATCTTTACCATTTACGGTGCCATACACCCCAAGAAAATAACATTAATGCTATATTTATTGCTTATACCCGTCCAATGATGGGTATTCTAAAAGTACCTAACTTTATATATATATATATATATATATATATATATATATATATATATATATATATATATATATATATATATATAGAGAGAGAGAGAGAGAGAGAGAGAGAGAGAGAGAGAAAGAGACAGGCAGATAGATAGATAGATAGTAACATTAAATCAGTTTCTAATCATACGGAACCGAGCCGACAGCAGAACTTGCACACACAATCTCGAGATACAATGGATACTCACTGTAAGGGTTGCCTGCGTGTGAAGTCTATTGTGAAGCAAGGGGTACACAATCACGGCCGCACCTATTCTGAACGGTATTGCTTGAGTCTTGTGGCAAGAAGACGTTCAGGACGGCTGGAAACAATGCCGGCGATAATCAGAGAGCCCTCTCATATACAGCACTTGGTATTCCAAAATGGTAACCCACTTAGTACTGACCAGAGTCAACGTTGCTTAAGTTGCACACACAACGGTCTCGATATCTCTTCAGATTGATCTGTAACAGACTGAAATAGGATCTATTTCTTCTCGTCCTCTGTGAGCAAATTCGTCATACGCTGACCAATCGGCTTGCAGGGCGTATTGATATCAACTGTCTCCTCATGGACTATTTTCTACCACCTGGTCAGTTGAAGAATTCAGCAGAGAGAAATCGACCAGAAACAAAGAAACATCTCTCTCCTGCCTTTCCTCTGCATCGTTCCAGCAGCAGCCATCTCCACTGGGAATATATTTGCTGACGACCCGGCAACCTCTTTTCTTCACTGGGACACAGTTCCAACCCTCTTTTAAATAAACCCTTTTTTGTTGCCTGTTACTCGGTTGTTGTTCGTTCAATGCATTTCGTGCGATAATTGTAAGGAAGGGACCAACACCCCCTTCTATTACAGATATGTATAGCAATAATAAATAAATGTTTTACGCTTTAATTTGTATTTTTTAAATTAATAATCAGAAATGTATAAATGATAAAATCGCTTAGTCCACATTCACGTTCGAACATGTTTTATTAAAAAAGTTCTGAATATTTAGTGCTGTTTGAAACTACAGTAAAGTGTTAATATAAGTCAAATATACATATATATATAGTCATCCAAAAACATACATTTTAGCTTTATCACAGCTCTTTAGTGCGGTTAGACTAGCACCCGCCCCAATCCAGTATCGAACCTACGACAGTTCTAACCACTTGACTATACCCTCTCCAGGCCACATACAGCGCCTGGTGCTTCTAAATGGTCACCCATTTAGTACTGGCTAGGCTCAACATGGCTTACTAACCGGAACCGGTGTGTCAGCGTGATTACGCCGTGTATATATATATATATATATTTAAGAAATAAATATTAAATTATATTTACCTACAGACGACTAAGTTTCGAGCTATTGCCCCCATCAGTGCAGGGAAGTCATCATTTTAGACGGCCAGGAGGCGCGAACCCCATGAAACAATAATTATATATATATATATATATATATATATATATATATATATATATATAATTATTGTTATTGAAACAATAATTATATATATATACATATTTATATATATATATAATTATTGTTATTGAAACAATAATTATATATATACATATATATATATATATATATATATATATATATATATATATATATATAATTATTGTTTCATCATATATTATAAGGTGATATAATATATTTACTTCAACAGTACTCAGTACGTGAGTAGAGTTAAGTAATTGTAGTATAAAAATATATCTATTGCAAATAAGCTACAGAGGGGCGTTCATGTCTCATTCTCGCAGGGAATCATCATAATATATATATATATATATATATATATATATATATATATATATATATATATATAGTCTCGGAAGTTCTTTTAACCTTTAAAACTGAAAAAAAAAAAAAATTTTTTCGTTGAAAGATTTTAGTCTAGTAAGTCAATCAATCTACTGCAATCACTATTTTAGTTAACTTCCAAGAATTTACTCTAATATAAATATATTTTAATATATGTTTTTTTATATAAGGGATCGTCAGTTGTTTACCATGAAAACTGTTTCGGGATTTTAAAAACAAAACAGTATTTCTTTATCATGGCATCCCAGCAGTGTTGATCAGACACCACCTCCCTATTTAAATATTATTTAATAATTATTTTTTTAATTTAAAAAGTTTACAAATATTTGATTTAGTTTTGCCTCCAGATTTGTTTTTCTAAAGTTTTAAAATATAGTTTCTCCTTACCTGTGTTGTTCCTTTTAAAGTGAGTATTTGCTATTTTACAAAACATCTATTTTATATAGTTAGATGATTCCATTATAATAACCCCCCCTTTTTTCCCCTTGGTTATTTTCTTTGTCTACAAATGTTTTAAAATTAAACATATATATTTATAAAAATATTTCATATATACATATATATATATATACATTTATTTATTTATTTCATCATGGACTGTTTACATATGTTATACATTTTTATAGTAGAGTTTTGGTTTTCTTTTATCAATTTCTTTTGATTTATTTCATATAATTTAAAAGCGTCAGGATAGCGTGTTATTGCCTTATTTAATTGTCTAATATATATATATATATATATATATATATATATATATATATATATATGTATATATTTATAGATTTAAATGTCATTTAAATCATGTTTCTCATATAAATTTAAAAAAAAATTACGTACGCTTTGAAAAAGATTTTTATAAATAAGCTGGCTAAAGACGAAGAAATACAAAGGTTGTAGTCTTTAGATGTTACCAAAACGTTATATGCAAGACCCCTTCTCTTCAGCAACGAAACACATATTCAAAAGCACGTTTAAAACATCCAAATCTCAAGCAATGGATGTAATTAGTCAGATGGAAATAATAGAATAGAATAAACAGTCACCAGCACTTTTGAGGAAATCCTATAAGAAGAATTTCGGTCAAAATATGGACATGTTGGAATCTTATTTGATGAACTTACATTTAGTATACTAACTAAAATACCCGTCACAGAACAATTTTCTCCAATTTTCAGTTTCTTTGGAGTAATTTAAAGTGTTTTTAGGGGGCATAATCTGGACAAAACTTTTCATTTGAAAATTCAAATATTTCAGATTTGCATTAAATTTGATCCATGGTCATTAGACACCAATTACGCAAGATTCCATGAATTTTATTTTTTCTTAAGACCCCTTAAGCTTAAGGCTTAAATTTGAGACATTTTTTGGAACCAAATTCATGTAATCGATTTTTATCACAATTGGAATAACGATTCTAGAATAAGTTTTACTATCATTATATTTTGATTTTAATTTCCGTAAGTGGGCATAAAAGTGGTGCAAAACTGTTCTGTTTAAGGAATTAATTTTAATTATCCTGGGACAGGTATTCTTCTAATTTAGTATAATAATTGATAGAAATTTCGTAAACACTCCTATATGCTGTTTAAAATTGTTTAAATGATTTGTTGTTTTGATCGTCCCGTTGATTGACAGTTCTTTTCTTTGGCCATTAAATATTGAATTTGAAATGACAATTACGAGAAACTTTATCGACGAATCCAGACATAACCTCATATAAAAGTACTTGACAGTTTCTATGATGTTTGACTCTGAATCAAATCCGACCCAACCTTATTACAGGAAGGATACACTATACTTAAAAACAGGATAGAATTTCAACTATCAAGTGTGCTTGTATGTAAACGGAATTATTTAGTTCTTCTGCATACCGTCGCGTTTTAAACAGAATTCCAAGTTATGTATGACTACTCTATCGTTACTTTCATGAAAGGTGCTCGAACTAGATCCAATCTTTAGTTCTTCATTGTAAAACATTCACAGCAAGGACTCGACTTTCTACCACAACGAAACAAGACTTCCGTTCTCCCTCTTTGCGACTAGCGCCAGCTGGAATTTCCATGTGCAGAGATTCTTTGCATGGGGCTTCCTAACCGTAGAACGCATTACCGCAGAACTGCTTTCCATGTTGATTACAACTTAGTCATCTTTAAATCCGATGTAAATAAATTCTTGTCATAAAACGCCCCATAATTAATCAAACGCAGTTAGTACCAGTGATCAATGTTTGTACCCCCATAGTGTTCCTCATCTATGGGCTAGCAATCATTTCCGTCTCATTAATCCTTATTCACGAATGGTTCTTGGCCTTGCTAAGTGGTGACTAAAAAAAAACATTGGAAGAGATAAATGTCTGACGGCTATATCACATTGAAAGAATGGTTTTATTTTGTTCCTTGAAGTTAAGCAACGCTGAAGTACTCATTACTTTAGATTGACTTGTTTGCTTTCTCTGTTCTACGGCATATCAACCCTTTTAATTTTTTAAAATTCAGAAACACAATACCTATTGAAAGCGATTCATTATATACGATCAATGGGTCCATACCTCTCCCATATCACATCAGATCAGGTCTGCTTTCTTGCCGGCTACTTAACCCCATGTAAACTATTACTACCTATTCCATAGTTGGGCTGTCGGCAACTAAACTGAAACCCTACCCTTATCAGGCAGGTCTTGACTTCTTCGGTGAGATGCGTGGCTGAACACGCAAACATATTAAAAACAAGAGCTGTCAAAAGGCGGGTGATCCCCATAGAAGCCAACGGCTATCAAAACAGATGGAGAGTAGCAAGTGGACCATCGCTTTACTTTTGGCAATGCGTACATCTCACATTTCCCCTTATGTTATTCTTTAGTCTTCGCATTTCGTGAGTGATGTTTCTGACAAAGAGGGAAGAATTGCCGTTTTCTGGACTAGCTCGAGTGGGTGGTATGCGGATATTTGGAATTTTCTTATAGTATTCATCTGTTAAATATTGGGCGAGTATGATTTTGTTTGTGGAGAATAACGGGAAACAGGGTTCAGTGGGGAGCAGATTAGTGTACTCTGATGTCAGCTCAACCTCCTGTGTGCTAGAAGCGGATGTGACGTAACATGGACCAACTATATATAGATATATATATATATATATATATATATATATATATAGAGAGAGAGAGAGAGAGAGAGAAAGAGAGAAAGAGAGAGAGAGAGAGTGAGTGAGAGGTCGTCAGTTCGTTCGCTTGGAAGCACACACGTGTAATAATACCCATTGAAAGCAATTCACTGTATACGATCAATGGAAACAAACGTGCTTTTATATTCACACCTATGGTGAATCATTTCCCAATAGTTTGGCTTAGTTATGGGTGATATAGTTAGGTAGAATATATTCCCAAACTTGTGTAAAGAAAGAAAACTCCGAAATAACACGTTCTTCATCGCTAATCTCAGCTTTGTGTATGAACAATACGAGAAATTCATTAAAATAAACTGATGAGAAAAAAACCAACTCTCTCTCTTTTTGTTTCGATTTGTTTTGTTTTATGGCACTCGTTGATGGTGTCTAGTAGGCATTCAAATTCTCCCCCAGTGTATGTATATTATTGTATGCATATATATGTTTTTGAATGAACCAGGATAATATCATTCATAAATATTTAAACAACATTTGGTTACATTCCAAAGACAAAGCTTTTATTCATCTTACCAATCATATTTTCAAAACAAAAAAATTCGGTACGATTACATATCCGTTTCGTTCACACGAGAACAACTGTCATTTGTATGCCAATCTCGGATCTTTCTTCCATGGACTCATCAGAAAACCAAGAAGTTCTCAATCGAAAAAAATAGATAGCGATCCAAGAAACAAAAATAAAAAAACAACAACTCACATTGAATTAATTTCCAGAAATTTAAAATCTATCTCTCAATGGAGAAAAATTTTGATTAGATATGCTCTGTTAACAATCATCGAGCTTTCACTTTGAAAACGTTGGTATGTATATATATATATATATATATATATATATATATATATATATATATAACAGGAAAAATCCCAGCAGAGTGCTCGATTAATTGAAAATGAAAGTTAAAAATTAAGAGCGTAATATTTATTTATTTTGGTACAGAAAAATTAGTACAACATTCGTACCGTCGGTTTTAAGCACAGAAGGACTTAGCCAACCGGCTCTCTTCAGCAAACTGATGACAACAGAAGCTGAAGAGAGCTGGATGGCTAAGTCCTTCTGTGATTGAAACTGACGGTACGAATTTTGTACTAATTTTTCTGTACCAATATATATATAGTCAATCCACGTTATTAACCTCTTACCCTAAAAGTAATGTGTTATTTTTGTATTTTTATCTATTTCTGTATTCATGGTATATTTTGTCATTCTCAAAACTACACATGATCATAGTCACGAAAAACAAATGTAATACAATATTATGAAGGCACATTGCCACTGGAGCCATATCCATAGGGACATCCTAGGTGAGGTGTTTTGCAGCGAGATGTTAATTCATATTTCATTTAAACAGAGAAGCATGGAGCAGGGAAGGAATTCCAAAGGCTAGCACGTCGAAGAAAGTAGAGTAGAAAGCTTTCTGGCATTTGACGACCTCAACAGTGAAGGGGTGGGATTTAGCTGATTGTCGGGTTTGTCGGGAGTATTTACGCCGACGGGGCACCAGAGAAGCAAGTTCATCAAAGCGCATCCATTGAAGTACTTGTAAAACAAGCATAGGGATGCAAAACATTACGGCGATGGCCCAGGGGCTGGCGCTTGGCAGAAAGTGTTGGACTTATTAGGTTAGAGAGTCTTTTTAAAACCCTGTATGAGAGGAAAAGACTAATGGCTGGTGTACCACCCTAGATGTGACAACAATATGCATGGGCGAATGGTGGCTTTGTAAAATAGGATACTGACAAGTTTGAGAAGTTTTCAAGCACAGTAGTGGGGCCCCACGTTAATTGCAGCAGTCTTGGCAGTATCTGCTATATATTTATTCCAATTGATGTTACCTGTTAACATTAGGCCAAGGAGCTTGAATATTGGACGGGTAGGGTTCTATCGTTCATAGCAATTGGTGTTGAAAAGGTTTATTGTAATTGTTCAAGGAAAAGAGCTTTGTCTTAGTAGCATTAAATGTTACCATCCATTTATGTCCTTATTCGACGACAGACTAGAGGTTATTTTTTAAGGAATCAACCATTGCGTTTCTGTTAGAAAAGGGTTGCAGAGGACAGAAGAGGTCACCCCTACGAAGTAGCGAAGTCGATTTAGTATTTTGTCAAGTTATGAAAGAATGCCATGAGAAGCACCTCCTTAGATGTGTCAACAGTACTCCATCTTAGGACGTATCTGACTTTTATACAGGTATAGGAATGCATCAGGAGGCAGATACTTTCTGAAACAGGTGAATGATCCAACCATTTTTGCAGCAATCTTAGCAACCTTTTATATATTTTAACATTTTGAATATATGTCTTCAATTTTGAATCTGAAATGAAAGTCAGTTCTAGGAGCTTATCAAATTACGGGGTTTCTTCAAGAATGTCATCGATTTTGAATGGAGCATAACAAAGATCTGAGTGTTTGTGGTTAAAGGGGAGAAGCTTGGTTTTTAGAGACGTTAAAAGTAACAAGCCACTGTTTCCATTGTACCACGTGTTTCAGATCAGAAGAGAGAAAATCAGCAATATCTACAGCATCAATGATCTTGGAGGTTCTGCCATAGACAATTGTACCGTCATCTAAACAGTTGTTGCCGTTGTTTAATGTAATTTTAAAAAGTATTTATAAATATATAAATAAATGTATTGAGAGTTTTTACTTCCTTTTAGTTACTACTTTGCTTTTATTCAAGAGGAAATGAGTTCTAACCATTGTTTCATGTCTTATCATATTTTGCCTCTCTATTTTGACAGATCGTAAAATAGACATCTCAGCTGTTAAGAAAGAAACAGAAAAGAGAACAAATCCATAAATTCATACTTATTTGCTATCTTAAAAATGAAAAGGAATAAGGACGGGAGTCGATAAAGCGATAAAACAAAACAAACATCAAAGCAGCTATAATTATTGATTCCCTGTATAATGAGTTCAACCAGGTACAAGTGGAACATTCAATAAATCCGATGACGCAAGAAATATCAAATCTTTTGTAACTCGTTCGATCTATCTGTTTTTACAACTCAACTATTTTTGGTTTATTTAATGTCAAAATGCAATTAAATAGCTGGAATGAATTTGTTAGAATTTGAACTTGGCATAGCTGATTCCATAGTTCAGGCCATTATCCATTAATCTTGGTTCAGTTTGTCTTTTTTATGGTAAATAAAGCTATTTAGGACTATTTCATTCCGAATCAAAATACCTATTGCAAGATAGTTTTATTATAAATAACTGCCTAATACTTACATCCACTGGTGAAACTTATTCAAGGGAGATACTATTAAACTAGAGAGTTCTTATCCAAAGGTAATTATATAAAACTAGAGGCTTCTTATTAAAAAGTTATAATATTAGACTAGAGAGTTCTTATTAAAGGGAAATAATACTAGACCAGAGCGTTTTTATCTAATGGGGTAATATTAGACAATTCTTATTCAAGGAGGTAATATTAGACAAGGGAATTTTTATTCAAAAAGGATAATATTAGACTATAGAGTCCTTATTCATGAGAGATATTAGACTAAATAATTCTTATTCACGGGAGATAATATTAGAATAGAGAGTTCTTATTAAAAGAAGATAATATTCAACTAAAGAGTTCTTATTCAAAGAAGATAATATTAGACTTGAGAGTTCTTATTCAAGGGAGATAAGATTAGACTAGAGTGTTTTTATTCAAAAGGGGTATTAGACTAGAGAATTCTTATTCATGGGAGATATTAGACTAAATAATTGATATTCAAGGGAGATAAGATTTGACTTGAAAGAGCTTATGCAAGAAATATTATCTTAAATTCGAGAGTTCTTGTTAAAGTGAGATTGTTCTGTCTAGCGTAGAATCAGTCCCTTAGATTTCTCTCCTTGTATTGGCCTTCCTTTTTGTAAAGGATTTTTTAAAACCCTGACACCATTCTAGCGGCTTCCGGTGTTCTGTCCCCTATCTCCTAGCTGCTTAGTCTCGGACCCACATGGAAGACTTTCGATCCACTTAAATATCCCGATATCTTAGGCATCTCCGTTTTTACCTTTTTCAATGAATAATAACACCTGGGTTTAAACTACACCATGCCTCAGAGTCTTGTTTGTCTAGCTGTCCGATGGTTACACGCAGCCCTAAGACAGAATAGAGATAATATTAGGCAAGAGAGTTCTTATTAAATGGGAGATAATAAAAAGCTAGATCGTTCTTATTAAAGGGAAATAATAATAGGCTTGAGCGTTCTTATTCAAAGAGGATAATATTAGACTAGAGAGTTCTTATACAACGGAGATATTCTCCAACATGTGAGGAAAATTATGGCATCAACTTATTATAGTAAGTTGTTAAAGTTGTACGGAAATGGCTTCAATAATTCTGAGTCTTTTTTAGGATTTCATTTTTGTAATAGTTTGGTGAATTAAGTATTAAGAAAATAGTATAATTCGTTTGCGTTATGAATACTAGAAACACGCATTTTATATTTTGTTAAGCCATTTCTATCAAAATATCTATAACACTGGCGAAACAAACAGAAAGACAAAAAAACAAAAGGACACACACACATAACATTCCTGCATAAGAATTGATGATTTCCGCTTAACGTAACGTAAAAAAATGAGTTTTCTCTGTTAATTACTAGTATCGTAAAAATTGTAAACAAATGTAAAATTCATTTAAACACAATATAATTTCATCCACTCTGAGTAGTGACTTCATTATCTCAGTTTATAAGACATCCGACACCAGTTGATCGCGACCTGGTGTCCCGGTTGACATGCTCGCAATATACAACTACACTGATGAGTCGAGAAACGATGGAACAGCTGTATGTATATATATTTAATAAATATCACTTATTTTACATACAAACACTACTGTTTCATGCTATATGCATCCATCAATCTAAGAAAATGTTAATTACTGCCGGTCTAAGGATTCGAACCCAGTCAAAAGTCACATGTATATGAATATATATATATATATATATATATATATATATATATATATATATACATATATATTATTGTTTAATATATATACATTTATTTTAGAAGATAACTCGAAGCATACTCGTCCCAAGTGTTATCGACTAGACTTTGTCTTACATCAGAAAAAAGGCAGTTATATTTTTGTAGATGTTGGTAAATTAAGCTAGAGTTTACGAGATGCATTGTTAGATATAGTTAAACAGACGAATTCTGTTAGTTTTAACAATGTTTGCATAATGAAAAAATACTGCCGAAATACACACAATTAATATATATATATATATATATATATATATATATATATATATATATATATATATGTATTATAGTTTAATATATATATATATATATATATATATATATATATATATATATATATGTATACATTTATATTAAAAATAATATATTACACATTAATTCTTGTTTCAGTATTTACTCAATATATGAGGAGAGAGGGAGAAAGAGAGAGAGAGAGAGAGAGAGAGAGAGAGAGAGAGAGAGAGAGAGAGAGAGAGAGAGAGAGAGAGAGGAGCTACTTCCGTCACGTCAATTTATTGAAAACATTGCGCGTAAGTCGTATATTCGTCTTTCAAATGTTTGCTTTGGTTTGCTTACGACATCAAGGTATTTTAAAAAAAAAATTTAATGTCGAAACAATGCCTGCTGTAAACAGTTCATTGTATATGATTAAGCAAACACAAATGCTCTTTAAATCATATTTTCATTATTTCATTCCGAAATAATTTTAGGCAGCAGGATGTCTGAGGTGGTTGTCTGACTTGCTATTTATTTTCTTGCTTCCCTCTATTACATGAAAGTGGTTTCGTCAAGGGACGAGAATAGACACGTGTTTTGCCACTTTGGCTGTCGAACTCACTCACAAATTAGCACGCTAACTATTTTGTCAGTCACATGTTCATTCGGTTTTGCGTCACATGTTCACTGGGTTTTCACCTATTGAAAGTGGCTTCGTTCGTGGGGCACGTGTTTGCCATCTCGGGGCTAATCTTTCTTGCACAGTCTTACCGTGACAGTTTGAGACGCAATTCTTACCATGTCGAGGTTCTGTTCTCGACAGTCGGTCCAGCGGAGGTGGACCATTGTGACTGATGGTGGTCTTTGTTCTGGCGGGCTGAGATTTTTTTCTGAGCGGTCCTAAGAGGTCCGCCCTCCAGGCATTGTCTTCCTTCTTTGGGGAGGATTTAATTTATTGCTAACTGTCTGAGGTGCCTCGATCGGGGAATGCCGACGCGGCGGCGCAGGCATTTTTTTGCGGGGCCAGAGTGTTCTACCTCTTGTGCGCTAACCCAACAAATCACACTTTCCGACCTTGTGTTACATCTTCACGCAGTGGAATGGAGGTAAATAAGCAGTCTAATAAGCGTGATAACTATCTTGGTCTGACTGACTAAAATAGTTATCACGTGAGTAACGACGTGTTTCGCGCTGCTACGCTTTTCTGGTTACTTGTCTTTTTTTCAATTGTCCATTCTGTTTCGTGTTCTTTGCCATTTTGGTGAATTGCCATGCCTGGATGAGAACCCTTGTGATCAACATTGAGTGAGTTTTCTGTAACCGACTTTTATTTAACTCTAAAACTACCTGACCCATCACGAGAGTGTGTCACAAATGTCAAGTGGAGGCAACAATCCCACTAAATTTGCAACCACTGAATGATTACCATAAAGTCGGACAGCCAACTACCTTCGGCTGTTACGCTCGCCGCTGGGACCCATTGTAGAAGTCATAATCACTGGCATTTCTTTCACCTGCGGAGAGCAGCCTCTGTGAGGTGGTTGGATGACACTATGACCAATCATACTACTGGGCGTACTAATTTCAATCGGAACTTTGACGGACTACTTCCAGACATTTAGGGATTTATTCAACAGTCACACACACGCACATAACTTAAAGGCACCAACGAAGAAAAACGTCTTCACTCCTGCCCCGGTAAACTTGGTCCCGAGAACCGGCTATCTCCACGTGAATATATACTGCTTGAGGAGCTTTGGCAGACGAAGTTTATTGCTAATTATTACTTCCCTCATTGTGACATTGTTTTAACTTTCAGCAACCTACCCCCAACGGCATAGGTCACTTGAATAAATACATATATTGTTGTTTATAGAAGGGATTTTTTCTTTTATTTGACAACCGTTTTATTACAAATTATTATATGAGTTGATCTTACAGTTTATGCGAAGATTATCCCCTATACCAGGGGTTCACAACCGTTTCCCGTTAAGTACCCCCTGAGTCTTTCCGAACCCCCAATAGTGTGACAATGAACATAATGGTAATTTATTGACTAGCTCATGATATTAAGCATCCTATAGAATTCCGTCACTACTTCAATACTGTAATGCAGAGCCAAAATCAAAATATAACAAATATCCCCTACCAATGGGGCCACTTGTTTTCCATTAGTGGCAACATGTGATGCCTTAGGACAGGATACTGGTGGCTGAGCAGTCCATGGTGTGTTGATTTGCAGCACTCTACTTCGACCCTTACTTCGGTTAGAGGCTCAATCAAATCAATCGGCCTGTTACATTTATATTTCTGCATGTCAGGACAGTCAGGGAAACAGGAAGCAGAGGTGGAATTCCGAAAGCTAGCATTTCGAGGAAAGAAACTATTATGGTAGAAAGTCTTACGGCAGCTCGGGACCTCCACAGTTAATGGATGGGATCTAGTTGATTGTCGGATTTGTTAGATGTATTTACGTCGAGGAGGCACCGGAGTAGCAAGTTCATTGGAGCACATTCCATTGAAGTACTTTTAAAACAAGCACAGCGATGCAACATTGTGACGATGAGACAGGGGATGGAGCTTGGTGGATAGTGTGGGACCTATTAGATTAGCGACTCTTTTTTGGAACTTTTCTAAGAGGGATAGACTGGTGGATAGTGTACCAGCCAAGATGTGACAACAATACTCCATGGATGGGTGGATGGTGGCTTTGTAGAGATATAGGATAATGTCAGGTGTGAGAAGTTTACTAGCACTGTAGAGAGAACCCACCTTCTTTGCAGCAGCCTTGGCAATGTCTTCAATGTATTTGCTCCAATTCATGTTACCTGTGAATGTTAGGCCGAGGAGTTTGAACGTTGGATTCTCACGTAGGGTGTTATTTGCCGTGGTTTAAGAGGTTTCTTGTCTGCAAAAAATATTATAAAATTATTTATTGATTCAGAAGAAACATTAGTATCATAAATATTTTACAATGATGCTACACAAACAAGGGTGAAACAATATTTTCTTAAGTATTAATCCGTCATGAACTTCAGTGCCTCTTTGTTACAAGTAAGTTCCTACATTTGTGGAGCAGTATTAGACAAGCACACTCGTAGGTCATGCTTGCCATTCAGTCGTGATTTTTTCACCTCTATTTATATGAGTTGATGTTCACCATCACCACTGATCACTTTTTAAAATTCCGACATGACAAACACAAGAGAGACAATGCAGCTCGGACATATATAAGGTATATGGCTCAACATGCCATACCAAAATCCATCACCATTGAAGAGGTGAAGCTAGTCACCGGAGAAGACCCCCTGTTACAGAAAGTGATGGCTGCACTTTTAGACGGCCATTGGAATTACTCACAGCTATCCAGTTTCACACTTTTTAAAGACGAGTTATTCACACATAATGGTCTCATCCTTCGAGGCCACCGTCTTGTGATTCATTCCACTCTACAGAAGAGAACCGTCGACATAGCCCACTGCGCACACCACGGCATTGTCAAGACAAATCAGCTAGTAAGGGAAAAGGTTTTGTTCCCTGGAATGAACAAACTCGTGGAAGAGAGCGTGCAAAACTGCATTCCTTGCCAGACTTCCAATCCGACATCACATTGTGAACCCATACGCACCTGACCACTTACAACTGCTCCATGGACTGAAATCTCTTTAGACTTTGCTAGTCCTTTTCCCATCTGAAAACTACATACTTGTCGCTATCGACAATTACTCTCCACGCTAGCAGCAAAAGTGGTTATTCCTGACATCAATGTAACCTTTGCCAGACAAGGCTTCCCTAACATTGTCAAGTTTGACAATCGCCCTCCCTTTCCAGTCGTGATCTATGTTTATTTTTCATATTCAACAGCGTTGAAAATCCTTGCTCGCAAAAAGTTGGTCCGTAAAAAAGGTGAAAAATAAACGGGTAGACAAACAACGAACCACAACAACATGCAACATGGTCAAAAAGTAGGTGATCAGTTTACGTTAAATTCATATAGGAAACTGATCCCTCCACCTAAAATCTAAAATATTTAGAAAAAAAATCCGAAAAACACGGAATTCTTTAGCGACCTGATAGGTAATTGTACACCGAAAAAAGAATAACATTTGTTCAGTAAAAAAGTTGGGGAAAAACGGGTGGTTTTAATCTATTTGTCAAAAATGTTACTTTAATGGATTGTGATATAACTTGGTAAGTAGTTATAAATAACAAAATAACCCAGAGTGTAAAGATCTTAAAATTGTATGGTTTATTCCAACGTACATACCTTGTACAAACAATAGTAACTACAGGTAATCCAATAGATTTAACAGAATACAATCGAATGCCTCATACTAATGTTCGTAGTCGTATTTATTGTCCAGACTAGTTCACTTATTTAGTGGCTGAAGGGAGTCCGGTATCCCATCACAACAGATTGTCTTTCGCTGTCTTGAATGTAGCGCTTCAAAATTGAAAACAAATAAATTCTGCTGTTTACTAAACTGCCTAAGTGCCAGATTTTTTATATGACTAAACAAACTAAAAAATTACCGGGCAATGAGACACAGATTACTTGAATAAACAACGGGGCTTCCCCCCAAAACAATTAACTAAAAAAAAACATATAAAGAAAAAGAGAGAGTGAAAGACACTTAGACTTTGATTTTTGGTAAACATCAAACGACCCCCCCCCCCGGAGGCCCCTTTTCACTTATGAGTCTTTAAGTTGATATTCGGCGGCTTATTGGGACGATTATCACAGATAGAGTTCGAGAGTGCTCACCTCTCGGGCGCTGGCTTTTCAACCCCCACTTTCCGACCCGACCTTGGGTCACATCTTACTTGTGGGAGTAGGATAAAACTGGCCTTGTGCCTAACTCCTGGAGAGGAGTAAATAATACAGATAGAGTTCGAGACGAAATATTAGCAGGTAGTTGTACTTTTGGAATTTGAGAACTTAAAGTGGATAAATGTACGTATATATATATATATATATATATATATATATATATATGGTTATTTTTATTTATACAGACATGCACAGAATCTGCGACACTTGCATGTCGATGTTATTGATCAACAGCAGTTATAAACTGATATCCTATCAGGAAGAATTAAAATCCGATCCTTACCTCAAAATATATTCGAGAAGAATGAAATAGGAGAGAAAGGAAAAGAAAGGAAAGGAAAAATGAATATCAACATTTGGAAAGTCACGTGGTTAGATTTGAGACCGTTGAAAATCAGGTATAAAATTAAATAAAATTGAAATAAACTCTTTGAAGATAGAGAAAAAAAGAATGGAGAGAGGGACCTATGTATATATATATATATATATATATATATATATATATATATATATATATATATATATATATATATATATATATAGAGGGAGAGAGAGAGAGAGAGAGAGAGAGGGGGGGTTGGCGACTGGAGTTAATAATTCTTCTTTACACTGACGATCCCCGTAAATATGAAACGTATACGTATGTAGATAAAAACAAATATTCATTATTATTTGTCACCCCCCCCCCCAATCTAGGCTGGGCTCTGTAGTGAGTAGTATTAACACAGCCGTCATCGTAGCTTAAGTGCATGTTCATTTCAATAGTAGAACACTTTACGACGGCTGCCTTTAAATAAGATTAATCTCTCGCTGATTTACCGGGTTGCTAACAACGGCCGTGTGGTTTGAGACGTTGGGTTAGGGTTACTTTTGGAATTTGAGAACTAAAAATGGATAGAATGTACGTATCTATCTATCTATCTATATATCTATATATATTTGTTTTGTTTATTATATATGTACGTATAAGTTTCGTCCATTATAATCGGGACTCATCAGCATAGAGATATGACTATTCACTACTAGTTATGCGATTCGAAACCCCGGATTCCGAATATTTTACAACTCAAATCCCGACGTCCAGAACCACTCAGCCAACGCTGAATAGCGAATAAACAGTGATAATTTTAATACTTTATCCGGCGGCTTAACGCCATAAGAGCGTTCAACTTAATGAAAAGAACGATGCATTTATAGCTAGCGAGGTCATGCTGTGTTAATACTACACTTACAGTGCCCATCTAGACGGGTTTTCTAGGAGCTACAAATAATAAAAATCTTTTTTTTTATTATCCATGTACGTTTCGTCATTTATAATCGGGACTCATCAGCATAGAGATATGACTATTCACTACTGGTCATGCGATTTGAAACCCCGGATTCCGAGTATTTTACAATTTATATATTTATATATATATATATACACTCATGAACAAAAAAAATGGGCCAGGAAAGAAATTTACAATTTATTGCACAAAAAGCTGCATTACACAAAATGCAATTAAATAATAAACGAAAATGAGTAAAAAATATAAAGAGCAAGATATTTACTTTAATAAAAACTTAGTATGGAATGGAATTGCCCTTAGATCTTTTTAAAAGATCAATTCTTTTTATCATGCTCTCAACCAACTTGGAGCACTGTGAAGAGGAGATGTTGTTTCATTCTCTTTGTACTGCTTCCCATAATTTTTCTTTGTTGGAAAAAGTTTTTCTAACTAATGCACGAGATATTATAGCCCAAATATTTTCCATTGGGTTTAAATCTGGGCTTTGGCCAGGCCAAAACATCACATCAATTGAATTATCAGTAAGCCACTTCTTTGTGACTCTTGCTGTGTGTGCAGGGGCATTATCATGTTGAAAAATAATGTCATTGTTCATTTCTAACTTCTGGATGCTTGGTAATAGACCTCTTTCTAATATTTGAATGTATTCTTTGGCATTAATTGACGCATCACATCTGATAATTTCCCCAACTCCTGCAGCAGAAAAGGTCCCCCATACCATTATTCCTCCGTTTCCATGTTTTACTGTGGTTTTTATGCAATTTGGTGAAAATCTTTCTCCGGATCTTCGGATGCAACGTTCAGGGGCATCACTGGCAAGGCAAAATCTTGATTCGTCCGACCAGAAAACATTTCTAAACCAATCTGCATCTTTCGTACCATAACATGATGCAAATGTCTTTCTGTCGCTGATGTTCTTCTTAGTTAACAAAGGTTTTTTTGCACATCTTTTTGATGAAAATCCTATTTCCTTCATTTTTCTGGATATTGTCACTCTAGAAAGAGAATTTCCTTTTGCTGTTTCGAATTGTTTGCTATGGTCAACATAAGTTTTATTGCGATCCTTCAAAACGGTCATTTTAAGCCTGTGATCGTCCTTCATTGTGGATGCTCTGGGGCGACCAGAACCAACTTTCCTGCTCACTGTGCCTTCAATTTCGAACCTTTGCCCAATTCTCTTCACAGCTGAAAGAGATGTTGCCACCTTTTCTTCTTTCAAAATGTCGAAAATCTGCTTGTAAGTCAAATTTGCCTGTCGTAATCCTGCAATTCGGTTTTTAATTTTTTCGTCAAGATGTCGTCTTACTTTTCTTGGACTCATCTTTAATACTAATAATCTGAAAAATACTAAATAACAGCTAATTATTAGCAAACAAGCGATAAAAATTTTAAAAATTGTTTTCTTTCCAATTTCAATCATGGCCCATTTTTTTTGTTCCAATTTTAATCATGGCCCATTTTTTTTGTTCACGAGTGTATATATATATATATATATATATATATATATATATATATATATATGGGAAAATGAAAGAGGAAAACCAAAAAATGGATGTTTTTCATGTGTACATCAACGTTTCGTCTTTATTTATAAGACTACCCCCCCACACATATATATATATATATATATATAGAGAGAGAGAGAGAGAGAGAGAGAGAGAGAGAAAGAGAAATTGAAAAAAGGAAAATCAAAAAATATTATTTAGTTCTAGAGTGTTTTTACTTTGAGCAAGCCCCCATAGAGGCGTTCAAACATGCTTAGATTTCCATCTTTGACCTTGCCTTCCCAAAGGTAAAATACTTCTTTCATCATCCATCTAAGTACTCCTAGAAATCTTGCTGTGAACCCCTAGGGGTTCATGAACCTCTGCGATATTCCATCGCCCTTCTAACGTCGATGCAACAGTTTCTTCCCGACAATATAAAAACACAATATTTATTGCACAATATTAATTGTATACGATTAATTTTACACAAGTTGACATTTTTTTACCAATAGTTGTGGAGAAATTCGGGTGCATACCTTTCCTAAAAGTATTAGTGTGTAAATGGCTGTAATAGATCACGATAGAATTCGAACCCGTTTAGTCTGTTTTATAGTTCATCCTTTTTCAACGCCGATTAAGATGGTTCAGGCATACAACTCGACGCTCGGAGTGAGAGTTCATCCCCGATGCCCTTTCCCCCCTTCTCTACCTGGTTGGCGCAAATGTGTTGTTAGCAGTTGAAGACCTGGGCGGTGAAAATCGAAGACGACCGTGCACCACTATCAGACCTACAAGTAGTTGGTCTTCGACTATGGAATCGCGATTGGCTAGTCATGTTGTGTGACGTAGCTCAGTATCGGCAAAAGTGGGCTGCGATGGTCAGAGACGCTGCTCTTGTTCGAGCGGAAGCTGACCCAAGCTGATCAGTGTGGTACCCCTTACAAGTACAAGTAAGTCATTAGCGAACTAATACTTATTGAACGTCAGGCGATTGTCTTTTTTATATAATATTAATCCGGCAGATAATGTTTCGTAACCAAAGTCGGTGTTACATTAAACTGGTTGGCCTGCCGACACACTGTTTATGTTACAATGCCGGCGGCACGTTATGATCGACTTTGTTCAGCCGATGTCCTTGAATGGAGATTATCCACCGCCTTCCGATTTGTGAGAAGAAGAAGAAACAATACATTTAAATATTGTTACGCGATCATATTTTTGTCGATAAGAAATTATCATTTTACTAGTATATGACTAAACCCCGACAAAAAGGAGAAGTTAATGCCTGGGGGGATGGTATCATAAGCACATAATAGATACTACACTACTCCCACACACTAAAAAGAAGGCGATAATGCCTGGAGGATTGTCTTGTGACAACGCAACAGATACTATACTACCTCCACACCCAAAAACGAGTTAATGTATTGGAGGATGGTATTATGCGGAACGAACGCATACTACACTAACCCTCCCCAAGGTGGTAATGCCTGGGAATATGGTCTTATCAAAACAAAACAGATACCACACTACCCCGCCCACAAGGAGAAGGTAATGCATGGGAGGATGATATTATGAGAAACGAACGCATACTACACTACCCCTCCCAAAGGAGGTAATGCCTGGGAGGATGGTCTCCTGACAACAGAATATATACTACACCACACCCTGAATTGAACATTGCAAGATTTGTCTGAAATAGTATGGTAAAATGAATCGAACATTAAAATATAGTACAATAGTGCGTTTAATAGAAGTGGTAGTATAGTTTCGGTTTCAGCCAGCCAGATACTAAAACTCCATTAGTAATAGATTTGTACTATTGTCAAGATCCATTTGTCTGTTTAGGAAATAATTAACCTAATTTAAACGTATTTCTCTTATTTACCCTTTAATTTAAATAAAGGTTATTGGCCTTTCACGTGGTGTGGTTTTAAAGAACAATGATATTCAGAATCTTCCTTCTCTCTCTCTATCTATCTATCTATCTATCTATCTATCTATCTATCTATCTATCTATATATATATATATATATATATATATATATATATGTATATATGTATATATATATATATATATATATATATATGAATAAATGCGAAAGTTTTTTTCATTTAATTAATAATCAAAACGAGTTACTGTTATTTCAATCAAAAATACAACATAAAGACGTGATATTCTATAGTGCAGATAAACGATTAAGAAAGAACCCTTTGACTGCCTAATTAGCATAACTATTTTTTAAACCGCTCATAATTAATTAACATTTGGTATTATTAATTTGGAATTGCATTTACTTACTATTTTATCTATATGCAATAGTTTCGTCCATATTAACAATAATTACTTAAAGTTATTTAATAAATAAACTTGAAAAATAACTAAAACACCTTAAGTTTAAACAACCAGCGCTCGGTACAACCTTACCGAAAGTCGTGGCTCGCTTTCTCTCTGATCCCTTTCTATCGCCTCTTTTTCCGTTTTTACATTTTCTCCTGAAAGATAAATAAATAACATTTTTATTAGTTAAGTTAATTTCTTTATTGTAAAGTTTAATAACACACTTATTTTTTTATGTCTACAAAGACCTTATCACTATTCTGATTGACAAATTAAAACAATAGTTCAGTAGCAGTGTGATCTGTCCCAATTACGAAAAAATATAGATTCGTATTTTGGTATAATTGTTGATTAAAATCCTCCACGAAATTACCCTCCATCTATTCCAAAAGTATTCTACCCGTTTTAGGTGATCACGTGTGAACACACTGAAATACTTCACGAAAAGATGAATAAAAAATTTTTGGAATTTAAAGTGGGGGAATTTTTTGTTATATAAATTTAATGTAAAATGATCCCTATTTTGGGGGCGAGTTTTAGGTCAGTTAACTAAATTCTTTTTTTCTATGGGAGTTAAATTTGCTGCGTTTTTTGGGGGGCGGTATCTACTTTTTTAGGCGATTACATGTCGTTTTATGACCTTGCCACTGGGACTTAGGGTAAGTAGTAAAACTGTTGGTAAGTTCCCTAAAAAGATAGAATGACCCGGAAATTGGGAACATAGTACGTTCGATATATATATATATATATATATATATATATATATATATATATATATATATATATATATATATATATATACAACTGATCCCCCACTAAATTCTAAATTTTTGTTTTTCTTTATCTCCGTTTTCTACGGTGTTAACACGCAATCGCCTAAAAAAGCAGAATGTCATCTTTTCGGAGGGGGGATGTCGGAGGGTGTTAATCTGCAAATTTACCCATATTCAAGTTTTTAAAATCTTATACATTCTTTTAACTATACATTCCTTTTATAAGCAATGGATTTTGTGTTTACGATAAAATGAGATTATACTATGTGAAGCGATTACGTGTGAATACCCTAAAAAACTGGCGGGAAGAGAAACAACAAAAATATTTTAGAAATTAGACTGAGTAAATCTAATTATATTAATATAAAATATTGATAGTGTCATAAATTAATTTATACCTAATTGCCCACACATGTGAGTGAACATATATATGTGTACGTGCACATGTACGAACCCTAAAAGTAGCTTTATATGTGAGAGTGAATTACTGAAAATACATAATTTATATAGACATTTGCAATATGTATGTGGAGAAAATGTGGTATAGGGTGGTTATCCAGGATCTGATGTCAATTTTTGTTCAGCCATAATAGGTTTGCTGACTATCGGAGATAAATTATAGAAACCGTTATGATGGTGTTAGAGTTTGTGATGAGTGTTGCTTCAAGGAGTCTGCGTCGAGATTTATTTGATATGAATTTAATGATCATAATCTGTTCAAAATTGAATGGGTTATCGTGTTGTGCAACGTGGGAGAAAAGCGCGCTAGGGGAGTTGCTATTTTTAATGTCTCTCTTGTGTTCACCGATCCTTTTCTTTAGTTCCTGTTGAATTTCCCCTATGTATATTTGATGGCAATTATTATACGGGATACTGTATATACCGGCGTTAGATGTAGATTGTTTACGGAGGTGTTTTGCATAGTTTATTGTTTGTTTTAGGATTTGTAATGTGGTTTGTATGGTGGGTATTCCTAGGTTATTAAGAGTGTTGCAAATTATTTTGTTATTCGAATGAGTGTGTAAAAACAGAGGCCTATTTATGACAGAAGTCAGGACCGGCGGGACAGTTATACAAGTGAGGGGGCTTTCCTAAAAAGTGGGGGGGGGCAGTTAAACACATGCATATATAACTTCATTATTGATGACCGTAAATTGGGGGGGGGGGCAAGTAAAAAAGTGGGGGGGGGCTTGAGCCCCCCCTGCCCCCCAGTGCCGCCGTCCATGGAAGTATTTGTTGTTTGAGATTCTAGTTTATTGTTTTTCAACGATATCTGTAGAGCTTTTTTCTTAGCATTTAGTATGAAATGTGTGGGGTATTGTAGTGTTTTTAAAATAATTTGTGATGTATTTGATCTATTCATCTATATATTGAGGAGTGCAGATTCAGAGCACGTAGGAAAAAGCCAATTATTATACCTGTTTTGATCTTGTTGTTATAGTGTGAGCAGAAATGTATATAGTCATTTTTGTGGGTGGTTTTGCGGTCTACTTTCAAGGATAGTTTGTTATTGGATTTTATTATGAGTGTGTCTAAAAAAGTATTGAGTTATTTATTTCTGTTTCATATGTAACTTTTTTTATATCTTTATTTGTTTATATACATTAAAAACAATAACAAGAAGAGACGACATCGTCATAGAAGTATAATACGATGATTTTTATCGACAGATACGGCAATTAATTTGTATCATGTAAATAATTCGGACTACTGTTCTCATCTTGGATGTTACTACTACAACGTTTCGGCCGATGTAACCTCCGACCGTCTTCAGGTACGTCTTGTCGAATTTGAGGATTTTTAGGTTGAATTCAGGAATCTAAGTAAAAATATATTATTTGAATTATTCACTTAGATTCAAGAGTTCTAGATAAAATTGTTCGCACCTGAAGAAGGTCGGATGTTATATCGGTCGAAACTTTGTTAGAATATAATCCAAGATAAGAACAGTAGTTCGAATGATCCAAATCATCGAAACTATCAACCCTCATCTAATAGATTTCGAAACATAACGGTAATTAATGTACCGTATTTGTATTACTGGGAGACCCGTCCTGTCCTGTCCGAGTTCACCCGGCTTCTCGTGAAAGAGGAAGTTTCTAGGGAATATCAAATTCACAAACGGTTCCCAGTCGTACGTGTACACTGCTCAGATGAGATAATTTTAACGACGTTAGTTTTTGCAGTTTTATTTGCAGGGAGGTGTCGCTGCAGAATGGTATTCCCGAATGGTCACCCATCTGGTACAGACCAGGCTCAACGTTGCTTTACTTCGGTTATCTAACGAGAATCAGTGTGTCAACGTTATTATGTCGTATTATACAAGGTGACCCCCTCCTCAAAGAAATGCTACCCATGGAGTTTTATTTACGATTCCATGGGTGGCATTTTTACAGGGTCATACCCCTTCTAAATAAAATCAAACAACAACAAAAATAGCGATAGAATTGTTAATAAAATTTACGATCTTTTTTGCAATCCAACCATATGTGACAGGAAAGAGTCATTAATATACCTAAGAGAGATGTCTGACTGTGGATGAAACGAGGTTGCACAGTCGCAACGATGTACTTTTACTAGTCAGAAAGTCACCTAAAACGGCGGCGTTTAGTCTAGCTCATTGGGAAGGCTGTTAAGGATTTATTTGATGGAATATTGGCCAATAGTTCTAGAAACCTTCAGTGTTTTTTTCATCATCATCATCATCATCATCATCATCATCATCATCATCATCATCATCATCATCATCATCATCATCATCATCATCATCATCATCATCATCATCATCATCATCATCATCATCATCATCATCATCATCATCATCATCATCATCATCATCATCATCATCATCATCATCATCATCATCATCATCATCATCATCATCATCATCACCACCACCACCACCACCATCATCATCATCATCATCATCATCATCATCATCATCATCATCATCATCATCATCATCATCATCATCATCATCATCATCATTATTATTATTATTATTTCTGACTAGGAGTTCTCACACAGGTCATCATCAGTGATTGCTCATTTATAACAACCGGTGATATTCCTTGGAGCCATAGTGACAACAAGTCTCCTCAGATTTCTAGTACTCCCCACCTCTTTCAATAACAATTGCAAATGTCTTTGCGTTATCGCAAAAGCCGTTAACCATTGGTTTCTCGCTGGCAACAACCATTGGTCTTCTCTTGAATTTGGGTGGTAATAAACCTTCCCAATGTACCAGTACTCTCCGAACTCTTCCAGTGTTATCTCCTCGGTCTTTCCATCCTCCTTGATTATTCACGACTATTTTTGTGGTATCAGTCGAGGCTGATGTAATTTTCTTTGTTTTTTTTTTCATAAGATTTCTTGCAGTTTTAGTTCCCTCGGTTTCACGTGGTGTTCCGTCCATGCTTTTGCTTTATTTCTGTTGCAACTTCCTTGTGGCTAGTTAGTGTTCGTAGTTTATTATCAAAGGTATTAATTCTTTGAATGAATTGATGAGTGTGTTCAAACGATATTTGATGTTGTGCTATGCAATATATCATATTGTTTAAAATGAACTTCACATCATGAACTCTTTATGAAAGACGCATCACCCTGTTCGATAGTTCGTTAGTTTAAAAGCAACGTGTTTCACATGTCATTGTTTACAGCGGTCATTTATTTGACACAATTGCAAAGTGCAAACAAGACTCCTTTTTAACTAATTCTTCCTGAGTTCAGATAATGAACAATAAATAATTTTATATACTCACCAACAATTCCAAAGTTATTGAAGAAGTGTTTGATCTATATAATAATACGCTTCGACAATTTTATATTCGTACGTACGTTAGTACTCCCCACACCTATCGCCGAAGATGCAATGCGGAAAAATATTTTTTTAAATGTCAGTGGATATGGGTAAACTTTCTTGGCCACTAATGGTATCACGATACCATTTTTCGTTCGCCCCGGACGTCCATAAAATGGAAATATGTCAAAAACTCTTACAAGGGTTTTAGAGAAAAGAACCCATAACCAGATGTATACTGAAACTACATTAACCAGATTACTTATGTAAGTATATTTAAGTTTAAAGAAAGGTGGTAAAATAACATAGGGTCTGCGTTTGCGCTGGACATCCATAAAATGGAAATATTTTTAAGCACGGCAGACTATACGACAGAATATACGTCATAATCACGTTGACACACCGGTTCCCGTTAGATTACCGAAGTTAAGCGACGTTGAGCCTGGCCAGTACTAAATGGGTGACCATTTGAGGAATACCAGGTGCTGTATGTTTCCTGGAGAGGACATGGGCTTCACCAGGTTCTATCATGCCAACTGAAAAGTTATGGCAGATAAAATATCTTCATGACTCCCTGACGACGTTCCTTGGACGTCATGGATATGGATGGATGAAGAATACAACCGTGGAATTTCCACGGGTCCCGCTATTTAAAAAAATATTTCTTTGTTAGTTTCTTTGTTAGTTGGGAACCAGCTCAATATCGACAGAGGCATGATTTAATAAGGCTGTGTCGTTCTAACCCAGTATCATATATAAATGAATAAATGTGAAAGTTTCTTTCATTTATCGCACCCATATGACCATAAAAACGTCTCACAGTCATTTACATCAATAATACAACATAGTCTTTTGAAATACTGTATATATAGTAGAGAGAAAACACCCAAAACACAGCTATTTGTATGTCTGATACTATTTCTAAACAGTTTATAATACATTAATATTTGGTACTATTATTTTGTAATTTTATTGTCTTATTTCCTATATACACATGCAAAACGGCTTACTGTTATTTAAACCAATAATACAACAGTCTTTTGAACTACTGGAGAGAGTAAGACCCAAACACAGTTATTTGAATGCCTAATTTGCATAACTTGTTTTTAGCAATTTATAATAAATTAATGGTCAGTGTTATTCATTTGTAATTTTATTGTCTTATTTCCCTATATATATAATAGCTTTGTCGATATTAACAGTAATTAATTAAAGTGATTTAATACAAATAGTATAAATTACCCAAATCTTTCTTAAAATATTATGTTCATTAATTTCCATGGGAGGTAATTCAAATGAAAGCTATTAGTTTTTAAAATTACAATAGATTTATATTAAAGATATGTCATGTAAGCAATACATTAAAAAAAATACTTAGAGCAACATTAATAGCTGCTTGATAGTGGGTATTCTTTTTGCTATTATATGTATAAAGCCGTTCGTGCATAGAGTATTACTGCCACATCTGGGCTGGTGCACCAACCATTATCTTCTCCCTCTTGAGAATGGGTGTAAGAAAGAATTTTAACCTAATAAATTCCGCATTGTCTGCCAAGCTTCAGCCCCTGTCGCATCGCCGCAGTGTTTCATCCCTGTGCTCGTTTTACAAGTACTTCCACGGAATGTGCTTCGATGAACTTATTACACTTGTACCCTCCTCAACGTAAATACACCCGTACCACCCGATGAGCAGGAACATCATTCATTATTATCGCAATATGATAATAATGTTGTCCATTATTATTTTAAAATGTTCCCCCTATATTCTTTCTGATATATCTTTGTTTTATTCGTTTTTATTGTATTTATCTACTCCTTCTTTTATATAAACAGAATGATCAAAGAAAATGGCAAGAATCTCGGGACGAATTACAAAGTAATAGATTACACAAGATTTTATCATTTATTGATGAGTGGCCCTCAGGCTACGAAAAGGCAAGAAAAGAAGAGGTTGTAGTATAGGATTTTATACACATTACCCACAAACATTTATTGGAAGGTAAAGAGTCTCAAATGTGTATATCATGTCAATAATCTTATACAGTCAAACATATATTAATAGACTGTCAGGATCTGCAACAAAGCCGAAGGAAATACTACAACACGAAAGATCTAAAGGACATGTTAAAAGCCGCAAATAAGACCAAAATCTTCATCAAAGAAGTTGGATTTTTCAAAAAAGTAATTTCAAATTTATTTATTTTCATTTTTTTATTTTCATTTTATTTTTTATTTTTTTCCAAAACTATATAAAATAATTATTCTCCATTAGAATTCCAGTTGACAATATTATTCGGCATTAAATAACCCAAAGATGGTTGATATACCATAAAATAAACCAAACTCCTTTTAAAAATGTTTATATTCTGAGATAATTTCCCTTATGAAATTATCATATATTTTTATGAATATATTTTAATTTTTTACAGAACATTTTTCTTCATCTTCTGTGTTTTTAATTTTCTGATTAAATTTTTTTTTATTTAAATGTAAAACGATTTGGACATTTTCAAGCATTTATTTTCTTTACATATTAACTGTGTGAATCTTTGCAGACCTACACACCAGCAACCACATCATATAGTGTTTATTACATTTATCTTCCCATTTAAGGTTCGTCTTTGTATGGACAAGATGTTGATCTTAGAGCTATTATATTTATATCTGAATATGTTTTTTTTATTTTGTTGTAGCTTTTTTTACTGTTTTACTTTGTTACTCAAGTCTGAATAATTCTTAGAATTTTAACAACACGACGGAAGTTGTTCTTCGTACTTCTTTGTGATTATGTGAACGTTTTCTTTCACATAATAAAGAACAACAGGGACCGACACGTGTTAGTACTTATGTGTTCGCTAGTGTCTAGGCTGATACTTATGGCGGATCTTGGCGTGAAAATAATGTTCATTTAAGAACGTTTCTTCTATTAAGTTAAATTAATTGCAACTTGTTTTTAATTTTGATTACGTTGTAGCTTCTGTGGCAGTATTAGCAATCTTTTGATGCTCTACATTAAGGAAAAGACAAAGAAGGTTAATGTTCGCCGTCGTTTTCACTGTCATATGATAATGATGTTTTTCATCATCAGCGCAATAATATATTTGAGTACATGTCATTTCAATTACAATATGATATTAATAATGTGGTTTACCCTTTTTTGTAAATTTTTAGAATTTTAACAGCGGAAGTTTTTCTCCGTGCTTGTATGTGTGACTTAAAAGAAACAACAGGCAATGTATATTATGTTAATGCTTATGCGTTCGCTAATGTGTGTGCATGATTGAAAGGAAATGTTAAATTGATAAACTTTGTCAAAAGAATTGCAACAAATAATGTTCATTTAAGAACGCTTCTTCTTATAAAGCTAAATTAATTACAAATTATATTTCTGAATTTTGATAAGGTTATGATATATATATATATATATATATATATATATATATATATATATATATATATATATATATATATATATATATATATTAATCCAGGTAGAGTACAAATCTACAGGGTAGAAATCCAAAGGGAATCAAACCGGGCTTACAAAAGAGTGCTCAATAAAGATATATAGCTGTATTGTGAATGCTTTTATTCAAACATGTAAAAGGTCTGCTACACTGGCATGTCGATGTTATCGATCTACAGGTATCGAGAGCTGAGGCAGAAAGTTTTTCCTTGATCCGATCCGGTCGGTGAAGTCCAGGAAGACTTCACCGACCGGGTCGGATCAAGGAAAAACTTTCTGCCTGATGAAACATCAGCTCTCGATAGCTGTAGATCGATAACATCAAGATGCCAGTGTAGCAGACCTTGTAATGTTCGAATAAAAGCATTCACTATATATATATATATATATATATATATATATATATATATATATATATATATATATTTAGATTTTTCACTTATAAGATAGTTTATTCAGTGAAGACCGGGATTAGGCCAATAAAAATAAGCTCGATGATACTCGATTACAGGGTACAGAGCATTTATATGTGATTATTTGAAGGCTTACCAAATCATTCCGTTCAGGAGATCATTCATCACCACAAAAAACTTTTTCTTTCAAAGTTTATTTATTTATCATATATATCCAAATTAAAAAGTGTTTTCCTACACGCGTTTCACTACCAAGCAGATCCTTGCTTGGCAGATCATCAGGGGAATTAAGCACCTGGAGTAAGGGTTTCAACAACTGACAATACACAATGTGGTGTTGCCTTAAATGAGGTCACTTAAGAAGAGGACAGAAGAAAAAAATAAAAATAAAAATAAAAAATGAAAATGTCTTAAAAAAGTAGCTCGTAAGATTTTCGCAGTATTGTTGCTACTAAGCAAAACAGCAAAGAATAAGTCCCAAATGCATTCAAAAGAAACAGGAACAATGTGCGAGAATACACCTTCTCGTCGGGCGGCACAACGATGAAAAGCATCACCCCCAAACAAAAATAAAACAGTCAAAATACAGTTCACAAGTTACCGTTCCAAGCCACTTATAGTATGGGCATTCCACATCTATTCCATCACAAGAAAACACAACACAACTGTCGGTTTGGAATGCATGTGGTCGTGCGAACGTTTTTTCTAGGCCTGACTTGCTCCCATTCGAGATAAACACACAACGAGGCAAATGATCAATAATCCCACAGAAACCCCCTTTAAGAAAAACCCCTTAAATAGTAGATATAAAATATTTATCCATAATACTGTTTCTAAAAATTTAGTTTCTATTTTAAAAATTATTCTTTATAAAATTAATTTTCCAACGTCTGGGACGTCTTTTTACATTCTGGGAAAATATTTGTTACTTAATTTACTGCGGAGAGCTAACTTGTTATTTATCGGAGTAGACATGGGTCAGAGTGAATAATCCTAATCCCCAGGAATCATTTTGAAAAAATCATTTATATACTAAAAATAAAGTATTACTACAAGATATTGCTTACAAAAATCTAGTTTCTATTTTACATAATTTCCCTAACGGCTGGGTCTGTCTACAACACTCCGAGGAGAATATATATATATATATATATATATATATATATATATATATATATATATATATATATATATATATATATATATATATATATATATATATATATATATATATATATATATATATATATATATATATATATATATAATGGTATGTAGTAATAAAAAGTACTGATATATAGTGATAAGTAGTAAGACTACACATAGAAAAAAACAAGAATACTAGAACTGTCCGTTATGGATATAGTACTAAGTTAAATTCAGTTCTAAGTGATAGTCATCTGAAGGTTGAAGGTTGAAGGTTCATGGCTGACAGAACAAGAGCATGCTATATAAAGGGTTCCGTTTGAAATTCTGTCCAGATTCCCGAGTTCGACAGAAATATTCCCAAGTTCGACAGAAATATTCCCGAGTTCGAAGAGATACACCTGAAGAAGGTCGGAGGTTACAGCGGCCAAACGTTGTGATGATAACACTCAAGATGAGAAATGTAGAACGAATAATCAAATTTATACTAATTACAAATTGTTTTTAATTTCGATTGAAGCTGTAGTTTCTTGGACAGTATTAACCGTCTTTTTATACTCTACATAAACCCTTTTGTGCATGAGTTTTTACAGAAATTCTACGTAGCTGATCAAACTTGTTCTTGAACCATGCGCCTTCAAGTTGAGCTGACTTCCGAAAAGGCCAGTTACGACTAATAATAGAAGCCAAACGTATTCCTCGATATCCCTTGACTCGCAAAAACAAATATAACTGGTCAAATCAAAATTTTTGATAATTTAAGACAACTTTTCTATATTTGCTGTTGTGAAACAACAGTATGGATAACAGGATTAAGGAAAAGGCGAAGAAGGGTAATGTACGCTGTTCTGTCTATCGTAATATGATAATGTGTTTCATCATCACTGCCATAATATATGTATAAGTGCGTTTCATTCTAATTACGATATGATGTTAATGTGTTTTACCCGTTCTCACAGAAGAGATGTTGCTAATCTATCTCTACTCTTACGCTATTTCCATTAAAGATGCCCGACTGAGTTCTAATCTTTCGCCCCCCCCCCCCTTGCAAGAGATTCACAGCAAGAACTTGTCTTCTTACCACAACGGAAAAAAGATTTCTCGTTCTCTCTACATGTGCGCCTAGCGTCAGAAGGAATTTCCATGAGCAGAGTTTCTTTGCAAGATCCTCCCTCCTGTGAAACACATTACGTCGAGACTTCTTCCCTACCGACTACAACTCGGTCGTCTTCAATTCTAATATAAAAAATTCTTGTCATAAACCGCCCTATAAGTAATCAAACGCAGTTCATACCATTGATCAATGTTGGAACTTCCATAGTATTCCTCATCTTTCGGCTGGCAATGATTTCGTCTCATTAACCATTATCCTCGAGTCGCTCTTGGCCTTGATACGTAGTGATACAAATAGAAAAACAATGATAAAAATGTGTTTGATTATCATGGCAATATGATAGAAATGTATTTCATTATGAATGCAATAACACAGAAATATGTTTCATTATAATAGCTATATTACATTACATTGTTTAGTTATTGCTGCTTTAAGATAGTAACGCGCCCCGTTATTATTGCAATGAATTGCAATATGACATTAATCCGTGTTGTTATCGTTCAAATATGAGAATACTGTATTTCATTATTTTTGCAATAACATAATAAAGAGTTTTACTATCATTGCAATATGAGAATAATGCACGGTCTGGGTAAAAATTCGCCCTTTGTGTGTGTCTCTATTTACTTGCTTTCCCACGAGGGCAGAGTTAGACAAAAAATTGGTTATTAATGTTGGAAAATTCCATCTCCCCTCAAAAGGTGTATTCTGGATTAGGAGAAAAATATACATTACTTCAGTCTGACCGAGGACTAAAATGTGCAGTATCAAAACATATACTACACTTTGCTCCGAGCTAATATTGGCGTTTTTTGGTTAATTTACCCAGAAACGAAAGAATAGAGTGAAAATAATCAACTGACAACGGTATGAGTTCTGGTGAATTGTTCATGACCCATTTTCTCCTTAATTAAAACTTAGTTTTGATAAACGAAAAAACCAAAAACCAAAACGTTTGATATGAAAATCAATAAAGGCCAGTAAACCTTTTTAATTACGTAGATACAAGTTCTACGAAACGTCTTTTTTTGTTGCTTTCAAGCTTTCATGTTTGTCAAGAGACTAGCGAGTAAGTTGTCAGTTTTGATTCAGTCAAGCGGGAATTTATCATGTGATCAGCCGCATAGCCATTGCTGGCGTCTAAATCACGTGCGTGCACACACAAACAAAGTCCTACTTTATTCACTTACGAAGAAACATGTGGTTGTGTCAGGTTTTGTCTTTTTTGTTTTTCTCTCTTTTCTTTCTTTAATTATGAACGCATCAGAGGCCGCACGAAATAGGACAAATACGTTCGGACTGGCCAACACTCATTGCTCAAAACAACAAGTGAACCGTCAGGAAATTTGTTTATTTATATATATATATATATATATATATATATATATATATATATATTTTATGCATTTTTTGTAATAAAATATTATTTATATCCAAACAAGCTGGTTTTGCCCTTTAAAGGCTCATAAGTGTGGCTCTACAACTGATCCGCCGACAATTAGTTTTCCCCAAACAGGGTACCCCCTAAAAAAAAGCTTATACGTATACATTTTTAGTAATTAAAAAATATTTATATCCAGACAAGCTTGTTTCATTTCTTGAAGGCGGCTCATCAGTGTGGCTTTACAACTGATCCGCCGACCGCACGGTTCAAACCCCATACCTTGAGTTTTGTAATCCGCCACGCGCGCGCGCGCACTCGACAAGCACACGCACACATTATATATATATATATATATATATATATATATATATATATTAGTACTTCATGTATCCACATAAAATATTATAAGGAGATATAATTTTTTATGTGTCAGTTTTCAGTATTTACTTGAACAGTGCTCGATACGTAAGTAGAGCTTGGTTATAAGCAATGAAAATATATATGGCAATTAAGCTACACAGAGGCTCCCGTGTTTCATCCCCGGGGGGGGGGGAATCGTCAGACTAAATGCATGGAGTTATCTTTGTCAGGTGTTTTTATATACATGGCTTGCTAGTTAACCAATCAGATTCTTTGTTGTTCCCTCAGCCAATCGTTGGGCTTCCCTCGAACAAAGGCATTGTTGGTGACGCTCCTATTTTTGTTAACAATGGATTTTCCTATATCCTGTTTCCTTTGTTTTGTCAATACAGTGGGCGAATTTATTTTAACACGTGGTTTCTTGTATTTCTATTTTAGGTTTTAAATTTTAACTAATTCGGTTTTTTATTTATTTATTTATTTATTTCTATTTATTTATTAATTTTATTTATTATATATCATCCTAAGGTAAATTTATTTTAAGACCAGATACTATGACCATAAAAGCACATTTAAAAACAAAGAACGTCGAACTAAAACAGCACTAGCTAACCATTATTGGGAACTCAAAGAAAATGGACACTCACCAATAATCGAATGGAAAATAGTAAGACGGGCCAGTACATGTAGAAACTTAGACGACCCGTGTAGATTATGCCTGAATGAAAAATACGAAATCCTAAATTTTAAAGATCCCCGAAAGCTATTAAACTCTAGAAGTGAAATAGCAAACAGCTGTTTACACAGAAATAAATTTACCTTAGGATGATATATAATAAATAAAATAAATAAATAAATAAAAATAAATAAATAAAAAAATGAATTAGTTAAAATTTAAAACCTAAAAACGAAATACAAGAAACCACGTGTTAAAATAAATTCGCCCACTGTATTGACAAAACAAAGGAAACAGGATATAGGAAAATCCATTGTTAACAAAACTAGGAGCGTCACCAACAATGCCTTTGTTCGAGGGAAGCCCAACGATTGGCTGAGGGAACAACAAAGAATCTGATTGGTTAACTAGCAAGCCATGTATATAAAAACACCTGACAAAAATAACTCCATGCATTTAGCCTTACGATTCCTCCCGGGGATGAAACACGGGAGCCTCTGTGTAGCTTAATTGCCATATATATTTTCATTGCTTACTATATATATATATATATATATATATATATATATATATATATATATATATATATAAAGTCATTCACAGACTGACTGTTTCGCTGTATTACAGCTCTTCAGTGTTGTTAAGATGGCAAGTGCCCCAAGTCGAGATCGGAACTCGACCGTCTAGTTGACAGTCGGCATTTCTAACCATTCGGCCGGTTGTTACGATTCGTGAGTAAGTTAAATCTCAATGTTTATATGAACACTGTCAACTGCAGAAGAGTGCTTAATTTGTTCTTCTACGAAGAGCTTTGCATTCTCACTAATTATGGCATATAGTTGGCGATATCACCTACCAAAGTGCTCAACCGAGAAAAGGGGCAGATTTGTTTACTTTTTTTATAAGGGTTTATGAGTTTGTCAGGTGGACGGTGAGACAAAAGCCTGGAGATTGTTAACGATGGTTAAAACTTGGCAGACTTGAACATGACTATGTTGTAGTCAGCTGGGAAGCATCCCAGTGGCACAGTGTCCCACAGACGGAAAAAAGCTTTGCTCATGAAAATTATGTTTAGTTTTTGGTACACATAGAAACAAAGGAACATTATTTACGGTGGTTGTAGTTAGACGAGTTCTTGTTTTGAATGTTTTACCGGGGGAAACCAAATATTAGAGGTCTGTGGAGCACCTACCATGAAAATAATGACCGAGTAGAGAAAAACTAAAAACGTCCCTTCTGTGAGAAAGAGACTGTACGAAAAAAAGAGGACATTCCTCACTAGATTTCGAAGTTGATTTTGTATTCTGTCAAGGCACAAAAGGTTACTCTGAGCGGCACCGCTTCAGATGTGTCAACACTACTCTATCTTAGAACGTATTTAACTCTCATACGGGTAGAGGATTGCGTCAGAAGTGAGATACTTTCTGGAGCGGTAGAATGATCCAACCATTTTTCAAGTGATCTTAGTAACATATTTGGTGTAAATCTTCCATTTCAGGTCTGGAGGTAAAGTCAACCCTAGAAACTTACCTAAGAAGTAGGGGGGGGGGTCACCAATAAGAGAGCAATTCATTTCAATTGGGGCGTTTGTGCTGAAAAGAGGAACGCTTTGCCTTAGATGGATTAAAAGTAATCAGCCACCTTTTTCCCCATTGCACGACGTGCTCTAGGTCGTAAAAGCGAAATAAGGAGAGAGAAAAGGAGAGAGAGAGAGAGAGAGAGAGAGAGAGAGAGATCTTGATCATTAATCCTCTTTGAACTGTTGACATAGATGGTTGTATCATCTGCATGAATGTCAATGAATGATCTTAGAATGTGATTTGAGAGATCATTGATGAAGATCAAGAAAAAGGTTGGACCCAGAATTAATCCTTAAGGCATGCGGCCTTGATACTATGTGGTTCAGACTTTTGCCTATCAACCACTACTTTTATACACCTATAAGAGAAATAGGATTTTAAGATATTCTCTCTCTCTCTCTCTCTCTCTCTCTCTCTCTATATATATATATATATATATATATATATATATATATAAAATATTAAATTATTTTCAATATATTACCTACGTACAACGGCTCTCGTCAGCGCATAGAAATAACAATCTCAGAGAGTCATAAGGCGCAAACCTGGTTATATATATATATATATATATATATATATATATATATATATACTATAAAATATTTGTTATTGTTTATTTTTTTTGTTTTTGTTTCTTTTGTTTATATATGTATTACAGAAGAACAGAACAACATTTAAACGAGCAGCATTCTTGGCTAGGTTTACAAAAGCTAGTGAGTCGTAGACAACGAAACACGGATAATTGTATAATTATATATATATATAGAGAGAGAGAGATAGAAGAAAAAAGAGTGATAAATATGCGACGATTGTCTAAATTTATTTCAAATTTCAATTGTTCAATACAAGGTGTAATCAGTAATAAACTAGTGTTTATTTTTCTTTCCTTAAGCCAAGGCTTTTCAAAGATCGAAATCTTATCATCAGAGGAGGAATACAGATGGATAAGTTGGCTTTCGAAAAAACCAAAGTTCAAACATTTGAAAACCTAAACTCAAAAAATAAAGACCGGAAAAATGACGGAAATACCATCTCTTCTCCAGAACACAAAGGATTTACACTCCCCATGAACTCCTCCAGGGAAATAAAAAAAATGGGACGTCTAACTGCATCCAGGTACGGCCTAAAAACATCTCCTTTTCCCAAGAAAAATGATCTTCTCAATAATTTTTAAAATGATTTATTCAACTTAATTAGACACATAAAATTCAAAAAGCACAATAAACATCCTAACCTTTTCATCAAAAAAATTAACAATTTCACTAGCAAGATCAAAAAACTCCCTGACATTATAGTCCCAGCGGATAAAACTAAAAACTACTACAAATTGAAATATTCTGATTACAAAGATTTAATCTACAAAGAATTGAACAAATCATATAAAACTTCCTCTGACAACATTTTAAATAGCATTAACAATGAAGCTAAATCCTTGTTAACTTCTTTTAACATCCTGAATTACGCTGAAATCTTCACTCCTGCTACACCCAGATGTACTTTAAAAGACCACAAAATAAATTTTCATGAAAACCCCTCCATTAGACTAATCTGCCCTTCCAAATCAGACATAGGCATTATAAGCAAAAATATCCTAGATAGAATCATTCCTACATTAAAAGCTAAAATTACATACTCCCTCTGGCAATCATCTGGAGAGGTTTCCAACTGGTTCTTAAATCTCAAAGATAAATCTAATTCTAACTTGAACTTCATTACCTTTGACATTGACAATTATTATCAGTCCATTTCCCCTATCCTACTTAACAAAGCTCTTATTTTCGCTAAGAATAATTCGGATATCACAGACTCTGAAAAAAATCTAATAATTTTAGCCAGGAGATCCCTCTTAGAATTTGACAATAAAGTTTGGACTAGGACAGATAGCCCTAACAACTTTGATATCACCATGGGAGCTTCAGACTCTGCCCAAGTTACTGACCTATTATAGGATTATATTTATTGAGACAATTAAAGCTTGAATTCGGACACTTACACGGTGGACTTTACAGAGACGATGCGCTCTTTATCTCCAAGGAGAGACCCAGACAATACAACAACACCAAAAAAAACCTACACAATTTCTTTAAAAACTTCGGATTAACCATAACCATAGAACCCGAGAAAAGAATATCTAATTTCCTTGACCTAACACTAGACCTTAACTCCCAATCATTTAGCCCCTATCACAAACCTAATCTAACCTTATTTTACGTACATAAGCACTCTAACCACCCTAAATCCATCATTAACTCAATAGTCCCTTCAATTTCAAATAGAATTTCAAGACTTTCAGCTAATAAACCTATCTTCGATCAAAATTCTAGTTTCTATAATAACGCACTTCTTAACTCGGGATACACTGATAAAATTAAATATGAAAATAACCCCCCTCTCCAGGGGAATACACCTTTAAATGTTATTACCTACAAAATGGCTACACAAGATAGACAAAGAACTAGCACCACGATACCCAAAAAACCTAAGAAATATGCAAATAGACATACTAAAACTATTAATATAGTTAAAACAGCTAACCCTCAAGAACACAGTGAAAATAAAAATAAAAAAACTAGAAGAAAGGATAATATTTGGTTTAACCCACCCTATAATTGCAATGTAAAAACTAACATAGCTAAGGAATTTTTCAAAATTTTAGATAACTCGTTCAAGCACCCACATAAATACAGCACTATTTTAAACAAGAACTCTATTAAAATTTCTTACTCCACAATGCCCAATATAGCACAAACCATCATCACATCTAACAACAAAAAAATTAAATCTGCCCAACAAACAGCACCTACCATACATCCCACTAATAACTGCAACTGCCAAAAATCTAGAGAATGCCCATTAAACGGTGATTGCATACAAAGTAACGTCATATATTCCTGTACTGTTAAACAATACACAACTACACAAATTAAGACCAATATGCAAAATAATGCCTACATACAATATCCCCCTTTTCCCCTCTACCATCCCCATCAGCAACCCCCTCCACTAAATAACACTCTCCACACTGACCAACAACTACCACCAACTAATAATGGATCCGATCTCATCCCCCAAGACACCCCATCTTCCCCAACCAATAACCCTAACTTAAACCTTGACTTGAATCCGAGCATACAAACCGTAAGCACCCCCAATAATATAAACAACTCAAATAATACAACAACAACCCCCCACAAAATTCATACCTATATTGGTGCCAGTGCTTTCCCCATAAAGACCCGAATCTCTACCCATATCTACTCTTTTAAACACAATAATAACAGTACCACTAGCACCTCTCTTTCCAACCTTATAAAAAGCTTTAACATCAAAAATATCCCCTACTCCCTAAGTTGGTCGATATTAAAAAAGTCAAACTCATATACTCCCGGTTCTGCATTCTGCCAACTATGTTCCTTGGAAACTTATATGATAGCTACTGCACACAAGAACTTAAATATCATCAACTCCAAAAATGAACTTATTTCAAATTGCAGACACAAACGAAAATTTAAATACATTAATTTCATCACTCCCTCTGACACTCCTCCTCCCAACCAATAACTCCACCCATTCTTTAGCATCTGACAAATCTCTAAACTATACCCCAGGGGAATTTTGTAACTTCTATTCTTAACGCCCCTAATCTCACTAATTAGCCCTCCCAATAAATTTTTCATCCCCATTACAACTAATAACTACTTCTACCCGGAACACTTTTAGTAGATTGAACTAACATTACTCCCCCTACTTTCCACCGATCATTAACATATCTAATATCTGGACTTATATTCCTCACCTGCAATATAGCTCTTATTATCCTTTAACTTCAGCTCCACTCCTAACCCCTTATATTTATCTCATTTTTTCTCCTGTCCGAAATCCCACCCACAAACTCCTTCTTGGCCTCTTATTCCCCCCTTATTATCTCCTACACTTCCACTATATCGTCCTTATATTTGGACTCTTCCTATTTGCAACATATTCCCCTGTAACTCCCTCTTGTTCTCCTTTCAACTACGACCTTGATCTCCCCTCTAATTGGGTCCATTAATACCCCACTGTAATTCTTATCTGTTCTCTAACTCACTAGCTTCAAATCGCAAGTCTGCTTAATTTTTTCAATCCAACCCTGGCCCATAACACTTATATTATATCAACTGTTACTAGCATTTCTGTCCTATCTCCTTAATAGCCTTCATAACCCCCTTTGAGAAATCTTTTTTACTATTTTGATTGATTCGAGCTAGTTATATAACTACTTATTTTGGCCTAATTTTGAATAATCCTAATCCCTCTAAATACTCGCGAGCCATTTTCTATCGGCCCATTCTCTCTTTGTTCAACTTATCATATCTTTGACCAATCTCACCCCCCCAATCATATTTCCATACTACTTGGAAACCCCTTGCAAGTTCCCTTATATATCTAATTAAATTTTAACTGTAACCGTTAATTGTTACCCTGTTACGACTCACTCACCATTTAAACCATAGATTATAAAATTGTCACTGCACTCAAGGTTTTGAACCAACCCAATTCCACTCCTATTACTGAAAATCGAGATTATTGTTTCAAACAATCTATCCTTATCCCTTACACTGTTCACCTCTCCTAAATTTCAATATTACTGAGTAGAACAGACTTGATCTTTAATTTCACTAACCCTTTTCCCATTAATTTATTTCCCCCTCTGGTCTCCTTAGTCATTGAATGTCCCTCCAAATTATTCATCTAACCCTTAATTTTGGTCTTTAAATTAAAAATAAATAAATAATAACATTTTTTTTCTAATTAACTATTCCCTAGCTTCTTTTAAATTTTAAATTTTATTTTTTAATTTTTTTAATTTTAATCATCCACTCTCTCACATTCCTCTATTTATTTGAACTAACTAATTCTATTTTATTCTTTAAACCCCCAGAAACCATATCTGATAACTACAATTTATTTTGCTTTTGCTGCCTGAAATATTAGAAGCTCACTCTTTTGATTTCTATTTTTAGAATCAACTATTTCTATACCCACTTTCCCACTTAAGATTAATCCCACCCCCAAAACCTACATCCTACCGCTCGCCCACACCCTTAACCCACCTGTCACTTTAACTATATACCCATACCAACCCTTCCTCCTTCTCCTTTTCCCCTAATTCACAAAGCGACTTTTTAAACTACCCCGTACTTCATAACCCCTCTCACTCCCTCGTAATCCCCAAATCCTTAACTTTTTACAATTTCTGCCTTTTGTCTCATTTTGAGTTAAACCTTGTACGAGACTCTACTGTTTTACTAGGCCCGGAAGTAAATAAAAAAAATGGCCTGTCTTCCTCTTTTCAACCTCCTTTAAGTGCATCTGGACTCACCTACACTTTGAGCACTTTCTCCAATCTGCTCCCATCAAAGAGTTTTTCTTCACTTTCTACAATTTTCACCGGACTTTTTTCAACGGAAATTTACCACCCGGACATTTTTGCTTATCTTTTCACGGAACTTTTCTCTTCATTCAATACGTTTTTTTAATAACAACGCTCATAATTTTCAAATGTTTGAACTTTGGTTTTTTCGAAAGCCAACTTATCCATCTGTATTCCTTCTCTGATGATAAAATTTCGATCTTTGAAAAGCCTTGGCTTAAGGAAAGAAAAATAAACACTAGTTTATTACTGATTACACCTTGCATTGAACAATTGAAATAAATTTAGACAATCGTCGCATATTTATCACTCTTTTTTCTTCTATCTCTACTATTGCTCTATCTCGTATATTGAGCTAATCCTTTTCACAATAGGTTCCATATACTATAAGTTATCACTTTGGTTTATTTTGATCCTACTATATATATATATATATATATATATATATATATATATATATATATATATATATATATATATATAATGAAGAAGAATGGAAAGGAATTAGAGAAGCAAAAGTCAAATCAGCAATTGAATTGAATTATGATTTGACTTTTGCTTCTCTAATTCCTTTCCATTCTTCTTCATTCTACCTGCTCTATCCTGGATATTGAGCTATATACTCTTCACAATAGGTTTCACTTTTCCTAAAAGTTCGCTTTTAGTACACCACTTTATATATATATATATATATATATATATATATATATATATATATATATACATTTTTCATACACCTTGTGATAGTATGTGCGCTACCCTGTCCTCATCAGCCGCCAACAGGGTTTTATTTAAACTCAATTGTCGTTACTAAAGCGGTATTGCCACCCCTTATGTCACCAGCAGCTTTTGCTACCAATATATATATATATATATATATATATATATATATATATATAATCCAGGTAAAACATCCACAGGATAGTAATCTAAAGAATTACAACCGGGTTTATAAAAGGTGCTCAAAATCAAATAGAGCTTTTATATATGACTATTTTTATTTATATAGACATGTACAAAATCTGCGACACTGACATGTCGATGTTATCGATCAATAGCTATTATAAACTGAGATCTCATCAGGCAGAGTTAAAATCCGATCTTAACCTTAGATCATATTTGGAAAGAATGAAATGGAGAAAAAAGAAAAGAGATTTAAAATTTAAATTTGGAAAGTCACGTGGTTGGGACAGTTAATAATCAAAATCAAAAAGATAATAATGTAAAAAAAACCCAAAATATTAATATAAAATATAAAATATAAAATAAATCTATTATATAAAGGGCAGTTGTCTGTATGTTTGTCTGTTTGTCTGTTTGTCTGTCTGTATGTCCAGCTACTCCTCAAAAACTACTCGGTAAGCTGTCAACAAGTTGACATCTTTAGGACCGGACAACACCTGGGAGCATAATATCTCAAAATTACAAAAAAAAAAAAAAAAAATGTTGCTGGGGGTCAACGGGGCCAGTTTTCGGGGGCGGGTCTAGTTTTTTGAAACTTTTTCAATGTTATTTACTAGTGATTTTGAAATCAGCCAATATATTCATGTAACAACTTGATAAAAATGCTAACTCATTGAACATCCCCAGCATCCCTTCTTGCCCTAAATTCTGTCCGGTTGTATCAGGTCATCCCATAACTACTGTCCGGATGTATCAATAACAGTGAAACAAGGGTTGCTCAATCACATCCGCACCTAGCAACCTAAACTTATTTCTTTTAAAATAAAAATAGTTTTTTGGGGGGAGGGCGGGGAGAATGTTTGGGACGCGAGGGGGATAATTTTTGGGGGCGGGTGGTTGGGGGGGGGGGAATTATCAACATCTTCATCCTGCGGGGGTGCTGATAAAATATAGGACCCGGAGGTTTTTGAAGTATAGAGACCGGAGGCGGGGGTGCTTCTGCAGTATAGGCACCAGGGGAGGTGCTTCTACAGTATAGGACCCAAGGGCTTCTGCAGTATAGGAACTAGGGGTGATTCTACAGTATAGGACCCAGCACAGGGGGTGCTTCTACCATATAGGACCCGGGTGCTTCTGCAGAATAGGGACCATGGGTGCTTATGCAGTATAGGGACCAGGGGTGCTTTTACAGTATAGAGACCAGGGGTGCTTCTACAGCATAGGACCCGGCACCGGGGGTGCTTATGCAGTATAGGGACCAGGGGTGCTTCTACAGTATAGGGACCAGGGGTGCTTCTACAGTATAGGACCCAGCACCGGGGGTGCTTCTACAATATAGGACCCGGATGCTTCTGCAGAATAGGGACCATGTGTGCTTATGCAGTATAGGGACCAGGGGTGCTTCTACAGTATATGACCCAGCACTGGGGGTGCTTCTATAATATAGGACCATGGGTGCTTCTGCAGAATAGGGACCAGTGGTGCTTCTACAATACAGGACCCGGAGGCTTCTGCAGTATAGGCACCGGGGGTGCTTCTACAATATAGGACCCAGAGGCTTTTGCAGTATAGAGATCGGGTGTGCTTCTGCAGTATACGGACCATGGGTGCTTCTGCAGTATAGGGACCGGGGGGCTTCTACAGTATAGGATCCAGCCCTGGGGTGCTTCTACAGTATAGGACCAGGAGGCTTCTGCAGTACAGGGACGGGGGGGGTGTCTTCTGCAGTATAGCTACCGGGGCGCTTCTACAGTATAGGATTCAGCACCGAGGGTTCTTCTACAGAATAGGACCCAGCACCGGAGGGGGAGCTTCTTCAATATAGGACCCAGAGGCTTCGGCGTTGTCCGGGAGAAAAGTGCTAAATGTCCTAGATAGAGCTACTGTAGTGTTTCTCTTCAGACTATTGTGCAGATGAAAAGGAGGGGGGATTGGTAAGAGTTATTTTAGTAGTGCTCTGGAGGCCGTCTTGATTTTCTAAATACTCGGCGTTGTTCGGGAGAAAAATGCTCAATATCCTATTTTGCTTGTTGAGAGGAGGAGGGAGAGCCCCGGGCAACGCCGGGTACCCCTGCTAGTTTAAAATAAATTAAAAATTATTAAATTCAATCTTCCATTTAATGAGAATCATACTTAGAGTCCATCACTAAGTATTCCAATCGAAACCATTAACTTTGCTCCTATTGGTGTTTATAGTAATCTTGAATCATAGTTCCCGAAATGATACTGTTAATTCTTTTCTAAGCTTATCTAAAGTGTTTCCGTTGCAGCCACGTGAAAGGTACAAGCCGTCATCCCTGTAAATCCGAGGAAATGGTCTAGGATTTTTTTTAGTGTATTCAGTAGAAACAGGCTGATTATTCGCAAACATCTGCAATGTTGTACGTCCCCATAGCTACATCAAATGGGTCTTCAGGGTTCGATATTTTTACCCAGGCTTTGCCTTTGTAGAATAGAAGAGTTTGTCTTGTGTGCATGATTGTCTCTTTTGCTAGTTCACTAATATCTGTGTATATTGATGCGAACTGTAATGCTTTATCTAGTGTTTCTTTAGTAATAGAGGGGTAGAAGTCTACTATATTTAGTTGTATACATTTTAATATGTGTCCTTCTGGTATCTCATGGAACAAATTTAGGGCGGTCGGAGGTTATCATGACCTCAACTTAAATTCACAGATAAGGAAAAAAAAATATTTTGAAACTTCGGCAGAATTTTCGGGTGGAAATACCGAATTAGTTAAAGTAAAAATATAGTAAAAAAGTTACACATCTCGGTGGCAAAAGCTGCTGGTGGCGTCAGGGGTGGCATCAGTAACTACAATTGTATGACCAAACCTGGTTGGCGGCTGATGGGGACAGGGTAGCGCACATGCTATCACAAGGTGCATGAAATATATATATATATATATATATATATATATATATATATATATATATATATATATATAGTAATCCAGGTAGGGTAAAAATCCGCAGGGTAGAAATCCAAAGGTAATCAAACCGAGCTTATAAAAGAGTGGTCAATTAAAATATAGAGCTGTATTATGAATGATTTTTTATTCAAACATGTACAAAATCTGCTACATTGGCATGTCAATGTTATCGATCTACAGCTATCACTCCTGGATTCCACCGACCGGGTTGGATCACAAAAAAACAAACTTTCTGCTTGATGAGACCTCAGCTCTTGATAGCTGTAGATCGATAACATCGACATGCCAGTGTAGCAGACTTTGTACATGTTTGAATAAAAAATCATTCATATATATATATATATATATATATATATATATATATATATATATATATATATATATATATATATATAAAATTATATAATTATCCACAGATACGTGTTTCTTCGTTTACAGCTCGCCACTCGTGGAAGTAGAAGAAATGTATCACACTTTTATACATACATATACACACGCGCGCACGCACACACACAGATATATATATATATATATATATATATATATATATATATATATATATATATATATATATGTATACATACACACACATATATATATATAATGAAAGAATAATATTCACTTATTTAAAACGACAAATAACTTAAAACGCACAATAGAATTGCCAGTCATCCTTTTTAGTCACAAATTATGAAAAAGTAAAATGTGCTATATATAATATAACAAAAAACCATACTATTTACTGATATGAAGTCCAATGTGTTTCAATTGCAATATGATTATAATGAGTTTGCGTAAAGTAATTTTATTCGTTTACTAGTAAAGTTAATAAACTTTTGAATCAAATAAATAATTGTTAACAATTAATAAACAGTAATTAAAACGTAAAAATAAATTACACTTAGAAAAACACAGTATGAATTTAGTTGAAGCAGACGATATTTACCTGCCTATGTATTAATTCTTGGCATTTTTGTCGTAAATTTTCGACTGCTGTTTGTTCGGAAATGTTCGAGTAACTATTGTCAGTATTAAAAAAAACATGTTTTACCGTCGTAAATAAATAAATGATACCAATGTTACGCAGATTTGGCAAATCTTACTCCGATCATTACCGAATATTTGAGAATTGCAAAATTAGGAATCGAAGTCAGATATTTTGAAATTCTAGGAGTCGAAATGAGTCGGAGATTTTAGAAGTAGTCGAAGTCGGAGTCGTACTCGTAAGAATGCTAAAAGTCGGATTTGGAGTCGACTTCGGAGTCGACTTCGGAGTCGGATTTTGTAAATCTGACTCCGATCACTACTGAATATTGGAAGACTTTAAATTAAGGAGTTGAAACGGAGATTTTGGAATTTTAAGAGCCGGAAGGAGTCGGAGGTTTTGGAAGGAATAGGTTTCGAAGTCGGACTCGTAAGAATGCTAGAAGTCTGAGTTGAAGTCGTATTTTTTAATCCGACTCCGATTATTACTGGATATTGTATTCCAATATCCAGTAATAATCGGAGTCGGATTTAAAATTCCTTTAAAATAAGGAGTCGATCTCGGATATTTGGGAATTCTAGAATTCATTGTCGGAATTTATGTTATCTGCGGAGTCGGAGTCAGACATTATACTTTCCGACTCCACAACCTCACTAAGTACCCAGTTTCTTTACTCCATATCAACCTTTTTCGGGCTAGGTAATACATATTGTAAACGATGCATTTTTGCATATAAGTAATTGAACACAAGTTGTCATTTTGTCCATAGTCGCAGGGAAATTCCGGCTTTATGCTGTTCTTAATAGATAAGTCATCACACCCTTCGATATATTTACACATGGTTTCATCTCTATAATAATATCTTCCTTGTACGTATACTACCAACTTCCACTGAAATGAGATCGTCCGATCACCAAGTAATTGTTGAATAACTGGTTTCGCTGTGTGTTATAAATTTAGATTGCCGCGATAAAAAAAAAGAATTGTTTTCAAATCGAATAAACCGTAATTAATAGAATTTTGTCGTCGGTGTCGCCTTAAAAGTGGCATATGTTTTATTTATTCAAAGGATATGTGAATGATAAGTATTTTTACGGTGAGAAGAAAGAGAAAACGGAATATGAGCAATTACAGAATTTCCACGTGGTGTTTTTTGTTATAAATAAATAACTGCCAAACATTTACATCCAGTGGTGAAACAACAAAGAAAGAAAGGACACACACACACACACACACACACACACACACACACACACACACGCGCACACACACACACACACACACACACACACACACACACATATATATATATATAGTAAAAAAATAATTATGACGTCAAGGGTCACATATTGATAAAAAAAGTGAGTTTACAGCAAAAAAATATCTTCATTCTGCTCGCTATACCTAAATGAATAAATGCGAAAGCGTTTTCCAACTATATTTATATCAAAACACCTTTCGCTTATTTAATTCAATTATACATTAAAATATTTTCAAATACCTTATATAAACCGAACGGAACACTCGTAAAACACATTTACTCAGATGCTTCATTTGAATAATAATTTTATAAACAGTCTCTAAATTAATATTCTGCATGATTTATTTCTAATTCTGACATCGAATTACGTTTTGAAAATGAGGTCTATACAATAATTAGCTAAGTTTAAAACATGTGTCTCTTTAAAACTTGCTTTGCTTGTCGATTGTTATAGATAGGATAATATAAATTACAATTAACTTCTTTGAAAATTAATGAACATCTAAAAGATTTTGGTAGGTTATCCTTTTTTCTTCATTAAATCGCTTTTATTGATATTATCATAATAATAATAATAATAATAATAATAATAATAATAATAATAATATTAATATCAACAAAACTATTGCGTATATATAAGACAATATGACAATAAAAATTACGAATAAATGACACAGAATACAAAATTTATTAGAAACTATTTTAGAAAATTAAGATACATATATTTTGTTTCGGTGTTAGCGAATTAGTATATATATATATATATATATATATATATATATATATATATATATATATATATATATATATATATATATATATATATATATGATGGACTCTCCCGTCGATATTTCGACGTATGAGTGCCCCACCAGGGGCTACCCACGCATGAATTTGAAATTGCAAGGGTTGCGCAATCTCTAACAACCGCTCTCCTGAGTCGGCATTGCTTGATTCCAATGGCAAGTATAGTACAAGACGACTGGAAACAATGCCGAGATAAGCAGAGAGCACATACAGCACCTGGTATTCCCAAATGGTCACCCATTTAGTACTGGCCAGGCTCAACGCCGCTTAACTTCGGTGATCTAATGTTTTTTGGAAATATGAAAAAATAAAAATAATAGAATAAAACCATGGTTATTGGAATATAATATGAACTGACTTATATATATATATATATATATATATATATATATATATATATATATATATATATATATTGTGTGTATGTATTTAGGCGGCATTTTCTCATTTATGCAAACATTGTTAAAAGTAACAGAATTCGTCTGTTTAATTATACTTTCTTTATTTTTTCAATTTTTCTGATGGTCTTTTTTGTATTAAAATTAAAAAAATAATAAATGTTCCATAAGTTTCACATGTTTCACGAACGTATTCGATTCTTCGTCGAATCATCCTCAGCTGTCAAAAGCAAATGAACAGAAAAACTGTAGAAAGAAGAGAATTTTAAAATGACGGTGGAGAAACGCACAGAGAACGTTTTTCGCATTGTTCCGGGAAGTCTTTCGTGATTTTAAATCTAGCAACGCTGGATGGCATCATAGAACAAAATCGCATTACGTTAAGCATTTTAAAATATCTCCACTGGTTTCATATGTGATGTTGTTAATTTTAGGTTGTTGTGTTTATATTTAGTTAGCTTCGAGTATTTTTAATTTTTAAAAATTGGTTTCGGAATGTATAATTTGAGTGTTATTAACTAGAATTTAAGACAAATTACTATATGTCTGTTCTTCAAAATCTTTACAAAGAATCACAAATAGAAGGCAAGAAAACAACATCAACATTTACTTCTTATTTAAAAAATAGTTTAGTAATTATTACAGGTTAAAAAAAAACATACATACATTTATATTACTACTACTACTACTACTTCTACTACTACTATTAATAATAATAATAATAATAATAATAATAATAATAATAATAATAATAATAATAATAATAATAATAATAATAATAATAACATAAATAATGAGAAAATATATAATGGATTAGAACCCCAAAATACTACCAGTCCATTACGCCTATATGATAAAGTAAGGTCCTTTTTATGGTTTAAACGACCCTGACATTGAATTAGATTATATTCTATTGGCCAGAACATCCATAGTACAGTTTGACAGTAAATTCTGGACTAGGAGAGGTACCTCCAACCATTTTCTGTGTGAGTCACGGACTTAGTTGGTTTATTTTTGCTGAATGAGATTTATGAGCATTTTAAGGACAATCTGGAGTGGGAGGGAAGGCTTTAAAGGGATGATGCTCTTTTAGCAATTAGATTAAGAAATAAAGTATACGAGAAAAAATACTGCACGATCTGTTTAAAAACTCTGGTTTAAAAATAACAATTGACTGTAATAAAAAGGTAGTACATTTCTTAGATTTAACTCTTAACATATTGACTAACACATATGAACCTTACCATAAACCTAACCAACATCTATATTACGTCCATAAAGACTCTAACTATTCAAGATCCATTATTAACTATATAGTACAAAATGGGGCTAGAAGAATTTCCAATATTCCACCTAACGACCATATTGTTTATGAAACATTCAATTTTGAACACCATACAGGCTGTGATTAGAGACAATAGTTTAAGTAGTGTTACCCACAACATAGCGATAAAAAACAGACCCAGACCTGTCGACAAAATTGATGGTGCGATCGGCGAAGATAATCGAGCTTTGCGTCAGCAATATGTGAATGGATGTACCTGAAAGCCAACTAACCCTAAATCTAAAACTGGTAAGATAAGACAGCGTACTTTTATTTAGTTAAAGCAGCCGTTTAGCAAAAATGTCCAAACTAATATCCCAAAAATATTCTTTAAAATTATTGAAAACAACTTTAGAGCGCCACACAAATATAGTAAAATGTTTAATAGGAACACGTTTAATATTTCTTTCTCCACAGTACCTAACTGTGAACAAAGGATTATAGGATTCAACGTAGTAACAATTAATGCATCCCAATCAACTAATAACCTTGTTTCCACTGAAACTGGTTGCAATTGTCTTGATAGGAACTTATGCCCTTTAAATGTCTCTTTTAAGCATGAGAGCGTAATTTACAAATGTACTGTAATACAGGGCCCTAACCATAACATAAATAGTAAGGATAATTATAATGACACTGATGGGAATTGTACTAGTAATAGTTGATAACATAGATATTAATGAACTTAATAACAATAATAGACCGGCTATAATAAATTCTCCTGATAAAGAGGCAGTTTACATAGACTCAACGGCAAGTTAGTTGAACAATAGAATTTCAGGATATGTTTATACCTTTAATAATAAACATCTTTTTAAATTCACATCTTTGGCTACCCATATTTGGTATCTAAAAGGTAATAACATTTATATATATATATATATATATATATATATACATCCAGAGAGAGAGAGAGAGAGAGAGAGAGAGAGAGAGAGAGAGAGAGAGATAGAGAGACGGTATACATTAGTGTAATACTCTCTTCAGACTGTGATTGTTCTGCTAGTAAGAGTAGAATTTGCAACGTTTTATTGATTACAGCCATGAATTAATTTTGATGACCATGTTCCTTTCCTAGTGGCATCTATTTCTTTTGTGGGTGTTCGTTTTAGGTTTTTCGTAAGTATTTATTTCCCTTTACGCGTTTGTTTGTGTATTTGTGATTTTCCAATGTGTGTTTATAGATATGTCGTTGTGTGTGAAATTGTCTGTATTTTGCTGTTCTTGTTCGGTATATCTGGATGTTCATTCGTCTTTCTTGTAATGTGTGTGAATGCGTACGTGCCTGTGTGTAGGAGAATATTGGTATATATTTGTTGGTATAATTTATGTGTGTGTCTGCTATTTTGTATGTTTATGGTCTGTGTTCGTATGTATATGTGTGTGGTGTCCTGTTTTCATAGTGGCTTTCTATATATGTATCTCTATGTTTATATGTTAGACTATTATAACGGAATGATAGTGGTGTATATGCATATTTTGTATAACGTTTATGTGTGTGTGTGCATGGCGCGACCAGCATATTTATTTTCATCAGTGTGTGTACATATACTTGTTTCCCATACATGCATATTGTCTTATTGTATCGGAATTACAGACATAAACAGACCCATCTACATACAGCTATGTATATTTATACATACACACATATGTATATTTATACATACACCTATATGTGTATTTATACATACACACACAGGACCGGCGGGACAGTTATAAAAGTGGGAGGGGGGCTCTCCTAAAACGTGGGGAACCCGGTTAAACACATGCATATATAACTTCATTATTGATGACCGTAAAGTGTGGGGGGCCAAGTCAAAAAGTGTGTGTGTGTGTGTGGGGGGGGGGGGGTTGAGCCCCCTGTCCCCCCTCGGTGCCGCCGTCCATGACACATACGAACACACACACACACACACACATATACATGTATACACATATACCTCATATGTACATATCTGCATTTTGTATAGTGTATGTTTGTGTACGTTGGATTCTGATTTGTTTAGTGCTGATTTCAATTTGCCTATGAAGTTTCTTGTGTTAGCAAGTAGGAGTAATCCCCTGTTTAGTATATTGGCATAAGTTTAAGTTCACGTAAATATGTTGATAAACAGAAAGTTTGTTATGTCCTCGTAGTTTTATGTTGCTTTTGTGTAGCAGGACCCTGTTGTAGAGAGCTTGGGTGGCAACTATATATGATTAATTGCATCATATACATATGAGTGCATAGACGGCATTTATTGTGAGTACTAAACGTATGAAAATTTAAATCTATAATTATATCACAGACACCACTACATTTTATATAGCATTTTGTGATCCCTTGTATTGTGTGTTAACTGAGTTTAAATTGTTTTAAGTATATTTTTTTATTTTATTATTTTGGTTAAGTAGCTCTAGTTTTTGTTATTTTCGTAAATAGTTCTTGATTGTTTTTGTTGTATGTTGATACGTATGATCTACTTTGTTCGTTATTATTTTTTTTTTTTTAGATATTTCCTTTTTAGTATAGTAATATTTTCCGCTAGTTCTTAACCTTTGTTAATTACTTGTGTGGGTCATGTGCTCTAAAGTTTATTCGTAACTCTGTAACTCGGATTCTTCGAGGGTGTTTGTCGGTAACTATAGCTCTAGGGAATAGGGTATTAATTTTAGGCCGCTCTTTGGGTGATGGCTCCTAAAATGGAGATTGTGTATGACAGCTGTGAGTTTGTGGTAGATATATGTGATGATATGGTTGTTTTTTTTAATTGTAATGAGTACGTCTTCTAAAATAATTTCTTTATAGCTATGTTCTTGTGGTTATTTAATTTTTAGGGTGTAAGTTTTGGGGTAAATTGTTCAATTCGTTGATATACTTTCATGAGAATTTCTAAAAGGTAGAACAATCATCTAAAGGATTCAAAATAATCTGTCAATTTCCAAATGCTTGGGTGGTTTTATTCAATATGAATCTGAAGATACTCGAACATAATAAATTAAGTTCACGTTGAAAATTTCACAAGCATTTAGACTAATATTTTCTATTATGAAATGTGTGTTGTCTGTTTTATTCCCTGCTTCCGTCTTTTGCATAGTTAATCTAGTGGTCTTCATCAATTCGCTGTTCCGGTACTTCTTTATAAGACGTCTTTTTATTCCAGTAACTTATTTCCAAGAACTGCATGATTGCGTAACTCTCTTTCTCTGACTGTTTTCCTCCTATCTGTCATCTTGGTATTATCAAGATCAATCGGCATATCCTGTCTTTATGTTAATCATCTTTCTTTTTTTAGCTCATTACATCAAGTGATTAAATCCTTTGGCTTCCATTAAACAAATGAAAACGTGCTTGAATATGTTTTCTTAGTGGGATGATAATTAGAAATGGTTCAATTTGACAAAATCAAACCCTTTCATCCGTACAAACCAGCTGATACTAATCAAATACCAGCTAGTGACCCAGTGGCAAGCTAAGCAATTTCTTTTACTCATATTGTATTTATTTACTTTCAAACTTATAGTATTGTTTATAATTATATTGTAATTAATGAGACATATTTTTGGCTTCGCACTTACGCATCTATAGCAATATTGTTAAATGCTCATGATGTGTGAACTGAAAGGTCAATTCGCATCGACACACACCTGAATAGAAAGTTAACAACACAACATTATCGAGTTTCAAAAAATAAAATAATTGTTAAATGTACTGAAAGGTCATTTGACAGTAATAGGTGCACGTGGCATCGGCAGACACCTAGATGGAAGATAAAAACATAACATAATGAATGCTCAAAAATAAAATAATTATTCATTAGAATCACATGGAAAAAGTTAACAGCAGAGACACACTCATCGCCGAATAAAACGCCCTGGGTGCATGACTTTATTGACAGCGACGTTCCACGTAGGCGTTGGAAGTTGTTACAAATTGTTATATAAGAACAACCCGAAAATAATATAGTAAATTGGTAAGAGATTTTGTCTCGAGAAGAATCACCCGTCAAATTCCTCAGCGCACATCTTCTATTCTTCACTAACTCGCGCTCCCTCACCTCCGCTAAAATAAACATATATTATTATGTTTTCATATATCAATGTCGTTATTGTTTTAAGCGCATCAGTAATACAAAATATTGCGTTCTCAACCGTAGGTTATAGATTCAGCAACCAAGTTACCGTTATCATTACAGGAACATTAAAATTTACAAATTGTTATTCATACATTGGCTGCTGGTTGTTCCTCCTGTAGACGCCTCTCTGTTGATCCTCCAAGATCGAGGGAACGTCGTACTGTAATTAAAGTTTCTTTCACACTTTCAAAAAGAATAACTCGAGACAAAACTGATGGAAGACAGCGAGACTTTCATTCAATATGATCTTCGGTCTAAATGATCGACTAGTGGGGGATGTGAAGACAGGGAGATATATCAAAATCACCAATTAATTATATCTCATCAGCCCATATCTTTACACGTCAGAACGCGTCACGTGCTTTTCAACAGACATTCTTATCCATACCCTCTTTCTTTTAATCACGTGATGGTCATTACCGTTTCTATTAAGTTGACTCATAGATAATTTTCATTTTATTTCTTTCAATCAATTCATAATACAGACCGAATTAACAAATTTAAATCAATTGTATATTCGCCATTGTTTTCAATGACCTTTTCTTATTTACCAATTAACTTTTAATGCCACCATTATAAAGTGAAGATTGTTTTAATTCAAAAAAGCTTTAGATGTGCTCTTTCACCTGTCTGTCTTCAGTTAATTTTCTACTTTTTAGTGCATTCTGTAAAAACCTCAATATCTGAAAATCAGTCGGGGCGAGGTCAGAGGAATATGGAGAATAGGGTAGAACAGAGCAGCCAAGTTGCAATTCTTTTTCCTGCGTCACTTTTGTAGTTTGTGGTCTTGCGTTGGTTTCGACCTTGTGTCACATCTTACCGCTGTGGGAGGTAGATAAATAAATTGTGGTCTTGCGTTGCTATTGAGGATGACAACCTTTTTTCTATTGATAAGTGCCGGCCGTTTTTTCTTTCTCAGATTTTCGTACACACGCTGTTATTGCTCAACATACATGTTTGCATCTAGTGTTTGGTTGCGGCCTGAAAATCATGCAGGATAATGTCACGAGTACTCCACAAAACCTATAGTAACATCTTTCTTCCATGGATTTCAGTTTTGGGTTTAGTTGTTAAGATTTACCTTATCAAGCCCCAGCGGTTTCTACTTTCTGTTATTATCAACTAACTAATCATATACTAGGAAATCTACCCGCTCAATACTTAACATTAATGGGTATTGAAAAATATATCTTCGCAATCTTCTAAAATATTTGATGGAAACGTTCTATGCATTTTGCTAATTTCTAATATCTCAATCAAATCAAGTGTATGCTTTAAAGAAAAAGTTGGAATTACCTCGTAAAATGTTACTTTCAAAGCCAGTGTTGGTTTATTATCCGTTCTTTACTGGTCCCAAAATACGAAAGATATTGCACCAAAAATGAAGGATTGAAGCAAAGAAGTATTTAAAACTTACAATTCATTGTATTAGAATATCGACATTTTCTTGATGCACTCCGCTTTACAGATAAGTTAATTCCTCAGCCCCTGCTGGAAGGAGCAAAATGTTGAACATCTGCTCAATTCGATCGTAAATTTCGCTCTGTTGGTTTTTCCAATTCTTTTTCGATCAATGATGTAATTCTGAAAATTGTTCTCATAACATTGCTCAAATCGGTATCTGTTAAAATACAAACCATAACGTGTTTATATTTTCATTGTCGTCGCAACCTTGAAATTATCAAAACAATTGCAGTCGTATTAGAAACGCGACGCTTATCAACACCATTGGCTCATATCTCGTTACAATCTAGATTATAATTCTTATTTATTATCCGGGGTAATCTCGTTACATGTGATACTTTTAATAGGGAAAACGACTTGATGTATTTTGTTGATACAGAACGATATATGAAAGAAGTTTTAATTATAGGACGGCGTTCCCTCGGTTTGGTAGGATCACTTAGAAGAAGCCAAAGTATAAATAACAATTTGTGAACTTTATAATTCCTGTAATGATTACGGCAACTTGGTTGCTGCATATATGACGCAAGGTTGAGAATGCAATATTACTATAGATGCATAAGTGCGAGGCTCCAAAACATCCGTCATAAATTACAATATAATTATTAAAATATACTATTAAAGTAAACGTAAATGATTACAACGTGAGTAAAATACATTGAGTAGCTTGCCAGTTGCTCCCTAGCTGGTATTTAATCAGTATCAGTTGGGTTAGGGTTTGCATGAAAGAGTTTGATGTTGAAAAAGTAATCATTTCAAATCACCCTCTCACAAGACAAGCATTTATTCAAGCACATTTTAAATTAGACTAAATGTATTTAATTTATTCTATTCGAGTGTCTTGAGATTCACATTGAATATAAACCACATAATTATAGTCAGCATGTGGAATTGGCAGATTATTTTGTATCTCGTAGATGATTGTTTCACCTTTTGGAAATCCTCATGAGAGTATATTAACGAATTGCAAAATTCACTCCAAAACTTACAAACCAAAATTACATTCTTCCAAGAACATAGCTATAAAGAAATACAATTATTTGACGGCATACTCATTACAATAAAAAAAACAATAACAGCATATCATCACATATATCTACCACAAAGATACCCAACAATATCTCCATTTTAGGGGCCATCACCGAAAGAGCTGCCGAGAATCTGCACTAGAGTTACCGACCAACAGCTCCGAGGAATCCGAGTAGAAAAACCGAACCTCCTAAAAAAAAGACCCCACACAAGTAGTAAAGAAAGGCTTAGAACTAGTAGAAAAACCAGCAGAGCAGCTACAGAGATCCCCAGTTTTGACGTGAATTGATAGTTTCAATGTAAATGCTTTTTGAACACATCCGCCGAACAAGCCAAATGACATATTTAAACCTTCTTTTTTGACGTTCGTACGAAACGTGACATTTTGAAGAGCTTAATACATTCCTAAAATATGCAGAAACGGTGACAGACATTTACCATTAATCTATACATTTGAATCGCCGCTCATGCCGCCATTTATGAGTGCATGTAAGCTTTTAAAGGAAATATAGTCTGATCTCATTGCGCCTGCGCAGTAACGTGACAGGCAGGAAACTCTCCGGAAGATGGCTTCCCGATAAACAACGTTGTGTGTACGTGAGGTAACTTGCAAATATTTCAGTTCGTTGACAGGTAAACTGAGATGAGGATAATGGTGGCCCATAGATTTCGACCGCTGTGAAATTGAGAAAACAGAAAAGCAATAATAACATTTATTTGCAGGATCATTTGTACAATGTATAACATTTTTATAATGTATAACATTTTTATAATGTATAACATTTATATAATGTATAATATTTATATAATGTATAATATTTGCATAATGTATAACATTTGTACAATGTATAACATTTGTATGATGTATAACATTTCTATAATGTATAAAATTTGTACAATGTATAGCATTTTTATAATGTATAACATTTGTATAATGTATAACCTTTATATAATGTATAGCATTTATATAATGTATAATATTTGTACAATGTATAGCATTTGTATAATGTATAACATTTACATAATGTATAACATTTGTATAATGTATAACATTTTTATAATGTATAACATTTTTATAATGTATAACATTTGTACAATGTATAACATTTATATAATATATGATATTTATATAATGTATAACATTTGTATAATGTATAATATTTATATAATGTATAACATGTGTATAATGTATACCATTTGTATAATGTATAACATTTGTACAATGTATAACATTTATATAATATATGATATTTATATAATGTATAACATTTGTATAATGTATAATATTTATATAATGTATAACATGTGTATAATGTATACCATTTGTATAATGTATAACATTTGTATAATGTATAACTAACGTATTTTAAAAATACGGGCATTTTTACCAATTTTTAATAAATAGATAACCTATTTTTGTTTTGTTAACACTTTCGCGATTTTTTAACTGTAGGTAAAATGTATTACATTTACTAGTCTAACATTTTCCTAAACATAAGAAGTAAACGTTACTTATTTGCGACAAAAAATATTTTAAAGGAAATACTGTACAAATTTATATTGAATATTTAATAGAAGTTATAAGCATTTTAAGTTCCGTAATTATTGGTTGCGAGTAAAGTAATAAGGAGTCCGGTACCTTACTTCTTGTGAATTAATTTGTGTGACGCCTTATTACTTTACTCACAACCAATAATTACGAACTTATTATGTATTCATCTAAATAACCCTTATCCTTGAGTGTTTTTAGGCCTGATATGTGGTGACTCGTTAATAATAAAAAATCAATCAATCAGGTCCAAAATTCTTCTCAGACTATCCTGACTTGTTCCTCCCAACCATCTCTGTCAGACATAGATTTCGGTCGGTCCTCCAGATGGAAACCAGACTCTTTTACAAGTTGATCATTGATGTCTTCCAACCGATATTTTACCACGTAATGGATCCCATAGGAATATGTGACTCACAAGTAGCGACTAGCAAGCCAAACCCTTCTTTTTCTTAAGGAGATTGAGATAGGATGAAGATGTTCATATAGCCATTTCTTGGTTGAGTGTGTTTTTTTAAAGAAAATGGTAACCTGCCCTAAAACGTTAGAATGGCCCAGAGAGGGGAGATCATTTTACGTTAAATTCATATGCAAAACTGACCCCCATTCTAAATTCTAAACTATTTTTTCTTACCATCAAGATTTTCAGGGTATTCAAACGTCAAATCGTAAAGTTTCAAGTATGTGTGTGTGTATGTGGGGGTGATTTACCTGATGAATTAAGTATTACGGTGTGCATAAACATGTTTTGTATTCATTGCATGATTTAAAATGTAAATAGTCCATTCAGCTCCCATGTATTTGTTTACGTCTGCAAAACAAATATTTGAAATCCGAAATCGATCTGTCTAGTCAGCGTAGATCACAACGAACAGCTCATGACTGTATGTCCTGAGCGAGCTCTATTGTGGCCACTGTTAGCTCGAAAATGACGTCATCGCATTGCGTGTCAAATAATGGCCGTCGTAAATAATAATAAGGCATTTCGACTTCTCCATTCACTAAATAATCCATCAAAATTCAGGAAATCAACCAATTTTAATGAGATTTTCAGTATTTATTAATTAATGATCACGGAATATAATAAATCCATTACTTTATTAGAAAGCTTGGTGCAAATGTATTATTTCCTGTAAACAAAAAACAGTTATCCAAAATATCAAAACATTTCGACTTCTCTATTCACTAAATAATCCATCAAAATTCAGGAAATTAATCAATTTTAATGAAAATTTCAGTATTTATTAATTAATGATCACGGAATATAATAAATCCACTACTTTATTAGAAAGCTTGGTGCAAATGTATTATTTCCTGTAAACAAAAAACAGCTATCCAAAATATCAAAACATTTCGACTCCTCCATTCATTAAATAATTCTTTAAAAATTCAGGAAATCAAATAATTTTAATGAAATTTTTAGTATTTATTAATTAATGATCACGGAATATAATAAATCCACTACTTTATTAGAAAGCTTGATGCAAATGTATTATTTCCTGTAAATAAAAAACACCTTTACTAAAGTTATCCAAAATATCAAAACATGTTGACCATACGATATTGTAAATATTTAATGCTTTGTTGCATTAGTAACTTTAAAAATTGCATGTAAAAAAAGAAAAGAAAGGAACACCATTCGATTTATCCTGAAACTGATCTTCATTCAATATACATTTATAGAAAATATTTAGTAGAATATTTCTAATTTTCTTTTTCTGTTTAGCTTTTTCTTACTGATGTGATCATTTTTCTATATCACAAAAAATGTTCAGTATAGAATTGGATGGAACTCCAGATAATCATTCTTTCTATTTTTTCAATATTGTGACCCTCATCACAAGAGTCAACACGAAAAAGAAGATTCGCATTTTTTTTAATGAAAATAAAGGTCTGTATATGTTTAAAATATACAAAAAATTATTAATTATTTCGTATATATTACGAAAAATTCCCCTAAACTCTGTGTTATACCTCGAAGAAAAATAAATTTTGTTAATTAACGATATTATCATTGAATAAAGCATTGTTTAATCAATATTTTCACCCCCAAAAATATAATTTCATAATATATTTCATGTGATTTACTATTTATTTAAATAATATTGTTCCAAATTGTTCGAAATGACGTAAATTAAACTATTTTTTTAAAAATCTTAGTGAAAATGTATTATTTTTTTAAAACAAAATACACCATTACTAAAGGTATATTTCTATATATAAAAAAAAATCCATAAATTTTTTTTTAATAAAAGTAAAGATCTGTATATGTTTAAAGTAAACATTTATTTTTAACTATTTCGTATATATTACGAAAAATGCCCCTAAACTCCGTGTTAATAAAATTATAACCCGAAGAAAAATTAATTTTGTTAATTAACTGTATAATCATTGAATAACGCATTGTTTAATCAATATTTTTTGTGTGAAAATATTGATTAAATATGCCGTTATTATTTCATTTATTTAATCTACAAAAGTACAGAGAAAAGATAAAATATACTACACTTAATAAAAAAAATGGAAACAATAATTATTGGCTATACACTACTTTTTTATCAAATAATGAATAAGTAATTCAGACTTTTGATTTTTTATATAATTAAAAAAAAAATCAAACTTATTTGCGTGTATCCATATTTGCCGTAATTCTTTCTCTTTTGGAAATCCAAACACATGCAGTAGACATTTTAACTTTGTGAATGATGAAATGAAATTTAAAAAGGTGCGAAATTAAGTTAACCAACCACAATGACGTCAGAGGGGGGCAAGAAGTTAGTTGCTTTGCCTTGTTAACTCTCGGTGGCCATGGCTATATCCAATCGCGTCGAAGATCTTGTCGCATTGCATCACGGAATCTTGTTGCCGGGCGGCCCAGCAGGCGCTTTATGCTGATCCGTAACATCTAAGTCATTGTCTGCCTCAATCGGCCGCCAGTTCTTCGAGCTAGGTGGCTAGCCCTCTCTTCGACTTGATGACCGAGTCGACCGCGTCCACAACTCTGGTTACTGCCCGTCATTGGCGTTGGGAATAGCGTCGATGGAGCCTCAGAAGCGGCTACATGCCCTCCCAACTGGCTCTGGAGATACCACAGAGGGAGTCTCGGAAGCGGCTACATGCTCTCGTCATTGACCGTGGATAGCACCGAGGGATACTCGTGTTGTGTGCTGCCTTATTGAAACACTTTCTCTTAATCAATTGTTACTTCAAATGTTCTCAGTGGTCTTATCTCTTTTTTTATACTGACGCACATGCATGCTTCCTCGCCATCATCATCATCATCATCATCATCATCATCATCATCATCATCATCATCATCATCATCATCATCATCATCATCATCATCATCATCATCATCATCATCATCATCATCGTCGTCGTCGTCGTCGTCGTCGTCGTCGTCGTCGTCGTCGTCGTCGTCTAGTGAGCTGCATTTCGCCGTCATCATCAGCATCGTAGCCGTGTCTGTAATCACGAACTTCCCATGCAAAGAAATTAAAGGGCGAGGACGACGGAGAGTTTAAATGAGTCTTTATTTTGGAGAGAAATTTTCGTCATACGAATAAAAGTCACACATTTACATTAAATGGAGAGAGACCAAAATGTTCTTCTTAACTTAACTACTTAGTTACAGGGAAGGATTGAGGGTGGGCATACAGGTGGCGTTATCAACATTTTTTTTAGGAATTAAATTCCCACTTTCTTTTATTTTTCAAATTTCATCCTGAATTCGCATCTGCTCATTACCGCTTCCAAACACTGACTGCCTAAAAAAACGTCTTTCTCTCTTTCTTTCACACAGTATCATGACGCCACTGCTTTAAGCGGGTACTGAATTTGTCATAACACATTATGTTCGACCTTTCCTTGAACTCCCAACTTGAATCTAACCCACAGTTCATGCCTGTTTACATTTTTGTCTGGAGATTTTGAAAAATTGTTTTATACAGCAATCAAATTATCACCCAAAAATCTTTTACAAAATATCTTCTATTTTTTTTCTTGTTGATATTGTTTGATATTGTTGGATATTGTTGGATATTGTTGATATTGTTGGATATTGTTGGATATTGTTGATATTGTTGATATTGTTGATATTGTTGGATATTGTTGGATATTGTTGATATTGTTGATATTGTTGGATATTGTTGGATATTGTTGGATATTGTTGATATTGTTGGATATTGTTGGATATTGTTGGATATTGTTGATATTGTTGATATTGTTGATATTGTTGATATTGTTGATATTGTTGGATATTGTTGGATATTGTTGGATATTGTTGTATATTGTTGATATTGTTGGATATTGTTGGATATTGTTGGATATTGTTGATATTGTTGGATATTGTTGGATATTGTTGATATTGTTGGATATTATTGGATATTGTTGGATATTGTTGATATTGTTGGATATTGTTGGATATTGTTGGATATTGTTGGATATTGTTGATATTGTTGGATATTGTTGGATATTGTTGATATTGTTGGATATTGTTGGATATTGTTGGATATTGTTGATATTGTTGGATATTGTTGGATATTGTTTATATTGTTGGATATTGTTGGATCCGGTTTTCATTATTCTATCATTTAATATACTATTTTCTTTTAAAACAAAAGAGATAAATTGATTTTAACATGATCGGAACGCGTTAGTGAATTTTCTTTTCATAACATTTTACCGTACACCCTTTTTAGTACAAATTTTGTAGAATGGCAAACACACCATTAGATTCCACATGCATTTTTCTATCTTTTAAGTTTGAATAAAGTATAGTTTGCTTTTTAAAATAAAGACAACATTGTGAATTAAAGCTGATGGGAGGCGTTAATGACATGGATTTTCATGACATTTTCCCTCCCATCTTTTTTACTAGAAATCTTTGTAGAATGTGACCAACACCGTTAGATTCCTCACGCATTTTTCTACGATATCCGATAAACCAAATACATAAATTGTTTTAAAATATGAAAGAAAAATTAAGTTGAAGCTAATCGGGCGCGTTGCTCTCCTTTTTTTGGGTCCTTACATATTTTAATGTATCTTTTTTCTACTAGACCAAATTTCAATATTTGTATGTCAAAATGTAACTTTCATGGGACCCTACAAAGTCACAAAAAACTGATCAAATTTAATTAAAAACTCAATTACTTAGAAAGCTTTGAAGGTGCCGCGAGTGACCGGAATGGGACTTTAAGAATATTATACACCTACTGCCTACTTCCCCCCCCCCATGAGATTGAACACTCTTATGAGCAGACAGTATAAGTATCGTACTAATAAACTGTGGTATTTATCCTTTTCATTCGTACAGCTGAAACGTTCGGCGTATCTCCTATTAAGACGTCGGCTCATTACAGTCAGTGGTGATCGAGACCTAAGGTCAAAGATGCGATCGGCGGGACAGCTGCATATATATATACACTGATGAGTCTTTTAAAGACGAAACAAGTGATTGTCTGTGGATATAAATATTCAATTTTGATATATATTTTAACAACTAATGTATATATATATATATATATATATATATATATATATATATATATATATATATATATAACTTCTTTGTAATATAGCAGGAAAAATTCCAGCAGAGTGCTCGATTAATAAAGAATTAAAGTTAAAAATTAAAAATTAAAAATTAAGATCGTAATATTTATTTTTTTAGGTACAGAAAAATTAGTACAACATTCGTACCAGAAGCTGAAGAGAGCCGGATGGCTAAGCCCTTCCGTGCTTGGAACCGACGGTACGAATGTTGTACTAATTTTTCTGTACCAATATATATATATATATATATATATATATATATATATATATATATATATATATATATATATACTATTCGAAAGAAGTAAATATTGTTTTTAATTAATGGAAAATTGTTATTCTGAAACTAATTCTATTTGAAAATACGAGTTTAAGTTTTGATAACCTTTAGAAAAGCATATTATTTGATTAAGATAACATTTTCGTTATGCTAAACATTACTTTTAGAGACCGGGTGCCGAATTGGCACTTGCTTCGAGATAAGCTCTAGAGTCCAGAGATAATATTGAAGTCATCATATTAAAATGACATAATTTTTTATTGGTGCAATTTAAAATATAATAAATACATTTGTTGTAATACTGGTCTCCTAATTAAATAAATTACATCCATTTATTAAATAATATTTCATTAAAAACTAATAAAAAAAAATTATTAATGAAGTAATAATTTTTTATTTTATATTAGTCTGCAAAAGAAATGTATGATTTTTCTTTTTCAGATACAAGGAAAATACAACTCCTGCCTTAATAATTCAGTTATAATTACTACTTTATAGCAATTGACCTGCGATGACCTTATAACGGTTGAAAGGTCGTTAAACACTAACAAACACACTTTTTCTTTTGTAACGCAGGTCTACACTGGGTGTGTAATAGATATTACATTAATGGTTTTGAAGGAAATGCGCTGACCAATGGGTGGCCAAAATCGACCGTGATTTAAAAAAATAGCTTGCTTGCGCACTGATCCCTGGTTCAAACTTAGTGAGAACACACCAACGTCACTACTACCACCAACCACTTCTGCCTTCTCAATCTCCGTCATCGTAGTTTAATATAATGTCCGGTTATTATTTAACAACATGTCTCTTTCAAATAATATTCCCAGTTTTCGTCATAAGCATGCGTACCAAAACTTCTATTATAGTATCGATTGTTTATGGAGCTACCCGACGTTACCCGGGATCATGCAAAACAAAATAGAGAAGTTTAAAAATGCGTGGAACATCTTTCTTTGAAAACTTTTCAGTCTTTCCCCATTTCTTTCTTTCTGATTGCCCCTCTATCTGTCTCTCCTAATCTTTCTTTCTTTCTCTCTGATTGTTCCTCTCTCTCTCTTCTTTTCTCTTTGACTGACCTTTCTATCTATCTATCCCTCTTTCTTTCTTTTTTTCTTTCTTTTAAAGTTCCCTTTAATCTACCTCACTTTCTCTCTCTTTCTGTCTCTCCTGATAGCTCTTAAAAATTTGGGGAATATTTATTAATTGATGTCTAATACATATTGTTAAAATTTCACAAAATTGGAGGCATCTGAATTTTCACGAACGAGTCCACCCCTTTTTGCCTGAACCTACATTAAACTAAATATATCCCACATTAGTCACCCTTACACCTATCAGCTGTGTACCAAAATTCATAATAATGAGTTAATTAGTTTAGGAGTTAATCCTATACATAGAAATAAATTAACATATACACACACCTAACTTTATATAAATAGAGATAACCAACTCTTATGAATTTAAAATCACTTTTGGACGGCAAAATTTGAATAACCAAGTGATTTCAAAATTCAGGGCATGTATTTATTGATCAAATTGATTGAAACACCAGGCATATGACTCACGCATGTGTAATCTGGCAAAGGAAATGCCCCCCCCCCCGGGTGTAGGCGTGCAAACTTGCACTCCGCAGAGAAATAAGTGCATTCATTTCTTCAATACAAACTAGAACAGGAAGATGTATATAGATAGACATCGACCACACGGAGTCTTTTCACATCTCTCTATTAATTCGAGTGTTTCCATCTATTTATCCATCTATATGATTCAATCTATTCAACGTCACTTTCTTTGACCCGACAGAGGGTGGGCCGTTGTGGCATTTTCTGGCCTTGCTCTGTCGGGCTGAGGTATGGTTTTGTGCAGTTCTAGAAGGTCCATTCTCCCTGGCTTTACCTTCTCGCGCTTTGAGAAGGGATGAGTTTATTGCTAATCGCCTGAGGCGTCCCTATCGAGACATTTTTTAGGCTTCAGTGTTAAACCTCTTGGGCGCTATCTTTTCAATCCTCACTTTCCGACTTTGTGTTACATCTTCCCGCCGTGAGATAGATATATAAGAAAACCCCCAAATACTTCACTTCCTTGGCCTTTTGGCTAGGAGCAAAGTGTAGTGTCAGTCAAAGAGAAATCCTTGATAGGGGCAAGCACAAAAAGTTGCTCCACAAACTGGCTAGCTATGGAATATCTGGTAATGTCTTCGCAACCATCGAATCCTTTCTCTTGGATAGTTTTATAAAAGTTGTTGTTGATCGACAGATGTTGGAAACACATAGAATCAATGCCGACATGCCCCAACGATCTATTCTTGGATCAATAGTTTTTTTCTGATCTTCATTAATGATCGTCTCAATCGAATCATGAGGTCATTTGTTCACATCTACGCAGACGACACAACTGTCAATGGCAGCACCTTGAAGTGCACTGGTAATCAAGATTCCGCGGATTCTCTTTCTTCGGATCTGGAACATGTGGGGCACTGGAGAAGAGTGGTTTGTTATTTTTCACACCTATAAAACCAAACTTCTCTCTTTTCACCACCAACGCTCAGATCCTTGTTTTGTCAAGTCGAAATGAAGTGTTCTTGTTTTAAGACTGACCTTTACCCCGATCTTGAATAGAAGATGTATATCCAGTCTGTTTCCAAGGTCACTGGAAAAATGGTTGGATCATTCTACCGCTCCAGAAAATACCCGACTTCAGATGTTATGCTCGACCTGTATAAGTCAGATATGCTCTAAGATGGAATACTGCTGCCACATCTTGGGAGGTGCCACACAGAAATCCCTTTTCCTGCCTTGACAGAGTGTCTTTAAGACTCTGAAATCTAACAGAGTCATCTCTTCCCTTCCATTTTACCCTTTTCTCACAGAAGGGACGTTGCTATTCTCTCTTTACTCTATCGTTATTTTCATGGAATGTGCTCGACTGAGCTGAACTTTTTTGTTCCCCCTTGCAAAACATTCACAGCAAAAAATCGTCTTCCTACCACGAGAGAAAGTGACTTTCCCTTATTTCTCAATAGGATTTGCGTGAGGCAAAATTTCTATGGATAAAGCTTATTTTCAAGGGCTTCCAGATCATGAAATACATTGCCACATGACTGCTTTCCTGTTGATTAAAACTTAGCCGTTTTCAAATCCAATGGCAACAAATTCTTGTCATAAACCGCCCCATAATTAAGCAAACGCAGTTAATATCTTTGATCAATGTTACTACTCGCACTAATACTAGTATATATATATATATATATATATAGTGAAATATTTTGAAAATCAACAATCGTGCAATTTAAATGAAAAATTCATTTATTTAATTTTTTTTTGCAAGCTTTCGTTGTAGAACAACTTTGTCGGGTGAGACTGTCTTATAGTTATTTTTCTTTTCTACCTCCTCATTTTGATGGTATTAACCCCTAGGGGTCGAATCACGATATGAGCAGAAAGAGACGTCAAGTTCTAAAAGACGTTAAGATAAGTGTAGTTCTGGCGCTTTTTAAGTAAGGAAATTGACAACATCTTTGAAGCACGCATGAGAATGTATTTAAGTGAAATATTTTGAAAATAAACAATCGTGCAATCAACAATCGGGTTTAATACCATCAAAATTAGGAGGAAGAAAAGAAAAAAAAACTATAAGACAGTCTCGCCTGACAAAGTTGTTCTACAACGAAAGCTTGCAAAAATACTTTTTAAATGAATTTTTCATTGAAATTGCACAATTGTTGATTTTCAAAATATTTCACTTAAATACATTCTCATGCGTGCTTCAAAGATGTTGTCAATTTCCTTATATATATATATATATATATATATATATATATACATTTTTATTCATACAAACATTATTGGTTACATATGTGCATACATGTTTCGACTGTACTCTTCACAGCGACTCAACCTCTTCAGACTAAAGAAGACAGAGAAGTGAGATGAATTAGGAAAACTTTCCCTTTAAATAAATCTTTTTTTGGGATGAGATATCTTTTATAATTTAGTATCGGGTTACATTCTTTACTTGTTTACTCTTTCAATTAGTTTATAACTTTTTTATCATTTTCTATTACCTGCCTTCTAATTCTTTCCTTTTTCTATTTTTTATTACCCACTTAGCCTGGATTCCTTTCTTCTCTATTCAACACTTCAAAGTTTTAGTCTATTTACCAACATATTCAAGCATAAATATCTGATCTTTATATAAAATACACACGTATTGGATAATTTTGTTGAATGTTTGAAATTTTATTTTACTGCTTAATTTGTTCTTAGTAATTTTATAATTTTTCTTACCACAGAAATAAATTAATAGTGAATTTATAGTGCTTCAGACAAGCATTCTTTCTAGTTTTTTTTCAATACTGTGATCCTAGTTACGAGTCAACATGAGAAAACATTAGAGAAACTCTATTAATCCCCCGAAAATAGCAGTTCATTTAAGGTATTTCGAAACCTCGTTAGGCGACGACTAGCACCAACTACTGTGACGTCAACAGAAAGACGAGACTCAATGGAAATACCGTCTCTTTACGAAGGCCACGAGACAGTGCATCACTGAAGACCACGCTTGATGCATCTAAAAAATGTATTCCGCGATTAGGTGTAACTCGATTAATGATATATTTTTGTGAGAAAGTTGACATGCGATTATTGATTTAAGGTGAGTTGTAATTTGTCAATAAATAAGTAAATAAATAGTGCGTTTACTTAGATGTCCACGTAGGCGTAAGTAAATGAATACGTAAATAAATATTGATTTTCTAATGATCAAAGAAACGGGCGTGCTTATCAACAATCGAAAATCGAGTCAATCTGGATTGTCTCAGATTCCTTGTCGTCCTACGCATAGGTTCGACAGTGTGCAGCATCAACAGATGCCGCTGTGTTAAGCCGGTCAACATATATGGACTCCACACTCTTTCATGTAGAAGACGCGCCGGCAGAAGTATTTACTCCTCCCCAGGAGTTAGGCACAAGGCCAGTTTTATCTTACTCCCACAGGTAAGATGTGACCACAGCTTGGGTCGAGAAAGTGGGGTTAAAAGCCAGCGCTCGAGAGGTGAGCACTCTGGCCATTTAAAAATTGCCTGGGCAGCCCCGTCGGCATTCCCCGGTAGGGGCGCCTCAGACAGTAAGCAATAAACTTACTCCTCCCCAAAGAGGGGAGGCGAAGCCTGGGAGGGTGGACCTCCTAGAACTGCACAGGACAATCCCATAGACCGGCGTAAATCAAGACCCGGAGGCCAAGACAATACCAGTCTATGGGGAACAGATACTACACTTTGATCTTAGCCAAAAGACCAAGTAGATTCCCTAAACACAGCGCTTTCAACGATGTTCCCCAACGGACCCTAGACATCGCTGGCTTCCTATCGATTCTCGAACCAGTTGGTTTCAACAGAGATGATGCCAACGGTCCGATGGTCTGACGATGTTTCTCTTTGCATATAAAGTCGCTTATAAAGCATGCAATTTGTGTCGACACGTTTGCGTCCGCGTCAATAACAGAATCAGCAACAACCCCTGGACGTGTAGCAGCGTCAGCAGAGGACCGGAAGCAATCAAAATACGCCGGTCTTCTAGATAGATTTGTGTTCCGACCGATCGCTGTGGAGACGAGTGGAGCGATAGGCCCTACCACGCGGGACTTCCTTAACAGCTTTGGTCTGTTAATAACGCGACACACCGTGAATTGACTTACGACTTTACGAGCGCCTCTCCATCGCCACTATTCGTGTACACGCCTTAAGCTTACTCTCAGCTTCTCAGGTCAGCAGGACATCCGATGAAACTTCTTGATATTTGCATATCGATTTTGAAAAATGAAATTTTATTAATTAAGTATTATTTGTTGTCATTTATTGAATAAATTTGTACACTTTCGAATCTGTAACCCAAAACACCCCCTTAAGAAAACCCCTAGAAATACGAATGCATATTTACTTATATGAATTTATGACTTATACTGGACCAGCTCACTCTTATAAAATTAGTTAATGAACGAAACGAAATATTTTCTATCCATCACGGATCAACCGTGTTTGATTCATTAGCAAATATATGCGCGTCCTCCGGATACAAATATGTAATTGTTCTACGAATTGATATACAAAAGATTACAGTTCTATTCTACGTTCGTCCTCTCCTTTGCGTATCTTTGAAGTATCATGTGGTCATACGACATTTTCCGACCTCCTCTTGCTCTTTGCATTTTCATTAAATTCTGCGAGATCTTTCAAACTGCACTAGTTAAGAAGTAGAGGGCAGACAAGGCAGGGCTGCATCATCGTATGGCCCTCCTCTCCACATTCACAGAGGATTGGGTCGGTCTTGTAGCACCTTTTGATCGCCCATTTCCGTTATCACGCGGTTGAGTGTCCTCCACTGGACCCACGGTGCTTGCGAGCCAAAAAGGTGGGGGTGGGGTGTGTGCTTCAGAAGAGACGAACTGTTAGTAGAAGGGGCATATTCTCTATCCCTCTGATCTATTACTAGAGTTTGGTCTATTTCTGAGATGTTGTTAGGGGCTGGACATGGCGACGAAGCTTCTCCTTGACTTCAATCGTTGTGCCGTTGAAGATGACGTTCATCATTGGTAGCCTTTGTGATCCTTATTCGACTGGCTATTTCCGTCTTACATTTGCGTTAAAAATCTTTTTTATGGATGCTCTGTTGATTATAAACATAAAACAATCGGATCAATTAGGTTTTAATGACCCCCCACATTCGGGCTTTCATCAGTTTCTCCCGGTTGACATTCGCACACGCACGTGGCATCTGTAAACAAACCTATAATAATGCTGATTTGTTTGAGTTTTCTAAAGAAATATTTAAATAATAATATTTAATATAAAAAAGAAATATTTAATATACTTCCCGTATATTAAATATTTCTTTGTTATATTAAATATTTCTTTTTAAATGTAGGTGCGTTTTTTCTTTTATTTACACAACTTTTTAATAAACAAACGAAACATCGAAGCGTCTGAAATTCTCGTTGTAAAATGATTTCATACTTTACGATTGTTCGATTTATATTTAAATTATCAAACAATCAAATTAGAAACTAATAATACCGGACACTCATTTGTTAATGTCTGCTTCAAAAAAATAAAAACGGGCATACTAAATTATGAAAATGTACCATTTTCTCTTTATTCGTAAGAAGGGGGACGTTTCTTTCTTAATATATGATTATTTAAAGATTTTGTTTTAAAAAATGAATACGGATAAAACTTATGAGGATCAAATATGCATTTATAGAAAATTTCATAGACTCGTGTCACTTCGCTTTCACGTGATTTAAACAATAGTAATCGATCAAGTTGACACACCGGTCCCTGTTAGATCAACGAAGTTAAGCGACGTTGAGCTTGGCCTGTACATAATTGATGACTATTTGAAAAATATTAGGTGCTGTATGTCATCTCTTCTAACCGGGATATACATGCTAATATAAATTTGTATTCCCCATAAAATTCCACTTTCATAGGAAGGACGAATGGCTGACGTTGGGCGAACACCACAAAAAAGTGAGATTACCAGTTTTTCGAATCGACTTAAGGTCAATTGACCATAACGATTTCAAATCCCCGAATATCTATTTAGGGATCGCTTACGAAAACTATTATGCCCAAAGCACTTCTCATAAGTTTAAAAAATGTATGTGGGTTTTCATAACAAACGTGTATCCCTGAGTTTAACTAGTCCATAAATCCTATTTAAGAGATCAGTTTTCGAAAACCCTTTCCACTATCACATATACATTTGCATACATCTTAAGATAAAATACCGAGGCCACATTTAGGGAGGGGACCTCATACCACATTTCGTTGCCTAGAATACAAAATCGACCCCGAAATTTTGTTTGGGGATGATCTCTTCTGTTCCTTACAGTTCCTTTCTTTAAGCAAAAATTACGTCGTTGTTTCCTTCTTCATGAGTGAGCCAACAGTTTCAACCCTGGCACAAAAAGTAATGGAGGCGGAGAACATCGATGCTCCCATAATAGGTAGATTAGACGTTGCGTATAGATTATGTCAACGTCTTGATAGACGAGGAGATGGCTATTGACACAACGATCGAAATAAACAAGAAGGTCGCTGACAAAGAAACGAATTATGTAATGAATGTTTATCAGAAATGAATGTACATAGTTACATAATGTCGACAGCAGATATCGTCATTCACGGTAATCAGATACAAACAGGTTACGACCAGGCTAAAGACATTGACTTGTAATTAACAGATAGGAGGTTTTATCAGCAAACACACGCAGAGACTGGCAGGCACTCACACACGCACGCACACACATGGAAACACATATACACACAATTGAGTTTTACTTAATTTTGACAAATGTCTTCTGTCTGTGATACCTCCATTCGTGGGGGAATGCCGTGGGGCAGATACCATTCTTAACAACAGTACTTGTGAAAAGGCGTTGGGCCCACATAGAAAAACAACCGCGTATCACATCTCCGACTTTTAAGAACGGGGTTGAATAACCATATTCGATTTATTTGATTTATGGCATATCAATGCTTTTGAGGGTTATTTAATGTTTAAACACAATACGTATTGCAAACAATTCATTGAGTTCATTACCTTCTCCTCCAAAGGGAGGTCCACACTCTGAATGTAATTATCAAATAAATGTCTGTTTATTATGGAATGAAAACAAACAATTCATAAGCATAACCATATCATACCTCCAGGAGTGATCAAAACCGTGATGGTTATAGTGATGATGATTTAAATTTATATTATAATGTAAAAGCTAAGTAGATTCTTCTTCTTCTTCTTCTTCTTCTTCTTCTTCTTCTTCTTCTTCTTCTTCTTCTTATTATTATTATTATTATTATTATTATTATTGTAGATAAAAATTCTCAGCTAATTTCCCACTCTTAAACAAAAAATGAGATTCTACTTTTTAAAGGCGATTACGATTTTTTAAGGCGATTACGCGTGAACATCCTGAAAAACTTGTCTGGAAGAAAAACAAATCAATTCCTTTAGAATTTAGAGTATGGGATCAGTTTAACATGTAAATTTAATGTAAAATGGACCATTCTAACGTTTTAGGTCAGTTAATAAATTAAATTTGCTATGCGAGACAAATTCTGTGCATGGGGGGGGCTACTTTTTTAAAGCGATTACGTGTGGTTTAATGAACTTTCCAGTCGGACTAATGGTTAGTGGCAACAAAAATTGAATGAACAGTCCTCAAAATTTACAATGTCCCGGAAATGAGGATCATTATACGTTAAATTTATAATGGAAACTGATCCCCAACTCTAAATTTTAAAATAATTAATTTTGTATTGTTTTTTTCTTTTTTTTTGCTAAGCTTTTCAGGGTGTTCACACGTAATCACCTAAAAAGTAGAATCCCATTTTGGAAGGGAGTGATTTAGTTAAAGATGTTATTAATTATGTGTCATCCTATTTACTTGTCTCTCCGTTGAGACACAGTTAGACATAAGGTCGGTTTCATGCGGAGAATCCAGCTCTCCAAGAAGGGCCACTCTAGATATTGAGAAAAAAAATGCATCAGTCTAGAATGATTTCTCCCTTTCTGCTGAGGATAGAACAGATACTACACTTTGAATTATTTATTTGCTAAAGAAATGTAACATATAACATGGCTGAGGCCATCAAAACCGTGGTCAACGGTTGTCCTCTATCTTACATTATCTATCTTACTCTTAGCTAAAATCATTTCAGTCACCACATAACCACATTAATTCTATTATGGGTCATCCTATTTAAAGTATTGCATATGTGTTCAAAATTATATATATATATATATATATATATATATATATATAAACAGACTTAAAATATTAGAAGCAATATT
>OY744531.1:73183702-73193702 GCA_963556195.1 Sepiola atlantica
ACTTTCCTGGAATAATGCGAAAACGTTCTCTGCGTGTTTCTCCGCTGTCTTTTAAAAAATTCTCTTCTTTCTCCAGCTTTTTTGTTCATTTGCTTTTGACACCTGAGATTGATTCGACGAAGAATCGAAAACGTTCGTGAAACCTATGGAACTTCTTTTTTTTAAATTTTAATACAAAATGTCCATCAGAAAAATTGAAAAAATAAAAAAAATGTAATTAAACAGACAAATTCTGTTATTTTTAACAATGTTTGCATATATATATATATATATATATATATATATATATATATATATATATATATATATATATATAGTAACCTTTTCTAACACTTATTAGAGAGTAATTATTTTGACCTTAAACGGCCTATTCAAAGTCCAAATTCGAATTTACGTACTGTCTCTAAAAAGTATTTGAGGGGTACTTTCGTTTCCGTAAAAAAGAACAGGACCGGGTTAGAAAGGTACCATTTATCTGTGCATGAATGAGCTGGAGTTTAATCCAATCAAACTGCGCGTGTGGGTATTCAACCTTCGAATTCATAGTAAGAAGGGAGATCAAGCCTGTGAATCATGCGAGAGAGTCTTATCCTCAAGGCCGGTCCTGTAAGTCATTTACGTAAACACAAAGATTGTATACACATGCTTCTAATCTCCATGCGTGTGTGTTCTGCAACGGGAGATTAAAAAGTTATATAGACTTAAGATTCGCCTTCGTACACGTAATCTCTCCCGTGCATGCGGATAGTTTTGTTCTACGAGAAATAGTTTCACTCTTGTATGAGTTCACCCCCCCCCCCACACACAGTTTCTTTTCATGTTGTTCACTTTTTTTTTCGATATTTCTTATTTTTTTGTTTTTGCTGGGGATGGAGCATCCTTTCGGGTGCCAGACATTCACCCGATAGTCTCTCAAATAGCGGGTGAGTTTCAGGCATCATGGTAGGATGCCTCATCCTTTGCAAAAGCATAAGAAAATTGAAAATAAAAAATTACAACATGAAAAGAAACTGGAATTTTAGGAAGATCTCCATCATTCCAGTAATCATAGAAGCAGTCGGGCTTATGAAGAAGAATTTCAAAAACTAACTGGTGAATATACCCGATGAACCAAGCGCAATAGAGATACACATATTTGCGCTTAAAGGGGTGGTTAGAATCCTAAAAAGATTTTTCGGTTAGAGTATCTGAAATAGCGGATCAATGGCTAGAATCCAGTGAGATTCACCATCTAAGCAGCAAAAACAAACTAAAAAAGAAGAAAATAAAAAAGGACACACACACAAACGCACACACACATACAAACACACACATTTGGCATAATGGTAAGAGTGGTCGCTAATGGGCCGAACAAGGGTTCAATCCTCGCTGAAGTCATACCAACGTCTTAAAAATGGTATTTAATGCTCCGTGCTAAACACTTGGCATTATAAAGTGAGGATTATATGAAATAATCCTTAGAAAAAAGTGGCGCCCTCCCCTACACCTTGATTAGTAGCTAATGAAAAGGGAGCCTTCGAGTCGGCCTCGACTATGATTGATCACTTTATTTAAAAAATTTTTTTTCATATATATACACTTATATCATGAGATAATATATTGCATATAGGCAAAAGGCAGCATTGTAGTACATAGCGATATCAATATGGATTTCTGCACCCATTCAACCCATGAGGAAAATCACGGCAGACATAAAAAGCAGAATAAAGGAATTATTATCGTCTATATAAATATTCCAAGTAGACGTATAACAGATGCAAAGGTTATAAACACAGTTGTTCAAATTGATTTTGTTGTTTACGTTTGTTTGCCGGCCAAACAAGTTGTTTATATTGATTTTTTGTGGCTCCTGTTCATCTTCTTATGGTTTAAGTGCTTCCGACCTAGCTACGTCATTGCGAAGTAAAGTTCAAACGAAATGAAACTTTTATCTTGAAATATAATGATAACTAGTCGAAGCAGTTGTCTACGCGGGATATTACATAACAATAATCTCTAATATTTATTCTTTACTTTTACGGCATATGGCCCCTTTTTGATTCGTTAATTACGAAACATTAAACTTCTAATTAACCGTAAAAATCTTACCCCTTTCACAGTAGACCCTTACGCATAAATGGTAATATTCCTTGTTTGGGGTAGATAAATGTAAAAAAAACAAAAACACAACAAAAAACAAACAAAAGAAAACAAACAAAAACAACAACAATTAAACTGCTGCTTTTTTAAAACGCATTAAACGTACATGTGCTGTGTGAGACATAGGCGAAAGGGAGATGGGGGAGTTTGTTATGACCTTTTGATATCTTTGGAGTATATGACTGTAATTTTAACTTCCTGCAATCATTGCATTTTCGTCACATGCTTTTCATGCATCTCTTTTTCAGGTAGTTCAGCTATGAGCACCGAGGAATAAACAACATATATTGAATCTTATAGTTCTAATACGCTTCCGTTTGAAAGAGCATTTTCGTCGTTGAATGCGCTGATTAAATGGCGCAGTTACAAAATGTGTCCCTGAATGTGAGAGAGACAACTCCATTTTATATTTTCACAAAACCTAAGAAAAAGGCCATTTCAATTTTGAGTTTTTTTACAGACAACTATTACCACCGCTGCCATAAAAGCAAGAGAAATGCAGACAATTCTACACACACAATTATGTACTATTCTACATTAGCCGCTGCCGCTTTAAAAGAAAATGACAGACAGGTAGACAATTCTACAGTCACTACTACTACTACTACTACTACTACTACTACTACTACTACTACTGATGAGAAACACAGGAACAATGGGCGACATGACACGTCTGGCCATCTATTTGCAGTCCGAAAAGCTACTTAAAAGGATTATATGCGTTGGAAATTTTAGTTGAAGACTGATAATTTATATTATTTAATTATTCAGACTACTGTTCTGATTTTGGATGTTATTTTCACAACGTTTCGGCCGATATAATCACTGATCTTCTTCAGGTCGAACTCGGGAACTGTACGGAATTTCAGTACTGGACTCTTTATTTAATCTACAGGGGTAGATTGTTCTCGTTCCACCAACCATGATTGGGTCGACGTCTTAAGCAGTTCTTAATTATACATTTAGTATCGCCTGTACTGGACCCGTGACGCAACGGATAAAGTGCTAAGTTATGCTTAGTTCTAAATGACAGTCTTCTGGAACTTGAAGTTCAATCCTCAGTACAGGCGATACTCAGAATATTATTAAAAATGAAGTTCGAATAATCAGCATTAAAATGATTCATAATTAGCTCAAATGCATAATTAACGAGTAGTTGACTCTAATACACATTTAATAAAATTGTAGGTGAAATAACAACACCGGAACATTGTATAAATACATAAAAACCTATAACTTTATTTCTTGGACCCTCATCAGAGAAGAATGTGTCTATTTATTAGTAACATCCGAAAAAGTAACATACAAATTCATGACACTGTTATAAGTATGGATGCCGGTGAAGAAGAAGAAAACAGTTTAGTAAAACTCCATGAGATACATAATGAAGAAGGGTGCAAATATACTCCGACAGAATGTAGAAATAAGTGTAAAAAGCGGATACACCAGAAAATACAATCGGATAAGGCGATTTTATATTCGTCTTCAGTATTCCATCGGAAAGTAGTGAATATCGTTTTATTTTGAAATTTACATGACATAGACGTTTGAAGTTACGGGTGGGGAGAGAAAACACAGAAGATGAAGGAGAGAGAAAAAGAAAAAAGAAGAAAGAAAAGAAAAACCTCAAAAAGAAATAAAAAAGGGGAAATCTCAGCTGTTACGTTTTAATCTAGCTTAACAGTCAATGGATTTAAACTTTCACAATATGTATTCACGGACGAGTCACACAGAAAACTTACATGATTTCATAAAGATATTTATTTCACGATAGCGCATTTCGTTTTCTTATAAAACTAGTCGACAATTTCAATCATTTCTTTTTTAAAATAAAAATCATATTTGGGATAAATACCTTTTTTATAAAATATTTTGCTGATTAAATTACATCCATAAGAATGAATTTCGGTTTATTTATATAAAACATAGTATTTAAAAGGCAACTTTAATTATTAAATTAAATAAGCTACAATGTATTTCGTTTTTTAAACGTCAGCCATTTTAAATCCTATTCAGAAATCCGCTGGTATAATGTTATCCCTTTCATGGTAGAATTAATAGTCAAGTATATTTAAGCATTTTATCTGATCAAATTCATCATTATAAAACAAAATAAAAGACGTTAAAAAGTGTGTGTAACATCTTTATTTAAAACCTTCTATCACTCTACCTTTCTCTATCCTTCTCTCTTTCCCTCGTTTTCCTTCACTCTTCCACACACTCTCTTTCACATACACCTGCCCATTCCTCTCTCTTATCTAAATGCATTGAAAATAATAATAACAGTGTAAGAAATTCACCTAAGCTTTCTGTTTTAAAATTATTGCTCCCGGGCAATACCGAGTGTCTGGTCATCCATATCCCTTAAAAATATAATGACACCTATATTTGTTTTTATATATTCCGGGGCAGCGCCGAGTTTCTTGTCTTCCCCTTCTCCATCAAACATATAACCACATATCAAATGTACTACTGTACACCTTCTCTATCTAGGGCATAGAGCACCTACCGAATTAGCATATACCCCTGACCTAGTGTTATGATGTATTCTTACATGCAATCGTTCAGCATGATAATGCATCAAGTCGTACAAGTTAAATTGTTACTAAATGTCTACAGAAATAATAAAGTAAAATTAAACGTTTTATCTAGATTTCAATATTATCGAACATTTATGGTTCATGTTAGAAAAACACATAGAGAATTTACTATCATCCCCCATCACTACTACAAGAACTGGAAACTGTTTTAACCGAAAAATGTCCAAAATTCCTTTAGGGATAATTCAAGATTGAAATATATAATATAATGATATACAAATATGCTGATATTACTATATCATGTAATATTATATGGTGATATGTACGAGGGGCGTTCAATAAGTAATGCCCCTGACCCACTTCCAGTTGTCTGATCTAGATGAAATTTTGCATGTGTAATGATTTATATATGTATGGGTTATGTTGCAAAAACAGCTCTGAGTGTCGCGCAGTACTCCGGTTTGAAAGGACACACATCAAAGTAGACTTTTGATGAAATGAAAGAAATCTATGGTGATAATGCCCCATCATATAGCCTTGCAAAACGCTGGCATCGTGAATTCAAACATGGCCGGAAGTCTGTGGAAACAGCTCCCAGACCGGGTCGTCCCGTTTCTGCCATTGATGAGGCATCTGCCCGTCAAGTTGAGGCTGCCATTTTGGAAGATCGACACATTACTATTCGCCAAATAGCCCAAGAGGTCAAGATTAATACAGGGTCTGTGAAAACTATCATTCATGACGATTTGCATATGCATAAAGTGTCTGCCAGATGGATTCCCAGGTTGCTCACAACTTTTCCAGAAGCAAGAACGCGTCAAGTGTTCGAGGATGAATTTGGAGATGTGCCAAAAAGATGAGTCAAAGTTTTTAAAAGACTGATTACACAGGATGAAACTTGGGTTCATCATTTTATTGCTAATAATAAACTTTACATATTTCTCTCTCAAAGTGCTCGACCTGAACGGAGCTTTAATAATTATTTTCTTATAAAGAAATATTTATTATTCGCAGATATACGTTTCATATTAACTAACAATCGTCAGTGGGGCTTATATATCTGAACCACGATTTGAACCCTCGACCCGAGTAATTCCAATCGAACATTAAAGTTAGGTTGTTTATGTATTTGTATTTATAGGATTCAAAAACGAATAGTAATGTGGGGGGGGCGGGGGGGAATAAAGATACCTAAAATCTTTGTGAAATTTTAACTATAGGTATTAAATATAAATTAATAAATATTTTCCAAATTTCAGTTTCTTTAAACTTTAAAGGGGTTTTCAGGTGTATAATATGGGCACAACCTCACATTTTAAAATTCAAATATTTTAAATTGGCATTTGCTCCAAATTACCCAGACAGCAGTTCAGCAAGATTCCCTGAATTTCAATTTCTTTTTAAAACTCATTAAATTTAAGACATTTTTAGAATCAAAACTATCTAATGGATTTTGGTCAAAATTAGAATAAGGATTCTAGACATAAGGGGTTGTATCATTATATCTTGCTTTTAATCTTCGTAAAGAGACAGGAAAGTTATGCAAATAATGTCTTGATAGAGTTCAGTTAGTTTCCAACGGAAATATGTCTGCAAATGTTTAGCCGAAATGTTTGTTTGAATAACAAGTTTTATAACAAATAAATATACGTCTATATTCATTATTGAACACTTTTATATGAACACAGTAACGAGTCAGTGGAGCCGGTGACATAAACTTACCTGGATTATATATAGCTGTGAAACAGCGAAACAGGCTGTATGTGGATGACTATAAAAAGCTCCCCCCGGGTAGAGCTTATTTTTGTAATGGTATCGTCAACGGCCATTAGCTTTAAGGCAATGCTCATTAGGTAAAACTAATTTCGAGCTCAGGCATTTGCAATGTTTACATTTCGTTACATTGAGATATCACTTACATTCAGTCAGTGTCGCATGATGGCGTAGGGGTTAGCATCGCCGACTGTCAGCTCGACGGTTGCGTTTCGATCCCGGCTTGAGACACTAACTGGTCTAGCCGCACTGATGAGCTGTGAAACAGCGAAACAGGCTGTGTGTGGATGACTATATATATATATATATATATGTGTGTGTGTTGAGAATAAAAATTGTGTAGAATACATATTGAATTGTAAACAACTTTTAATGTTTTATTTTAAAATCATCAATTGTCCAAAACAAGTGATTTATATAAGAAAACTATTTTATTATTCTTTTCTTAAACTATTTTCAAAGATTTAATCTTATAGTCAGAGAAGATTCGACAAATAAGTTAGAAAATAAAATTCACCATAATGTCAACATTTCAAAGGAATAAAAATATAAAATAATATAAGAAAATGTAGGGGATGTAAGCAAATATTAACCGCTGAAGATGCATACGAGTTCGTAAGATGAGATTCGAAGATTCGGGTGTATAGTACATCCGGGTCCTGTGTAAAGAATGAATTTAGGCAGCTAGAGATGTAGAGAAATCCGATTCTTAGTGGTAATGGTAAAAAGGGATATATAGAGAAAAGAATTCCATGTGCAGTAGTAGAGAGAAGGCTCCAGTACGATGGCATGAAGAAATCCGTTCTGATGAAAAGTGCGACAATTTGGAAAGGTTCAAAAGACAGGCGTATCGAAAGCCATCATTAAAAATTCTTCCTGGGCTTAAGAGAGATGCAGTTTTAGAATTACTCGAGTCAAGAGTAAGTTGTAATTTGATTATTTCAATTAAAAGTATCAAGCGGTAAAATACATATGGAAGGGGGAAGCCAAGATTGAGTTTTTGATACAATGCAGACAAACAAGGAGATGAGAATATATAAGTGGAAGCAGGCATATGAAAATGAAAGTGTGGCGGGGAGTAGTAGGAGAGGTACATGGGTTGCGTTGGGGGATGAGTTGGAGAGGGCTGCGACGGCAAAAGGGAGGGACAGAATAAACCTGATTTACAAGCGAAAATTGGTCTTCAGGCGTAGAACTAATATTTGATAATTTGATATTAGGAAGGGAAGGCATGTAAAGGTATTAGCATGATAGGGGAACATTGCCAAAAGCAAGTTATTGTCAAGTGCCTTTTTCAAAAATGGAGAGGAAGCCAGAAATAATATATCTTAGATTAAATTTAAAGGATGAAAGAAAAGAAAATATTTTATAAATGTTAGGAATATTCCTAGGAGCGACACAGTTCCAGGACACGTGTTTAAATACTGTTAGGGATAAGCTTGTAGTCTCAAGGTAATAGAGCATAGATTTGTAGGGGTTACGGTTAGGTAGAACCTAATAAAATGGGTTAACTTCAATTTATGTGAACTAACCCAATTAAAGTAATTCGTCGAAAAGAACAAATTAGCGGAATTAATGTTATTAATTGTTTTACGATAATTTAATGTTATTAATTGTTTTACGATAATTTAATGTTATTAATTGTTTTACGATAATTTACGTATACTAATACAGTAATATGTGTAGTATACGCGTGGATCAAAGTGTATGTAGATAAGAAGAAAAGTTAATTGGATGTGTATTATAATTTAAATATATAATACATATTGCTCTATCTTGTATATTGAACATTGACTTTTCATGATAGGGCATATTTTAAAGATATATTTTGTCTCTTTATTTCCCTTTTCTCACTATATATATATATATATATATATATATATATATATATATATATATATATATATATAATGTATTTTTATGTAATTGTTTTTATTGGTTATTGTAACGTTTGTTGCTTTTTGTTATACTACTATAACAATTGTTTCACTTCCTAAGTGATAAAGATGCAGAAGATTAGATTATTACTCGCCCTTAATTTAATAGGACGTACTTTACGATAATATATATATATATATATATTTTATTCGTTTTATATGTACATAAAAGTAATCCATGGACACGTCTTTCTGGCCCACAGTCGTCATCAGAATGGCTAACTTGGACAAGAATCGAACCTTCGATAATGATGTCTATAGTCTGGCGTTTTACCCCCGGACTATGACAACTTGCCTAAAAATATGTACATTTTTTACCACCTATATATTTAATGTATTTTTATGTAATTGTTTTTTTTTTATTGGTGATTATATATATATATATATATATATATATAAACTTACCATATAAACTTACCTGTATAATACATATATATAATAGAAACGCGCGAGACATATGCATACATATATAGATACAACCCACCCCCACACACACACATATATATATATATATATATATATATATATATATATATATATATATATATATATATATATATATATATAGCTAGATAGCAAAATAGATAGATAGATAGATAGATAGATAGATAGATAGCTAGCTTGATAGATAGATATTGAAAGTAAATAAAATAGAAAGATAAGCATAATGCCTGCAATATGAATGGACTGAGTCAAACTAGTGACGTTACCCGTCATCACGATGTATTAGTAGAGAGACGACACGAGCTTGCGTGATCTTTTACCTGGCGTAAAGAATCTTATTAAAACTCATTGAGGCAATTATCCAAGTCACGCGGTACGTGAGAAGCACGTTGCCCATTATGTCCGTCGGAGATCAGCAATTCTATCATTGATTGACGAAAATCCATAGACAGGAAAAGTCCAGCGACTTGGCAGAAAAACAACAAATTGTTCGTCGATTGAGCTGTTTTCTTTTCATTGCCGTTTTAGTTTTCTTTCTTTCAATTTCAAAAATCTTTTATTCTTGTGTTTATTTTTACATTAAAAACAAGTTTTAGTATTTTTAATGTTTTTGTACTATAATTCATTCAGGACAACGGAGTGGCCTTCTGCTAGACTTGCTTACAGGCGCATACGGATGTCAAGCGTGATATGATACAGTGACAACACTCCGTAGGATGTCCCTGTGTCAGAGTTTGTCTCATTCGGATGTCAAGCGTAATATAATGCCTTGACGAGAGACTTCAGTAGGAAAACCTTGTACCAGACTTCTCTTAAGTATATTTTGATATTGTAGGAATGGCTCCTAATATTCTCAAAGGGTAAGATGATAAGATATGAGTCGTCTTTTATGGAATACAGAGCTCCGTGCCACACTGCTAAAACACAAAAAATTGTTTGCTTGGAAATGGGCAAAGTCTGCCGCCAGATATGAACCCTATAAAACACCTCTGGATACGTCCTTGACAGTCAGTCCGACATTGGCAGTGTTTCTGTCAGACTTAAGTATAGTTCTGTTCAGCCATAGGCGGTTCACTCTCCCAGGCTTTACCTTCTCTCTGAGAAGGGGGGGGGTAGTTTATTGCTAATCGTCTGAAAGACTCTTACTGGGAATGTCGACTGAGGCTG
>OY744531.1:73198702-73233702 GCA_963556195.1 Sepiola atlantica
CGTAGTGGGGCAGTTATTTTGTCTTCTCTGACCAAAGCGTCAGAAATACCAGGATCTTGATTGGTAATGGAATAAGGCAGTTCCACCAAAGTAGGACCTACTTTGGTGGAGCTGCCTCACTCTCAGACGTAGAACCACAACTGGAATCTGGTCCTCTCCATTCACCACTTTCTGATGACGTGTCATCGGTGTTGTCCACTACCGGTGCTAGACGTGGACGCACGTCTCCCATCATCAACATAGACTGTAATGATAGGTAGCGCCAAGTTCACATTCTAATTGGGGGAAAGACTAGCACTGATGTCTCGTCCCCAACTTCGTTTCCCAGACAATCTCTGACCAGATGACCAGTCTTGTTGCGCCAATGACAGCGTTGACGTGTGGTCTGCTTTCTCTGTACACAGTCTCTCGCCAAATGATTATAACACTTATAATTAGATCCGCCCATGCCCACAGGTGGTTGAGTGATTCTGGCAGACTGTTCCGCGGCCACGACTGGTTTCCCCACTTCAACATTGCCTTTCATCAACGTTCGAGCTCGAGACAACAGCTCTTTTAAGTTCAGATCAGCCACTCTGGAAGATGACCGCATAAATCTTTTCACAAGGCCAGGAAGCCCTCGTACAAAAACACACACCATCATATTATCTGGTATTTTCTAAATAAGACTGGAAGCTTCTGCAAATCTGCCAACTACACACCTACGGTCTCGCCTGAACGCAATACACGTGCCTCGAACTTCTCTTATGCCGTAAATCTGCAAATGCAAATACAATATATAGTGCTTCTTTAATTCGTGCTGCATCAGATTTCTTTTCTTTAGTTGTTGGTCAACTGCAAACGCCCTCCACCTGTTAGCCGAAGTGGGATGACATGATCAAGCCGCTTCACTCCAGATAAGTCACAAACTAATTCCACTTTCTAAATCCATTCAACGACTGCTCCTGTTCCATCAAACTCAGGAATGATCTTTAGGTCGAATCGGCTGTCCATTTAAAGCCGAAATAATTTCTTGCAATCCGATAACAAAATTAAAGGAACTCTTCTTCAACAACACCGCAACGGATGCCAACAAATCTGAACTACAATGTTCTCTCCCAGCTATCAAACATTCAACTGCTCGTCTTCCATTTTTGTCCTTTCATTTACTGATCCTCACGCACGCAAATTAGTTGAAACTACAACAGGCTACATATACGAAGAGAAGCCCCCCCCCCACTCTGGCAGATGAATAGTCGCAACGTGCGAAGCGTCGCATTCCCTTATCAGCCGATAGGTGTTTCTTTTTATTGCCACACTAAAGAGTCCTCTATAAGGGAGGTAATCCACAAATAAGGGAGGTAACTCGCGATTAGTTTTTACAAGTTTTTTCTTCGGGTTAAGGTCTTTATAACTATTTATGCTTTACTTTCTTCTACGTTACGACTGATTACATCATTGCTTCTTCATTAAATATAATTATTTAAGTCTTATGATGGCGTTCACATACAAAACGACTTATAAGTATTGTATACACAGGTTATTGAAAAAAGAAACAAATCCAACAGTTTTACATTAAAAATGTATTTCATTATTAGCTGTTTTTGCACGTTCACGAGGTAAAGTTTGTTCGTATATTGTGTATTAGCTAACTGTGTGAAATTTAAGGCGGCATAAAGAAGACAAAGAAGTTATTGTCAGAGTCAGGGCAGACTAGATCGATCCTCTCGCTTTTCGCATTCAGGCGTTTTGGGCTGTGTGCCTTCTATTTTTATAAATAGCGCCTAACGCCATTCTGGATGTATCTTCTGTCCTTAGAACTTGACTTTTCCATAAAACATCCAATATTAAGATCAGCTGACAGCAGGTTACCGAATATAGGCTCTTATTATAAGACTGTCTCTACTTGATTTCTTTTAGTGTGGATCGTTCATTGCGGGTAACATTACCTACTCTCACTGCCAGGCAAGTACACAATGTGAAATATGACAGATATTTACGTGGTCGCAGATTTTTATTCGGTGCTTTCCTTCTCCTAATCAAGCTTGTCTATCCCATTATTTCGTCCATAGTCAGGCGAAATATCAGGTTGGAAAGAAAGTAATGTCGTTTTTGTCCAACACATTTATTTCATCTGAAACATTCACATTAGGGCATTATTAATCTTTACAATAATTTCTCTCATTTCCTATGACTTTTGTCCAACGATCAACTAGCTTCTTGATGCCTTCTTCAAAAAATATTTGTGATTTTTTAGAGAAAAACAAATTTAGGTCATTTTTGAGTTGGTCATCATTTTCATAAATTTTATTGTTTAAGTGATGCTGCAACGACCGGAAAAGATGGTAGTCGGATGGAGAAATGTCAGGTTAATAGGGCGGATGAGACAAAACTTCCTAATCGAAACTCATTAAATTTTCCTGGGTGAGTTTTGCTGTGTGAAGTTTCGCGTTATCATGCTGAAGAACTACACCCTTACTATTGAGTAATGCTGGTCGTTTTTTTGATAGAGCAATTCTTCGATCATCCGGCTGCGAACAATATTTTACTGCTGTGATTGTTTGATTAGTCTCTAGTAACTCATAATGAATCAGTCCTCTCATGTCCCACCATAAAGAAAGCATAACCTTCTTTGGATGTAGTCTTTGTTTTGGAACAGGCTGTGAACTTTGGTTTCGGTCAAACCATTGTCTTTTGCGTTGGGTATTCTTGTAAAGAACCCATTCTTCATCTCCAGTCACAATTCTTTGCAAAAATGGTTCTTGGTGATTACTGGAAAGCAAAGATGTGCAAACAGTCAATCTTTGATTTCGTTGAGCGTCGGTCAAATCGTGGGGAACCCCGAGTCCAAGTTTTGAAACTTTTCCTAACTCGTAAAGGCATGAAATAATTGTGGTATAGGTTGTATTGAATTGTTGAGCTAATTCTCTGCTGGTTAACTTTGGATTGGCCTCCACAGCGTCTTTAATAGAGTCTTTATCAATTGATTTTGGCCTTCCCGACCGCCGCCGATCTGACAAGTTAAAGTCTCCAGAAATTTTTCTTGCAAACCACCGTTGACATTTTCGATCATTCAGAACATTTATCCCATGGACAGTTCCAATGTTCCTTGTAGCTTCTGCAGCTGAGTTTTCTTTTTTTGAATTCATAGAGCATGCAATGTTTCAAATGCTCCTCACTAATATCCATTTTTTGACAGTTAACACCGTTACACTTAATATTTTCCAACTAATTTCTATATCTGAAAGGCAAAGCAAGATATTAAGACACCAATTCACAAAGTGTAGTATCTGTTCCGATGGATACTGCATCCTATAGACCGGTGTCGTCTGGCCCTTCGGGGCTTAATTACACCGGTCTGTAGGTTCGTCCTGTGAAGTTCTAGGAGGTTCACCCTCCCAGACTTTGCCTCACTTTCTCGGGCGCTGGCTTTTCAAGTCCCACTTTCCCGACCCGACCTTTGGTCACATCTTACCTTGTGGGAGTAAGATAAAACTGGCATTGTGCCTAACCTCCTGGAGAGGAGGTAAATAAAAACCAAAAAATTTAGAACTGTGCACAACTTAAAAGGCTGCAAAGTGATGAAGTAAAAATACGACATTACTTTCTTTCCAACCTGATAGTAAAGATGCATACCTTTCCGGCAGTGCAACTAACTCATTAGCAGTGACTAAAGCTGGGAGATTCATGATAGCTATCACCGCAGATTATGGTTCAAATCCTGACGGGTCTATTGTGTCCATTAATGCATTAATACAATTAGTAAAGGTTGGGAACCATCGGTTCTTCTCGCCAGCTATGGGTAAAATAACAACTTACATTCTATTTTGATTATTCGAACTGATGTTTTCATCTTGGATGTCATTCTCAAAAGGTTTAGGCCAATGTGACCTCCGACTTTCTTTAGGAGCGTCTTGTTGAACTCGGGAATCTTTATGTCGAACAAATAAAATGCTAACTAAATAATTATCAGTTCTACGTGATAGTCTTATGGAAGTTGAAGATTACATCCTCAGTACATGCGTTACTAAGAATATAATTAAGAATTACTTAAGACTTCTACGCGATCAGGACTGGCGCAACGAGAACAATTTACCCTCGTAGATTAAACAAAACGTCCAGTTCGAAATTCCTTACAAATTCCCGAGTTGAACAAAAAAGATTCCAGGGTTACACAAGACCCACTCGAAGAAAATCGGAGGTTACATCGGCCTACACTTTGTGAGAATAACATACTATAATAACAGTAGTCCGAATAATCCAATTAATACAACTTAGCAATCATCATCTAAAATAAATTCGAAACATAATAGAAAATAGCAACTTATATTCAATTAATCGTGTACAATGAATCGTTAGAATGCACATTACGCTTTGCCAATAAACTACAAAAAACGTGTCATAAAGCAGACAAAATAATGTCCATGTAACTTGAATTCAGCTTGCCAATCCTAGAGTCCGCGCTTGAAACCACTTCCATTTAATTACCATAATGATGCAATGATTAATGTTAGTCGTCATTTGAGACGAACTAATTATATCCGTGAGAATATATTTTGTTTATCTTCCTGTTCGAACGAAAACTCTGCATGTTCGGTCCTTTTCTTGTTTATTCCCACGCTTCCACCACCAAGCTGCAGAAACTACAAATGCCTCGCCGTGCATAACAACTGCGACGCACTTGTTTTCATTTACGTTGTTTTTTGTTGTAAAACCTGGTGACAACAATACCGGATTCTTTACGAAACCAACGCCCAACTATCAGACAAAAGAGCATTTATTAATATCTTGTTCATTATCATATTGTTGATTATTTTGAGCCAATCCCGGTGGACATTCAACTAGTCAATTGTCTATAGTTATTTCAGAATTGCATTCTAATTAACCGGATAATTCATACAGGCAATAAGCCTAATATATTAGACCATTATATGTTTGTGACGTAATGAATAGTTCTATACGAATTAAAAGTTCATTTTACTTACTAGCACAAATATGCGACCAGAGTGAGCATGTTTTAGTTCGTATATATGACGAACTACCATATACTACACTAGCCCCTTCTAAAGGATGAGGTAATACCTGGGAGGATGGTATCATGAAAACAGAACAGATAATGCACTACCCCACAAAAAAAGAAGGAATGCCTGGGAGGATTGTGTCATGAAATCAGAACTGTTAAAACTACCTCCGCCAAAAAAGGAGAAGAGATGATGCTTGCGAGGGTAATCACATGAAACATAACAGATTCTACAATAGCTCCCTTTTTAATTGAGCATTGAAAAATAGTAGCTTAGTCTGAAATAGTTTAGTAAATTGAATTCAGCATCAAAAGATAGTAATAGTATGATTTCGGCTTCAGACAGACGGATACCAAATCTCAATTAGTTATTTCAATAATCAGGCAGTATAGCGTCAAGAAGTTTAAGTCTATCTCGAATCGTAGAGAACATGATCAACTCTCTCTAGCAGGCATATGATTACGCGTACGCAAGTATGCAAAATGACAGACATACCTAATCACAAGCGTTATGTTGGAGTGTTCGTTCTCTTAGAAAAAAGCTGGAGACTCTAGTCTACACTAATATTTCCTTCACTACGTGGTAGTCAGGGCTGAATACGAGATGACTCCATACTTTTCCACAAGATATTAGGAAAATTAACTCTGTAAGCTATATATATATATATATATATATATATATATATATATATATATATATATATATATATAGATGAAAGATGAGAATGAAAAATTGTAAAGGTACAATATTTATTAGAACATCAAAAGTTCAGAACAAGGGCTTCATATCCTAATAAATATTGTACCTTTACATTTTTCATTCTCATCTTTAATCTCTAGAATTGATTGCTCTATTCAATATATTGAGCTTTATATTATCATGATAGATTATTATTAAAAGATAATTCAGTTATCTTTAATTTAATTCAACATTTAAATATATTTATATATATAAAGCATTCATAATTCATTCATCTTTTTAGAATCTTAGTGGCCTTACGAAGCTAGACTTTTAATAAGGTTGTAGCTGATGCTTATCTATTCACATATGTAGCCAAACATGTGTGTATAAAAGAATACTATACATATATTTGTACACACTAGACTATTAGTGACCCGTTGGGTCACAATTATTAACATTTTTGTTTTTCTTTGATTTTATTCAAAAGTTGATAAACTGTGATATATCTTGGCATGGACAATTTTAGTGAAAGTGATTTTTTAAACCAAAACACGAATATATCCCCGCGATTGAAAAACAAATCTCTAAAGATCATAGCATTATTCGATCTTAGTTAACTTTTTTGTTAATATAGAATATTTATTTTATTAAAAAACAAAATGCAGATCTTTAGGTCACATCAATTACTGCACCCTTCCATTTTCATTTCAAGGACGAAATGCGTCTTATTATAGCCATAGTTGAAACTCCGTGCATATGCAACTGCCATGCATATCAATGTCATTATTTTGTTTCTCGCGCACACAGAGGAATTCTTTCACTAAGTCGGTCCGTCTGCGTATCTATTTCTTTCCATCTTGTCATTAATTGTTGAGTGGACTACCCTCAAACTATTAATTATTCCACCTACTTCTTTATTCTTAAACAAACAAACAGGTGACATCAGATCGACTGATTCTTCCCAGCTGTACATAAATAAACTCACCTGTTTTCTTTACCTGGTTAATATATTCGTACCGCCAATCTTCAACTCAGATTATTCATTCATCAATAGCAACCAACAGAAAACACATTTTTCACACGCAAGTATCTGTGTGCATGCGTACGTAGACATAAATGTAGGAAATTATGGGTTCATATATTTATAGACAAGTTCTTGACTAAACCCATTAATGCCCGTTTTTTTTTCCTTTAATTTATTAGGAAGATTTTTTTTATCAATACAATATTATTTGATTTCCGAATTTTTAAGATGAGGATTGATTTTGTATTATTCGGTCTACGGTTCTGATCTTGAATGTTATCCTCACAACTTTTCGGCCGATGTAAACTCCGACCTTATTCGGGTGCGTCTCGTCGAACTTGGGAATCTGTACCCCCGTGGATGAAATAAACGGTTCCGTTCGAAATTCAGTACAGATTCCCGAGTTGGACATACAGCTTTGCGAGTTCGACGAGACGCACTCGAAGAAGGTTACATCTGCCGAAACGTTGTGAGAATAACACCCAAGATGAGTACAGTAGTCTTAATAATACAAATAATACAAAATATCATTTGATATTAAATATGTCCGTTCAAAGATTTACTTGACTTTACAGGATAGTTAGACCATTCAGTTATACTCTATATAAAGGTGGATTACTTATAAGACTACTTACTAACATAGTTTTGATTGACTAATAGATGAAACTGATTGTATACTTCCACTCTAGATGTTCACAGTATACTAAGACTGAAACATCAGTGTTGCCAATATACATCAGGCAGAGGTGGAATACGAGGTCTGTCTAAAAAGTATCCGACCTTTTTTTTTCGTGCGAAATAGAGACGATAAGGCGAGACCACTCTACACAGTGAAGGAAGACACCTTAATGCGCATGTGTTAATTTTATCATCGACTTTCTGCACGTTAGTCGCTGCCTGTCGGTCGCTGAGTGAGGTGCTACACAACGTGTTCGTCAGATTACCGATTCTCTCAAGATGACTGAACGTGTTGAGCAAAGGTACTGCATCAAATTTTGTCAAAATCTTGGTGATTCTTAAAGGAAAAAAATTCGTAAGATTCAGCAGGTGTTTGGAGAAGATGCGATGAGTGTAACACAAATTAAGGAGTGGTTCAACCGATTAAAAAATGGTCGTACATCAGCGGAGAGTGACCAGCGTTCTGGCAGGCTCCAAACTGCTCAGAGAGCAGCTGTTGTTGAGAGAGTGCGGAATTTATTGATGGAAGATCGTCGTTCAACTGTGCGGGAGATCGCCCAAAGGGTCAGAGTGAGTAAATATTCTGCACATGTAATTTTGCGTGATGATTTTAATATGCACAACGTGGCTGCGAAATTTGTGCCCCAAACACCTCCGTTTTCAAGTTGCGCTGGAACTACTGAAAACCACCAACACTGATCCTGGATTTCTAAACACCGTGATAACTGGAGATGAGTCATGGGTGTACAGGTACGACCCAGAATTAAAAAAGACAGTCGTCGCAATGGAAGCATCCTGAGTCTCAAAGGCAAAAAAAGCGCGACAGGTGCGAAGAAAAATCAAGGTGATGCTGACTGTCTTCTTTGATATCCGTGGACTTGTTCAAACAGTGACAAAAGAGTACTATCAAGATGTTCTCTGGCGTCTCCGTGACGCAGTTCGACACAAAAGACCAAAGATGTGGACGGCGACAAACTGGCAACTTCAGCACGACAACGCTCCAGCACGTTCATCCCAATTGATCCAACATTTCTTGGACAAACATAGAATTCCAGTCATTCGCCAACTTCCCTACTCTCCAGACATGGCTCATTGCGACATCTGGGTGTTTCAAAAATTGCGGATACCACTGAAAGGTTCCCGTTTTGAAAGTTGAGAAGAGATAATGCGGAACGCGACGGCGGAGATGAACACCATTCCAAAAGAAGACTGCCAGAGGTGTTTCCGGCAGTGGGCAGATCGGTGGGCTAAGTGTGTGAAAGCACAAAGGGCCTACTTTGAAGGAGATTAGGGTCCCAACCTCGTCAGGTATTTGAAACATTTTTCTGGCCAAAGATCAGATGCTTTTTAGACATACCTCGTATTTGAAAGACTCCAATCTTTATGACTAACTATCGATATTTCTGAAAAATACAGATGTTACTGAAATATTGTTATTTGCACTTTTGGTCCTAACAAAAGACTATTGGCGCCAATGGATTAAATGCAAAATATGTAAGTGCATATTATAAAATAGGTTCAATACACACACACACAAATATATATATATATATATATATATATATATATATATATATATATATATATATATATATGCATACACACATATATACACACACACCTATTTTTCTAATTCATTTATCCCGCTGACCTGGGACCCTCATTAGATTTTTTCATCCAGATCTGTACGATTTTTACTGTTATATTTATACCGATAAATCGCTTTATCTGTCCCATTTTAGCCAACCGACCGGTAATTTTGATATAATATAAGTAATCAATTTTAACTTACATATCATTCGAAATTAACGAGTCAACATTTAAAAAATAAACCACATCTAACGCAGGCATATATACTAGCCCATGCAATAATTGTCATCAGATATACGTAGGGGAAAGTCAACGATAACTAAAGAAAAGTCTTGGTGAACATAAACTAGATATAAAAATAACAATTCTCTGAACGCACTTTTCTCTCATGCATTACAACACGATCATTCTTTTAAATTTCAACAGGCTTGACTCGTTAAATTCATTATAAACAAATCTCAGCAAAGGCTTTTTGAACCAGCACCCATTATTAACTCTAACACAATTACACAACGTAATGGTTTCTACAATTTATCTCCTTTGATCAGCAAATTTATTCTATCCGAACAAAACTTGAATTTAGATCCAGGTTAACTATTTTAACACTACATTCCTAATATAATTTTACAAATAATATCGATGCTAAAATAAATAAATAACAAAAACAAAATATAAATAAATGAATAAAAACATCCATTTCATTTTACGCATTTTAAATTCTAACTGCTATATCTTGCTCGAAAAGAAAAAAGAACAAAACAATTCTATATCACGTCATATGTCGCACCACATTTAAAAATTCTCACGACTATTTCTTGAAATCCATCATCCCAAAGAAATCTTCAAATAAATAATATTTTTGTTTTTCCTTTTATATTTTCCATATATATATATATATATATATATATATATATATATATATATATATATATATATATATATATATATATATATATATTGTTAATTAATTTTTTATAAATTAATATTTACGTACATAAAAAAGTCATAGACACGTGTTTATGGCTATGAGCATGACTACCATGGCCAGAGATCGAATCTTCGATGTAAGTTCCATAGTCTAGAAATATGTATGATAGTTATCAGTAAAAAACAACAAATGTTGCAATCACCAATACAAATAATTACATAACATACATTAAATATTTAGGTGACAAAAATCGTACATATTTCTAGACAGGACGTCTTGGTCCAATGGTAAAGACGCTGGACTATAGACAGCAATATCGAAGGTTCCATCCTTGTCTAAGTTAACCAAGTTGATGACGACTGTGAGTCAGAAACACGTGTCCATGGATTACTTTCATGTACGTATAAAATTAATTTAAAAAATACACACATATATATATAAATATATATAAATTATTTATTTAAGCACTATAGATTACATATTCCAAAGACGTACCATGGTTTCATTGACACAAGTTGATCTTTCCTTTTAGAAAAGGCCTTGAACCCCCATTTGAAATTCTTGGTTACTCATAAAATTAAAACAATTAAAAAAAATGGAACGCGATGTTTACAGCTATTATCACCCGGTTAATTCTCTTCAGTGTGTCACCAGACAGTAAAAGCTGTGAACTTTGGCTTCATTTTTTTCGAACTGTCCACATTCTGTTACTCTCCGAAGATTAGATATGTGTATGAAGGTTTTTTTTCTCTAAAGTCTACCTGTGTCAATGAAACTATGGCAATCTCTGGAATATGTAATGTATTGTTTTTAAATAAATAATTTGCATTTTTGCCTTCGCATTATTACGATGATGGAGCACTTTATTCATTTCTTTTAAACAAACCCCGACGCACTTTCGTAAATATACACATTTATGGTATACAAAATTCGCCAAACATTCACAAAGACGCGTCATCAGTGTATAACAAACAAGACAGACTGAAAAAAAAAGATGCGTCTAATATTTATTTTATTAATGCATATCTAATTTATATAATCCTTTTTTTATCACTTAAATCAAAGAGAAACGTTCCTTTGACTCGCTTTTTTTTTGCATTTAAGAGTTAATAATACATTATGTCTACCATATTTGTTTTTTTCCTTCCGTTAACATATTTATATTTGACTGACAATAATTAATTCACACCAACTGTTATTGTATTTACTTACGCCTTTTTCCATGTTCTTTCTTCTTTTTCTTCATTTTCACACCATTTTCGTGTTTATTTTTCTCTTAAGAGTACACATCTATAATATCGTCAGCCACAATCTCATATGAGTCACTTCTGACGTAATCATACATTACTTATGTTGTAATTTTATTAAATCGCTAATTTTCGCTAATTTTCGCTAATTTTCTACCTTATTACGTCATTAAATTATAATTAATATGTAAAAATCATAAATAAGCTACATAATTTAATATTTATTCAATCATTACTTATAGTTATAATTAGATCTCTCTATTTTTTTTTATTTATGATTCCCGATTCATATTTCAATCTCTTAATAATAATTCCTATTACAATAGTAAAATTCCAGGCACTCATAAAATGTCATTATTCATCCCTATATTATTTTTTATTATAATCATTATTAGAATGATGAATTAATTATAACAATTATTATTTTCCCATTTTTTATTTTAAATTGCTAATTTTTTCTTATTTTTATTTTGACTACTATAGTATTTGATTACGTTATCAATTAAAAATTATTATTTAAAAATTACGTAATTTAATATTTGTTCAATAATTACTTCCGGTCATAATTAGATCTCTCTATTTGTTATTTATGATTTTCGATTATTTTTTTCAATCTCTTAATAATCATTTCTATTACAATTTATATTAATTCCCCATGTGTTAAGCAAATGTTGTATTGATTCTGTTATTTATTAAACATCCAGTTACTCATCAAATGAAATTACTTAATCCCTATATCAATTGTTTGTAAATAAAATGTTTTTGAATGAACTAGGATGGTATCATGTTTAATTAAGAGCTCTAGTTATCTTAGGCACTATTAAGCTATTTATGCAAACTTAAAGAAATGTGTATATATATATATATATATATATATATATATATATATATATATATATATATACACACACACACACACATATATATATATATGATAATAAAACAAATTAAGATATATTGATGAAGTAAAATTAACACCAATATTTTTCAAAAGGAAGAGCTTTATAAATAAGTAGTAAAACACTGTCGTCTTAGACACTATTATGCTATTCATACATATTTGTGCAAACTTAAGAAATGTATATAATATATATTCATATACTATAATATAATATAATATAATATAATATAATATATATATATATATATATATATATATATATATATATATGTATATATATATATTCATACAGACGTTTTCGCGTGCATATTTTTGGATTATAAAAGAGATATAAAATTTTCTACATTAGTTGCGATTAAGTATTTATTTACCTCCTCTCCAGGAGGTTAGGCACAAGGCCAGTTTTATCTTACTCCCACAAGTAAGATGTGACACAAAGTCGGGTCGGGAAAGTGGGACTTGAAAAGCCAGCGCCCGAGAAGGTGAGCACTCTGGCCATTAAAAATTGCCTGTGCACACCCGTCGGCATTCCCCGGTAGGGGCGCCTCAGGCAGTAAGCAATAAACTTACTCATCCCCATAGAGACGAGACAAAGCCTGGGAGGATGGACCTCCTAGAACTGCACAGGACACACCCATAGACCGGCGGAATCAAGCCCCGAAGGCCAAGACGATACCGGTCTATGGAGTGTAGTATCCATCGGAACAGATACTACACTTTTGCGATACTTTCTTGCATTTCTGCAAAGACTGTATCAGGAGTATACACCCGTCCGTGAGCAGATATTCTTGCTAGTAGATTATATGAAAATCGAACCGAATGTTTTATTCTATTGACTGTTCCAAAGAAGCAACAGGTTTTTCGTGCCAGACACAACTAACAACGATTTCGATTTAATATATTTAAAACAATGTTTTTTTACAGCTGTCAAAGTATTTCACGTATACGCAGTGTATAAAGAATAGCATTTCAAACGGTGTCTTCCGGGTGCGTGTATGAAAGCTTGAACTGGGTGGGCTGGTGAGGGGGTTGTTTTTGGGGTGGAGATAGCAATGAAAAAGCATAGGAGAACGGGAGGTAAGAGAAAGGTGGAGAGAGGGTTCGCAAAGCGAGTTGTGGTTTCAGCGGCCATGAGTTCTGAAACGTGACTGCTCCAGGAGAGTAGGTAATTAAGAGAAATAAAGAAGTGGTAGTAGTAGGAGGGAGTGGAGGAAAAAAGGAAAATTTCTTAATCATACACACGCACACACACACACACTATATATATATATATATATATATATATATATAGAGAGAGAGATAGATAGATATGGTGTGCGTGTGTGTCTTATCTAAATATATATATATTTATGCAGAGAGAGAGAGAGAGAGAGAGAGAGAGAGAGAATAAAATATAAGTCCACTACAATGTTGAAAACCGTTTCTATGTTAGTACATTTTTTCAGGTAAAATTTCAGACGGTTTGCAACTCCGTAGTACGCATATATTATTATTATTATTATTATTATTATTATTATTATTATTATTATTATTATTATTATTATTATTATTATTATTATTATTGTTGTTGTTGTGTACTCACTAGGAGTTCTCACACAGATCATCATCAGTGATTGCTCACTTATAATAACTGGTGGTGTTCCCTGAGGTCTGAGCGACAACAAGTCTCTCCAGGTTTCCAGTACTTTCCATCTCTTTCGATAATCGTTGCAACTGACTTTGCGTTATCACAACAGTCGTTTACCGCTGGTAACGATCATTGGTCTCTCTGGGGTTTTGGTGCCAAGAAGCCTACCCAAGGTTATTATTATTTGTACTTCATCGTCAGTGATTGCTCACCGACAACAAACTGTGGTATTCCCTGGAATCTGAGGGACAACAAGCCTCCCCAGATTTCCAGTTCTCTCCACCTCTTTTCGATAACCACCGCAAATGATCTTACGGTATCGCATTAGCTGCCTACCATTGATTTCTCGTTGGTAACGACTACTGGTCTCCTCTGGGATTTGAGTGGCAATAAGCCTCCCCAAGGTCCTAGTACTCTTCGCACCCTTCCAGTGGAGGTCTGGTTAGTGTTCTCTCTCCTCGGTCTTCCAATCCTCCTTGACCCATAACGACTATTTTGTGTGGTATAAGCCGAAGCTGGTGCTATCACTGTTTTTTTCGGGGGGGGGGGGCATTTTATGAGATGTTTTGCAGTCTCTATTGCAGCTATTTTGATCATTACCGCCCTTTGTATGGCCTCAATGATCCCTTTGATTCCAATTTCTCCTAGTCTTTTCCCCAGTTTTTTAGGACTGTTCCTAGTGCTCATACGATTATTGGTATTATATTGACTTTCTTAATGCTTCATATCCCTTTCAGTTCTCTGGCAAGTTCTGAGTATTGATTTACTCCTCTCTAGGAGTTAGGCACAAGGCCAGTTTTTATCTTACTCCCACAAGTAAGATATGACCTAAGGTCGGGTCGGGAAAGTGGGGTTTAAAAATTGCCTAGGCAGTCTCGTCGGCATTCCCCGGTAGGGGCGCCTCAGGCAGTAAGCAATAAACTTACTCCTCCCCAAAGAGGGGAGGCGAAGCCTGGAAGGGTGGACCTCCTAGAACTGCACAGGACAGACCTATAGACCGGCGTAAATCAAGCCCCGAAGGCCAAGACAATACCAGTCTATGGGGTGCAGTATCCATCGGAACAGATACTACACTTTGATCTTAGCCAAAAGGTCAAGAACAAGATTGAGTATTTGTTTCGTTTTTCCGTCTACTTGATGTTCACTCTGTGGCCTGCTGGAACGGCAAAATCTACGATTTGGAAGGATTTTACCTTCTTGTCGATTATTATGACATCCGGTCTCCTTGCTTGTATGAGTTTGTATATCCATATCCCAGATAATTTCGTGTTTTTCGTTTTCCAGTACCGTCTCTGGTTTATGTTTTTACCATTTGTCTGCGTATTCGAAATTCAATTGTTGGCACAGTTCCCGGTGTACTGCTTTCCCCCACACAGTCATGTCTGTTCTTGTATTCTTTTGGGGCTAGTTTGCTACATTCAGTTATTATATGATTTACTGTTTCGTCTCTTTGTCCACACAGTCTGCATTTAATGCTTTTCTTGGGGTTTATCTATTTTAGCTTTAATGTAGTTTGTCTTAATCGCATTGTTCTGGGCAGCCGTCAGTAAAGATTTCGTTTCCCTGTTCAAGCGTCTTTTTCTTAGCCATGCCCAGCTATTTTCGTTTGATTCTTCTCTTGTCAGTCTTATGAAGCGTCCATGTAGTTGTTTTTCTTCCCACTTTTCTTTTCTCGTCGTTTTGTTTCTGTTTTCGGTGCTTCCCGAGTTGTTCGCTGGGATGGTGTCTCTTCCTGCGGTGATTAGCCTTTCCGTGTTCTGAGTTATGTATTTTTTCTAGCTATTATTTTGTATCTTCCACACAATTTTCTATACTTACCAGTCATTTCCACCCGTTTCTTTTCATGTAGAGTCTGTCTGTATCGTCTTTTGGATGTAGTGCGTTGTGTATGGTCATTAATTTTCTAGTCCTCTGGTCAAGGTGCCTGAGTTCTTCTTTAGTTCAGCCTATGAATCGTCCAGAGTATCTTATTAGTGATACTGACCAGGTGTTTATTCCTTTTACTAGATTCCTGCTATATGATTTCGTTTCTAGGAGTTTTCCTGTTTTTCGCAAATATTCTTTTTCCAATCTTCTTTTTCATTTCTGTAGATTTTATGGTGTCTGCGTCCAGAACTCCCATAAATTTATAGCTTTCCAGTTCGCCTATGCCCTCATCTCCCCTTGGTTAGGCAGTTCCATGCCCTCTGTCGTCTCTAGTTTTCCATTGTTCATTTCTAGCAGTGCACACTTTTCTATTCCGAATTCCATTTGAATGTCGTGACTGAAGATTATGCTTTCATTTATCAGCTTATCCAATTCCTTTTTGCTTTTTGCAAATAGTTTCAGGTCGTCCATGTACATCAGGTGGTTTACTCTTGGTTATGTGTCTGTAAACTTGTATCCGGCATTATATTTTCTGAGTATGTAGTTGGGCGGCATCATAGCTATTATAACCAGTAGTGGTGATAAGGAATCTACTTGGAAAATGCCTCTTTGTATTTTTATCTCAGTCAGGTGTTGTCCTCCGGCTGACATTTCTAGTCTCCATGTTTCCATTGCTTTCTTAATAAGATTAATAATCCTGTCAGATATATTGTATATTTTGAAACATTCAATTATCAAGAATTCATTTTGCTTGAGGGATTCTGTCGTAAGCTTTTTGTAGTCAATCCATGCCATGGATATGTTCTTTTTTCGGTTTTTTACCTCCTTCAAGATCTTTTGATCGATGCATAGGAGGTCATTCGTCCCTCTTTTCTTTTTACAGCATCCTTTTTGTTCTTCGGTGATTAGTCCACGTTTGTTTAGGGATTAGTAGATTTGTTCTCTCAGTTGTGCAATCAGGATTCTCTACATTGTTGCTAAATAGGTTATTGGGACTGTTCCCTCTTTTGCATCTTTTGTATTTGCGTAGTCGTTTCTTTGGTCATCCTCACTCGTACGTCTGTTTTGTGGATACATCCTCTCAGTACTAGCCTTTTATGTAGGGTGTGAACTTTTGAAAACTAGGATGTATGTATGTATGTATGTATGTATGTATGTATGTATGAGTTCTCACACAGGATATCAGTGATTGCTCACCGACAAACGGTAGTATTCCCTGGAGTCTGAGTGACAGCAAGTCTCCCCAGATTTCCAGTATTCTCCACCTCTTTTCGATAGCCACCGCAAATAAACTTGCAGTATCACAACAGCTGTTTACAATTGATTTCTCGCTGGTAAGAACCATTGGTCTTCTCTGGGATTTGGGTGGCAATAAGTTTCCCCAAGGCCCCAGCAGTGTCTGCATTTCCAGTGGAGGTCTGATTTGTACTGTCCCTCTTCGGTCTTCTCATCATCCTTGGCGCTATGCAAATATTTTGTGTGGTGTCAGCCTAGGTTGGTACCATAAAAAAATTTTTTTTTTAAATTTTTATTCATTTTATTTATTTTTTTTTTTTGGGGGGGGGGGGGAAAGCTGATGCTGTTTATTGCTATTTCTGTTCATTGGTTCATTTTTGTGTCGTGTCAGTTGAGGCCGGTGTAATTTATAACACTTATAAAGTGATGTTTCTTGCATTTTCTGTTTCTTTATTTGTGATGTGTTCTTTTTGTGGTTTTGTTTTCTTCCTGTAGTAGATTCCGTGTGACCCTTAGTGGCTTATGCGGGTTGGTTTCCGCATTCAATGATTTTTCTTAAGATTGTAGCTGTTTTGAACATTGCCGTCCTTTGTATATTTCTAATGATCACTTTGACTCCAATTTCTCCCAGTCTTTTTTCCAGTTTTTTTTTGGGATTGTTCCTAGTGCTCCTACAATTATTAGTATTATACTAACTTTCTTCATGCTCCATATTCCTTTCAGTTCTCTGGCTAGTTCCGTGTATTTTCTTCGTTTTTCCGTTCTTTGATTTTCACTCTGTTGTCCGCTGGAACGGCGAAGTCTACGATTTTGCAAGATTTTTCCTTCTTGTTGATTATTATAACATCCGGTCCCCTTCATTGTATGAGTTTGTCTGTTTATATACCCATATCCCAGATGATTTTGTGTTTTTCGTTTTCCAGCACTGTTTCTCGTTTATGTTTGTATCATTTGTCTGCGTATTCGAAATTCAATTATTTGCACAGTTACCGGTGTACTGCTTTCCCCACACCGTCATGTCTGTTCTTGTATTCTTCTTGGGCTAGTTTGTTACATTCACTTATTATATGATTTACTGTTTCGTCTCTTTGTCAACACAGTCTGCATTTAATGTTTTTCTTGGGTTTTATCTATTTTAGCTTTAATGCAGTTTGTCCTAATTGCATTGTTCTGTGCAGCCATCAGTAAAGATTCCGTTTCTCTATTCAAGTGTACTTTTCTTAGCCATGCTCAGCTATTTATGTTGGTTTCTTCCCTTGTCAGTCTTATGAAGCGTCCATGTAGTTGTTTTCCCTCCCACTTTTCTTTCCTCGTCGTTTTGTTTCTGTTTTCGATGCTTCCTGAATTGTTCGTTGGAACGGTGTCCTTTGCTGCAGTGATAAGGATTTCCATGTGTATTTATTTCTCCAGCTCGTGTTTGAGTCTTCCAGACAATCTTCTATACTTACCAGTCCTTTTCCCCCCTTCGTTTCTTTTCACATAGAGTCTTTCCGTATCGCCTTTTGAATGTAGTGCGTTGTGCATGGTCATTAATTTTCTAGTCCTCTGGTCAAGGTGCCTGAGTTCTTCTTTAGTTCAGCCTATGAATGTCTCAGAGTATCTTATTAGTGCTACTGCCCAGGTGTTTATTCCTGTTACTAAATTCCTGCTATATAATTTCGTTTCTAGGAGTTTTCTTGTTCTTTTTAAATATTATTTTCCAATCTTCTCTTTCATTTCTGTAGATTTGATGGTGTCTGTGTCCAGAACTTCCAGATATTTATAGCTATCCTGTCCCCTAGCCCCCTCATTTCCTCTTGGTTGGGGAGTTCCATGCCCTCTGTTGTCTCCAGTTTTTCTTTTTTTTAATTTCTAGTAGTGCACACTTTTACATTCCGAATTCAATTTGGATTTCCTGACTGAAGATTCTGGTTGTATTTATCAGCTTTTTCAGTTCCCTTTTGCGTTTTGCAAATAGTTTCAGGTCATCCATGTACATCAGTTAATTTACTCTTAGTTTTGTGTCTGTAAACTTGTATCCGGCATTATATTTTCTGAGTATGTAGTTAAGTGGCACCATAGCTATTATAAACAGTAGTGGTGATAGAGAGTCTCCTTGGAAGATGCTTCTCTGTATCTTTATCTCAGTCAGGTGTTGTCCTCCGGCTGCCAGTTTCAGTCTCCATGTTTCCATTGCTTTCATAATAAGATTAATCATCGTTTCGGGTCTTTTGTATATTTTCAAACATTCAATTATCAAGAATTCATTTTGCTTGAGGGATTCTGTCGTAAGCTTTTTTGTAGTAAATTCATGCCAGGGATATGTTCTTTTTTCTGTTTTTTACTTCCTTCAGGAACTTTTAGTCGATGTATAGGAGGTCATGCGCCCCTCTTTTCTCTTTTAGGCATCCTTTTTGTTCTTCGGGGATTAGTCCACGTTTGTTTAGCGACTGGTAGATTTGTTTTTCTCAATTGTGCCGTTAAGATTTTCCACATTGTTGGTAAACAGGTTATTGGTCTGTAGTGGCTTGGGGTCGTTCCTTTTTTGGCATCTTTTTGTATAAGCGTTGTCCTTCCTTTGGTCATCCACACTGGTATGTGCGTTTTGTGGATTTTGTTTTGTCGGTCCATTCTTTTGGCCAAGCTGTTTTTCTTTTTTTAGTTTTATACTTACTGATTTTTCCCCCGCATATGTCAAGTTGTTTAGGTCTGTGATAGTGTCTGTTGGGATGTACGCGAGTACCTTGTTTACTGTCTATGTTTCAACTTTTAACTTCTTCCAATCTTCGTTCCGTAGAGATAGGAGATTGGTTTTGTTCCCAGACATGTATTGTTTGATTTTTTTCCACTTCTCTTGCTTCTTCCTCGGTGAGTTCTACTTCGGTGAGTTCTGTGATTTCGTAGTCTTCGACCTCTTTCGTTACTGGGTTTATGTTTTGTCTGTCTTCTTCCTGGAGGGTTTCTTGCTCTGTTCCGCTCTTTTGTTTGATTTCCGTCAGTTTCATCTCCGAGAACCATCTTCCATTGAGGGTATGTTTTGTTTGGTCTGCTATCCTTTGTTTCGTTGTGGTTCATTTCTTTCTATATTTTTTATTTTTTTTTTAATTCTTGCTTTTTGTGTTTGGTCTGTGTTCTTGTCATGCCTGGAATTGAAGGTGTTACTTACCTATTTTTTGTTCTGTAGTTTTGTTCCTGAAATCAAAAGAGCCAATATTCGCAGGATGCGGACCGGGCCCCTCATGTTGGCCATCGAAGGAGCACCTACCCATCATGACACTCAGATCTTTCTTCTAGGTCCCACGGGGTTCATTGTTATTATAAGTCTTTATATTTTGGACAATAATTTTCAAAAGTTCCATAAGTAAAAATGATTTTTCTGTCAGACTTTGGGCAATAAATCATGTCTGATTAGTTTTAAATATTAAAAGCAAGAAGTTACATATTAGCTTTTTTTTTTCGAAAAACGTTGCAAAGGATTTTGCGTTCTTGCAATAGCCGTTCACTATTGATTTCTCACTGATATAGATCATTGGATTTCTCTAAAATTTGAGTGACCATACGCCTTCCCAGCATTCCAGTACTCTCAGCACCCTACCAGTGGACGTCTGGATACAACTCCCTCTCTCCCCTCGGTCTTTCCGTCCCCCTTAATTATTCACGATAATTTCGTGTGGTACCATCCGGGGCTGGTGTCACCACAGGTGTATAGTTAAGGCATCAATTCATGTGATTTCTTTCATTTTAAGTTCCCCTCAATTTCTACAATATTCTTTCTATATTTTTGGATCTATACATATTTAAACTTATCTGTGGTTGGAGAGTCTTGTCTGGTTATGTAGGGTGGGTTCCGCATTCGAAGATTTTCCTAATTATTCCCGCTGTTTTTTGTGCCTTGTGTTATATTGTGTCAATCCTTTATTTGAATTTAATTTGTCACAGTCTTTTTTCCATTTTCTTTTCCGAATTGTTCCTAGTGCTCCTAATATTATTGCTATTACAGTCATTTTCTTTATGTTTCGGAAGGTCGGGTGTTACATCGGCAAAACGTTGTGAGAATAACATCCAAGAATAGAACAGTAGTCCGAATAATATAAATGATACAGATTTTCTTCATGTTCGATATTCGCTTCCTCTCTCTGTCAAGAAGCAGATATTTTCTTATTTGTTCTGGCTTTTTCTGTAAATTTCTTAGACGACGAAATCTATAATTTGACAATTCTTGTCCTTCGTGTTGATTATTATTACGCCCGGTGTTCTTGCTTGGTGAGTTTGTCTGTTTGTATTTTCATGTCTTAAAGGATTTTATGATTGGCATTTTCAATTCTTGGCAATGGCTTGTGTCAACACTATTTGTCTGTATGTTTCAGTTGCAGACATTTGTATGGTTACAGATGGATTGCCTTCTTAATGTAGTCATGCATGTATTTGTATTCTTTTAGGCTAGTTTGCTGCATTCAATGACTATGTGATTTACCGTTTTGTCGCTTTGTGCACAGAGTTTATATTTACCGTTCTCTTGGTTCTTGTTTGTATTGACTTCTATGTAGTTCGTTCTGATCGCGTTGTTTTGTACGGATGTCAGTAGCAATTCCGCTTTGCAGTTCAAGTGTTCTTTCCATAACCATGCCTATGTGTTTTCGTACGCTATTTTTTTGGTCAGTTTTATAAATCGTCAATATAGCTGCTTCTCTTCCCATTTTTCTTTTCTTGTCTTTTGGTTTGCCGCTTACCTGCTTCCAATTTTGTTAACATTGACGATGATTTTAGCGGCGGTAATCATCCTCTCTGTATTTTGTTTGATGTATTTTCATAGTCCGTTACTTGCATCATTCATGCAATCTTCAACAGCTACCAGTTCCCGTCCTCCTTCTTTTCTTTTTACACAGAATCGGTCAGTAATGCGTTGTCTATGGTCATTAGTTTCTTTTTTCTTTTCTATAAGTTCTTCTTTTGTTTAATTTATGAAGGGTCCAGAGTATCTTACTAGGTATACAGGCCAAATATTTATTCCTCTTATAATTTTTATTCTATATAAGTTTTTTTCAAGAAGCTTTCTTGTTGTTCTCGGGTATTCCATTTTAATCATCACTTTCATTTCTGTTGATTTGATAGTGCCTGCTTTCAAAATGTCCAGATATTTATATACATCGAGTTCACTAAGTAGCCTAATTACTCCTAAATAGGGCAATTATATACCTACACTTGTTGCAATTTTTCCTTTCTTAATCTCAAGTAGTGTACACCTTTCTGTTCTGAATCCCATTTCTATTTCTTCGCTAAAGATTTCTAACTACCTTTTTTGCTAATAGTTTAAAATCATCCATATACATTAAGTGGTTTACTATTTCTCTTTGTCTCGGTAAATTTGTATTCGATATTGCACCTCCTGTATATGTTCTTGAGTGACATCATGACTTTGATAAACAGTAGTTGAGATAGAGAGTTCTCCATTTAATCATTCACTCCAGTATGTCCGTTTCGCGTAAACATCTCCTTAGGTTTTGGCTGGTACATAGGGGTTGGGCATGTTTTAAACTTGCATTCATGTATTCCATCTTGGCCAGGTTCTTTCCGGTTTGCCAGTATTCTTAAAGTGTCTAGAGGGTTTCTTTATAAATTTCGGTTATTGTTCCGATTTTAATTTTCTAAACATCTTCATTCATTTGTTTCAGCTACTAGGAATTCCTGTTTTGATCTCCTTGTTTTTCCTATATATTGTTTGAGAAGTGTGTTGTTTCCAATGGGTCCGGTCACACTGTATTGTACTTATAAAACAAGCTTTCATTGTTTATAAACGTTTTGTTTTGTGTTTACTTTGAATAGTATATTTTGCTTTATTTCTTCATGTTTCTTGGTTAGCTTTTCTTCTTCCAACTTTATTCTAATCTCTTTAACCTTTATGCAAATGAGGTAAAAAGAGGTTGGAGACGTTCGCGAAAATTCAGATCCTTCCGATCTTTATTACATTTAAGCAACAAGTATTAGACATCAATTAATCATTTTTGGGGGGCATTTTACAGTGTTTTTTTTAGAGTGAATAATATTTTGGATTTGCATTGATTTGATCAATAGTCATTAAAAATCAAAGTAGCAAGACTCCATAAAATTCAAACTCTACTTAAAACTCCTTTAAACTTAAACCTTAAGTGTAGACATTGTCATGTAATGGATTTTGATGAAAATTGGAATAAGTATTCTAGACGTAAGGTTTAGTATCATTTTATTTTAATTTTAATCTTCGCACGTGGGTAGAAAAGTGGTGCAACATTTTTCTCTTCGGAGAATTGATTTTACGCGTCCTGGGACGGGTATTTTTCTAATCTTCATTATATATCAATCCAAGCAGTCTCAGTTTCTTTCGTTTATTTTTTGTTTTTTTCCATCCAGTTGTGTTTATACAGTGTTATTCTACTTTAAGTTACCTGTTATTGGTCAGTTTCACCTGCCTATGTGGGTTAGTTGCAGCAATTTAGCATTTAGCTTCGTAGTTTGACTGTTTTCACCAGTTCCGTTGTTCATATGGCATCAGTCCTTATTTTGATTTCAGCATCTCCTTGCTCCGAATTCCCTGACAATTATTAGGATCATCGTAGTTATCCTAGTGACCCATATTCCGTTCAGCTGTCTGGAAAGTTCCGTGCATTTACTTGTTTTTATGTGCCTCTTACAGCTAAAACAGATTTATAATCTTGCAGAGTTAGGAGGTCCAGCTTACCAGAAATTGGGATGAAAATAAAAATTGCCTAAAAAATAAAGATTGCCGAAGACAGAAAAGATTAAGTATAATATCAGAACAGATACTACACTTTGTTACTAACCAAGGGTCTTAAAGTAATCAAATTTTGCTCAAATTTTCAGAATCTTAGATCAACTACGATTAAATGTTAGAAAATCATGTATGTCTGTCTATCCTCTTTTCATGCTTCCACTACCTAATAGAGGTTTTACACCCATGCTAATTATAATTACTGTAACCGTGGGGATTTTTTTACATCAAAGAAAAACATTGCAACCCGAACTAAACAAAAGGGTGAACTCCTAAAAAAGGATATACATTTGATCCTCTTTTGACAATCTGCTTAGGTTGGGAATGATTCCTACCAAATTTGAAGGTTTTGTTCTAATAACCTAAATTAAAACTAGTAGAGCGAACAATGAGGCAAGCAATATTCGTACTTTATATATAGAATATTTATTTATTTATTTATTTATTCATGCGTTTGTTTGTTTATTTATGCGTGTATGTGGGTGATTAACCAGTTTAATTATCGACCGATGCTCGACAAATACACGATTCTCAGCTGGCGCCTGACACGTGGTATTTGCAGCAGTAGTCAAAGTAGCAACAACAACGTCTGTTGCAAATGTAGAGGCAACAGTGTCTTACGTAAGGGCAACCTTCGTAGCATTATTAGTGACTCCAACAATCTATATATACTACTAACACTCTTATGATTTGTTATCTTGTTTGCTTGCTTGCCACCGTGCACATTTTTCATATGTACATTAATATTTTACATGTCGGGAGGAATTGCGAATAAGGTTTTTCTAATTAAAAAGAACACACTTTTATTCACTCAAAACAAGTCATACTGCCACAGAAGCGTAAGAGGTTACTGTGATAGGGACTATATTGATAGAGGACAATCTGGGTAGGGAGTTGGGCAGCAAGATCTTTGTTCACATTACGTTTAAATTTTCGCATGTTGGTACGGTCGAGGAAAAGGGGAGCAGAGAGGAAATTCCAAAGGCAAGCGGTCCGAAGAAAGAAGATCTAAGAGTAGAAGATATTCCAACTTCTAGAGACTTCTACAGTGAATGGGGTGGGGTTTTGATGCTAATCAGCTGGGTCGGAGAAATATCCGCTGAAGGGGTACAAGTGCAATCGGTGTACAGTCCGTGGAAGTACTTGTACAACAAGCACAGCGATGAAACATTGCGGCGATGTGACATGGGTTGGAGATTGGCAGACAGTGCGGGACCTATTAGGTTAGAAAATCTTTTTGTATTGTCTAAAAGTGAGAGGTTAATGGTTGGGGCACCAGCCCAGACGTTAATAAAGGAAAAATGATAAGAGAAGTGGTGAGAGGAATGGAATAATGTAGATAAGTAAAATAGAGAGCGAAAGGGGAGAGCGAGGAAAGAGAGAGGGAAAACAGAGGGGGACGTGCGAGAAGATCTATTATATCAAAATGTAAAACTTTTGGAAATTACATAAGATCTTCATAAATATTTGGAAATTCCAAACGTTTTTTATAAATATTTTGAAAGACAGAACATATACTACTCTTAGATTCTGATATGAAGGTACCTTTTTCAGATAAAAAAGACTTGTTTAAATAGAATAATATCATTCTGAAAAGTGTAATTAAAATAATATTCGAGAGAACCGAATAGAATGGAAGCAGTAAACACGTGACACGTCACGGTATTGCTAGGAGACCGTTTCTTGTAACTGTTAATATAGACGTATTTTCCCCAGTTATGAGGTGTTTTCTATGATGTGTTTTTAAACAAATAAAAATGGCGTCACTCGAAGAAGTCGTCTGCCGGGTTGCCATGACAATTACAAAGATGGCTGTGGATTTGCCCGAGTCACAAATTTTCAGAATTCAAAGATAACAAAAATTAATCTGGGACATTTTGGTCAGCAGATGTTTTTTCTTTCTATTTTTTTCCCCAATAAAGTACATTTTGACTAACATATGAAATAAATAATAAAATAAAATAGATTAAGCTTAATTCACGTTAACTATAAAATTTCTCATTTTAACCTACTTTTAAAGCATAATTATTTAATTAAAAATATATAAAGTTCATTCATTTTCTTTTCGGAGTAAAATCGATATTTCACAATTTTCATTAACAAATGCAAGTGAAGTAAAGAAATATTAAAAAAATACAAATATATCCTCTCTCTTGTCACATATTTTTGTGAGCACGGAATGTATAGTATCATGACGAACTAATCTTGGATAATGGCCCTGTGAGGCCGGACGCATGTTCAGTGGACGTATGTGTGGGGTATCGTTTGGGTTGGCTTGCGCGATTTAGTGCGGGTGAACCCGTACAACCGAGTGTAAAATAGGGCTGTTCTCACAAGCGTTGGCAGGGCCACCACGTTGACGAGACCTCAGGTCAAGGGTACAAGTGCATTTGCACATAGGGGTTCTGTGACGTCACGGGTTCTTGGTGGGAAACTGAGTTTTGCCAGTCTGGTTTTTGGAAGCAAGCTGAACAGACGTATCTCTTCATGTAGTCTGCAAATGAAAAGGAGAATTTATTTCCCAAAAAGGTGTGAGGAGATTCCTTCCCCCCTCCTAAGATGGCTAAGGACTTAATGGACCATAGATACTTAGGAATTAACTACGATAACAATAGTGAATTGATCTCTCTCTTCGTTAGTAAAACATTTCTAATAACGAAAGAAACTTGACGCCTAAATAAAAGTAATCACATTTAAAAGAGAGAGTATGCCTTGTTTTTCGCTGTGTATGAGAATCTTTGTTACAGCCCAATACAACGATGATGATACTGGACGCGCGGTGTTTGGCGATGATGGCGGCGATGTTCCACAGCAGTCCCGAAACGAGGAGAGAACTTAACCGCTGGACGACATCGAGCCGACACCCCTCCACGACAAAAAAGAAAAGGTACGAGTAATTAAAGGACTTTGTAACACAAACATATACTACACTACCCTTAAAGGAGGAGGTAATGCCTGGGAGTATGGTATTATGATAAACGAACATATACTACACTACTTCCTCCAAAAGGAAAAGGTAATATCCGGAGGATGGTATCATGAAAAGCAACACATACTACACTACTTCCCAAAGGAGAGGTTATATTTATTATTATAACAGATGAATAGAACATGTACCATAATACTCCCCCCCAAAAAAATAGGTAATACTTGAAAAGATAGTCTCATAACAACAGAAGAGATAAACTTTTTTTTATTTTTAATGTATATTTTTATGAACCGATTATTATGAATTTTGCTATGAACTATCCCTTACACACAGCCAAGACCCCAGATAATGTTAAATTAAGAAATCATTCACAATAGGAAAAATGGTGAGGAAATAACATAAGTGATCGACAATGGAGGTACCGGCGAATCTATTGAACTCCCTAGGCGAGATGGCGCCTTGACAGTTTGATGTTAGTTTATGGATGGCTGGATAGCGATAAGCTGAGAAGAAAAACGAGTGTAGCCAGTTCCGGTGACCAGCTAAGAGTGACTGAGAGAAAGACCGGACATCTAGGATTTCCGGTCGAAAGTAGATATATTGATGAGACGGAGCAGACGAAGTTTCAGTCAAAGTTCGGCTGAGAGAGTCCGAAAATCAACGATTCGACGGTGGACAAAGAAGATTGTCACTGGCACCGATACGACCGGATAACGATTAACAGACAGTGTTTATGATTCTTAGCCACAACGTCGGTATCACACACACACACACACACACACACACACACACACACACACACAAAGCGCACAACTGAGCTATAATAACAAATTGTGATTTTTTTTAACGTAGCGTGACCACGAAGGCGATCATCGGATTACAATATATATTCTAGTGAGTAACATTGCCATTCTTTTTTTGTAAACGTTATCATTCAGGAGGTGCGTCCACCAAATCCGTACTTGCCCTAAAAAAAACTTTTAAAATAGTTTAGATAGAACAATTTAATAAAGAAAATAATTTCTCTACATCAAATTTTAGGTTATATTAAGTAATATATTTTTAAAGGATAGGCGTACGCACGTGAGCGTCAATAATATGTATGTGCTTCGTAAAATCTTAAACTATTGAAATTATCATTATGAATTATGGAATATTTATTCTAGGAAACAGGGTATGTGACGTAGGCACATAATTATTGTTTAAATTATGCCATTTATAAAGGTGCTACTAAAACCGTTCCATACGCTCAAAAGAAAAACAAACATAAATATTTGAAACTAATACTATATTTATTGCTTATACCCGTCCGGGGAGGGATATTCTATTAGCATATATATGTATTCCCAAATATGATGTGAGGTAAAGATCGGATTCTAACTTTGTCTGAGGAGATCGCAGTTTCTAACAGCTGCTGATCGGTAACATCGACATGCCAGTGTTGCAGATTTTGTACATATCTTTTTGAATAAAAATAGTGATATATATATATATATATATATATATATATATATATATATATAGTTGGTTCTGTTAGATATAGATACATCCAATAGAGTTCTCGATTATTCTATAAGTGTGTCATATTTATTTATGATTTTACAGAAGTTTAGATCTTATGTACGAAAGATTTCGTGACTAAAACGGAACCTCGCTCAAAGTTGCTGGGTGCAATCCGTTCTGCCACTCAAGTTTCTTTCTTGTGAATGGTTTAAAAGGGAGACTTACCTCCATTACTCTTGACAGATTCATAATGTTAGGTATTAAGTTTATTTTGAAATAAAACCACTTCATGATTATTATCTGTTTTTGCATAAGAAAATCATGGAAGCGTATAAACAGCCATACCATTTTCATCTTATATATGTCTATATATTTGTTCGAGAATATACAATATATACACATTATATATATATATATATATATATATATATATATATATATATATCTACCACTGGCGCAGACGCTCGTCATAACACGATGACCCAGACAATACCTTTCTTTCAAGGCTAAAGATCATAAACTCGTATTCAATCAACACATCCCTCCCCCTCTTAAAAACTCCATTGAACTGCTGTTGCTGACACGCAGCTAAACTGATTCATCACTCGCTCTGCTTCCCTGCATTCGGCTTCGGGACTAGCTTTTGTCGCACGCCTTTATTCGCTTTACAGTCGGGCTGGGAAAATCAACCCCAACGACTTCTAGCAGAACCGACTTTAAACACCAAGATCATACTTTTGATACCACAACCGTCAATCATTCAGCTAGTTATCGCTCATTCCAAATACGTTCACAACTAACCATTATTCTCTTCCATTATATTGTTGGATAATGGACCTATGGGAATGGACGTATCTGTTGGAAATCGTTGGTTTGACTTGCGCGAGTTAACGCGGGTGCAGTCGAGTGCAGAATAGATCTTGTTCTCACAGTCAGAGCTAACAGACGTGACAAGGTTACCGTGTGACGAGACTCCAGATGCGAGAGGCACTGTGACGTCACTCGTTCTCGTGAGAAGCGAGTTTTCGTCAGTCTGATTTGGAAGGCGAACCGAACAGGACGTGCGATTCACGATGTGAAAATAAGGGAAATATTTCCCTTAAGGGAATACAAGCGAGAAAAATCTTTTTCCCTCTCTATGAATGGTTAAGAAAACATTGTTAACTAACTACGATAAAGTAGTGATTTGCTCTCTCCCTCTCTCTCGACGTAGTGAATGACTCCCAGTTGAAATAACAACGCTTGTAATAAAATGAATTAAATTTAAAAGAAGAGTTTGTCTTCGGAGTGCGTCACGAGGCCTTTGTTGCAGACACGGGCGGCGTGGTTCACGGCAGGAATGAAAGAACAAAGAATTCATCCGATAGACGACACGACCACCCTCTACAAGCGAGGGAGAAATCTAAGGTATGCAACAATATAAAACATTCAATATCGCAAACAAATGTAATATAACTGTTATAAGAACGTCCATTTCACACTCAACGCGATTGTTTATGTAATGCAATGTATAAATGTTCAGTCATTAAAAAAAATTAGACTATTCAAATCACTGGCGCGTGGTATTACACCACATTTTACCTAATTTGGGGCACTGAACTCAAATCTGACATTATTTTGTGCCTATCACGTTACGTTTTGTAAGCTATGAAAACTTGTAGTTTTGTAAGGTATGAAGGTTTTACACATAATTAAAAAAAGACACTTAGGTGTTTACAACAATTTGCAAAAATAAATGAAATACACACATACCTTTTTTATATTTAAAATTTATTTCCGACAGTATGTTATGTATTAATTCGCTTTTTGTTGATGCTATTGTTTGCGTGAGTAATGCTACTAAACAAATGGTTTATGGGAATAAACATAGAATATCACAAAGTGAAGAATGAAACTTGTACAGGATTCAAACATATGCTTCAGAAAAAGGACTGCCGATCGCATGGTAATCGTTTCGTGTTCTTTGTTCATTGACTAAATGAATCGTTTGTTTACCTGCGTAAACAATAGCATCAAGAAAAAACCCGGCGTAATACTAAACACACATACGTATGTAAGAACTTAGTATAAAAGTCCATTAAGTCCATTTATTCCAGCAGTTACATGCCCTTCTTTTCTGATCATCTTGGATGTGCTGCAACGTGAACGTTCTCATGAAAGTGTAGAAATAATCTGCCGGCATGCGAAAGACCACAATGATCAGAAAGTAAAAAAAAACATAAAATGATCTGAAAATGAATGAAACGTTGCAACGACGAGAAATTGAAATAACGTATAAAATGATAAGACAAACAAAGAAAAATAATGAGATGAAATAAAAGCAAAACTGGATAGAATGATCATAAAATTTACGATAAAGAACTAAATGATCGCAAAATGAAAAAGAATAGAATGATCAGAAAATGAAAGAAAAAATAGAATGATCGCAAAATAAAAGAACGAATAGAATAATTAAAAAATTGAAAGGAAAAGAATACAATGATCGCAAAATGAGAGATAGAATAGTACAATCAGAAAATAGAAGAAAAATAATAGAATGATCAGAAAATGAAACTATAAATTGAACAATCAGAAAATAAAAGAAAAAGAATAAAATTATCAGAAAATGAAAGGAAAAATAGAATGATCAGAAAATGAACGAAAAAGACTAAAATAATTAAAAAATAAAATAAAGAATAGAATAATCAGAAAATGAAAGAAAACGAATAGAATGAGCAGAAAATGAAAAAAAAGTACAAAATGATCGCAAAATAAAAGAAAGAATAAAATGCTCATAAAATGAGAGAATAAATAGAATGATAAAAACAATGAAAGGCAAGAATAGAATGATCAGAAAGTGAAAGATAAAGAATAGAATCATCGCAAAATGAGAGAGAGAATAGGATGCTCACAAAATGAAAGAAAAAGCATAGAATGATCGAAAAATAAACGGAAAAGAACAGAATGATCAGAAAATGAAAAAAAAAACAGAATGATCGCAAAATGTAAAAAAGGAATAGAATGATCTGAAAATGAAAGAAAGAATAGAATGATCAGAAAATGAACGAAATAGAATAGAATGATCAGAAAATAAAGCAAAAGAATAGTCTGATCAGAAAATAAAATTTAAAAAATAATCAGAAAATTAAAAAAAAGAATAGAATGATCGCAAAATTAAAGAAAAAGTAGAATGATCAGAAAATGAACGAAAATAATAGAATGATCGCAATATGAAACAAATAATAGAATGATCAGAAAATTAAAAAAAGAATCGAATGATCAGAAAATGAAAAAAAAGAATCGAATGATCAGAAAATGACAGAAAAAGAATAAAATAATCGCAAAATGAAAAAAAAGAGTAGAATGATCAGAAAATGAAATAAAAAGAATAGGAATGATCAGAAAATGAAAGAAAAAAATAGAATGACGCACAATGACAGAAAGACTAGAATGATTAGAAAATACAAGAAACGAATAAAATTATTATAAAATGAAAGAACAAATGGAATGGGGCTAAAATTAAGGCAAGAATAAAAAATAATGATACAATAAAGAAAAATAATCAGAAAAAAAGATAAAACAATAACCAGAATAACAATAAATACATTAAGAATGAAAGAACGAAAGAAAGAAATAATAGAATAATCAGAAACGAAGAAAGAAAACAGGTAGTCAGTAATAAGTAAAAGAAGTAAAGGAACTGAAGACTCTTATATAAAAAAGAACGAAACAATGAACCAATGATAAAAAGAAAAGCATAAAATAAAGGCTAAAATAGAAAGCAAGTAGCGTATTTTAGTCGGAAAAGTAATCAGTTGAAAGAACACTTTTCAAGGAATAAGACTAACAAAATAAGAATAAAATAATTGAATGATTTGAATGAATGAAACAAAAACAGATCTTCAAAAGAATTCAAAACCATGGACGGAAAAGCTAAGACGCACATAGAAAAATCGAGAATCGCACGTAGTGCTTGGGGGGGGGGGGGATAAAAGTGCGGGGTAATTAGCGGGCCTCGTCGACCCAGGAACGATCGAGACACCCAATTATTCTCCAATCACAAATGTTCGCCTAAGTATAGCCTAAGCGCAGCGCCGCCTATCGGCTGCTTCACTTCTTCTGTCACTACCGCGTTTTCACTACGTTGTTGATTGTCAGCTTTAAAAAGCCAACCGACTGGCAACAGACAGAAGTTATGCGCACTCAGTACAACAGTAACACACAACAAAAAATTCACATCACGTTAAGCCTCTCGTCACTGACGGGAAGAAATTGCCGGTTCTCGAACAGATAGAATTTAGGTAAAGAATAGATTCTGTGTGTGTATGTGAAACGTCGTCTGCACGCGTCTAATAGCGTAGCATCGATTCGCCTGGTTGAACATGCGTGCAGACGTTCGCTTGTAAAACCGGCACGTGTTTGGACGAGAAATATGCACACGCACACACGTGTTCAACGCATTCGCACTTGCACAGACAAACGTAAGGCTCATGACGCCCCGTCCCGGATGAAAGATGAACAACATTATCCCTATCTACTTGCCTCCTCACGAAGGCGTAGTTAGGCACAATATATAAGGTTAGTTGGAGAGAACCCCGGCAGAGTGCTCGATTATTAAGAAAATTTTAACAATTAGAGCGTAATAAGAAAATTAAAAACTAAGAGCGTTATATGTATTTATATATGTCTTCTAGAAGATCAGAACAACATCGGTACACTCGGTTTCAAATCCAAACAAATATGATCTAAGGTTAAGATCGGATTTTAACTCTGCCTGATGAGATATCAGTTTATAACAGCTATTGATCGATAACATCGACATGCCAGTGTCGCAGATTTTTTAAATGTCTGTGTAAATAAAAATAATCATATATAAAAGCTCTATTTGATATTGAGCACTTGTTATAAGCCCGGTTGAAATTCTTTGGATTATTATCCTGTGGATGTTTACCCTGCCTGGATTATATATATATATATATATATATATATATATATATATATATATATACTAGTAAAATACACGTCCCAGGTCGAGTAGTAAGAATAAAAATAGCATTAATTTGAAATTTTATTGTTTTTTTTTGGGGGGGGGGGATATGGTACGATTTTGAGGTGCAAAACACCTAAGTGGTAAAGTTTACAACAAGAAAATAATGTGTCCACGTTATTCACTCTGCTGCCTAGAATACATATTCCATAATTCATAATTATAAGTTCAATAGTTTAGAATTTCACTCCTCGTGTTGCATAGAATATACAGGGTGTTTCAAAAGTCTTGGGAACATTTTAATTTAATTTAACTTGTAATGTTCCCAAGACTTTTGAAACACCCTGTATATTCCAAACTTCATAATGATCCGTTTATTAGTTTCGGAAATTATCTTATACATCGAAATATATAATATTATGCATATCTAACTTCATATATGATAGAAAAATACCCGTCCCAAAACAGGTATAAAAATATAGCATTAGTTTTAAATCTTAATGTTTTTTTCTTTTTTTGAGGGGAATGATATGGTTTCGTGTGCAACTTTCTAAATGGTAAAGTTTACAAGAAAAAATAATAATAATGTGCCCACGTTACTCACCCTGTTACCTAGAATACATATTCCATAATTCATAATTATAAGTTCAATAGTTTAGAATTTCACCAAGCATATACATATTATTGACGCTCACGCGCATGCACCAGTAATTAAAAAATGTATTAATTAATATAACTCAAGATTTGATGGACAGCAATACTTTTCTTTATTAAATTTTTCGTATCTAAACAGTTAAAAAAAGTTTTTTCGGGCAGCTGCGACTTTGGGTAGGTGAACCCACTAAATGGTAAAGTTTACAAAAAGAATAATGTGTCATGTTACTCACCGGGTTGTCTAGAATATATATTCCTAAATAAATAATAATCGGTTCATAACAAATAAAACATTTATATATATGCACTCCCTTAATTACAAAACAAATAATGTGCCTATGTTACTCACCGTGTTGCCTAGAATATATATATAGCAACGCTCATATTGATCAGTTCGATAGTTTAGATTATTTACATTATATATATATATATATAGAGGAAGAGGAGAGGAAGAAGAAAAAAAAAATCTCTCGAAATATCAAATTGATTCTTGATAATCCGGACATTACAAACTAACACCCTTGCTGTCTAGAAAAATAAACAAACCTTTCGATCTATATTCGACTTATTTCGGTTTTGTTCTGTTTTTGTTCTTCACAGCTTCCAGCAACCCGGATCTTCGCATTGCCTTAAACCTTTTTTAAAAACTTTTATATATATATATATATATATATATATATACACACATATATATATATACACATATATATACACATATATATACATATATATACACATATATATACATATATATACACATATATCTACATATATATATATATACATATATATACACATATATATACATATATATACACATATATATACATATATATATACATATATATATACATATATACACATATATATACATATATATATATATACATATATACACATATATATACACATATATATACATATATATATATATATACATATATATATATATACATGTATATACATATATGCATATATATATGCATATATACATATATATATACATATATATATACATATATACATATATATACACATATATATACATATACATACATATATATATATAGATATATATACATATATATATACATATATCTTCTTTCATCTATCTTTATAATTGCTCTATCTCGTATATTGAGCTTAAACTATTTCACTATAGGTTCTATCTACTAAAAGTTTACTTTTAGTTTCATATTTGATTCTACATATATATATATATATATATATACAGAGAGATAGAGAGAGATAGAGAGAGAGAGAGAGAGAGAGAGAAAGTTGAGAAAATACATTCATAACATTATTTATTTCAGTTCCAAGAATTCAAGAGTAACAATGATTAGGCGTACGATCGTTTCTAAGATAATAATAATTATTTTTTTTAATTTAAAAAAAACTTTTTAATTCTAATATGTCTTTTTTTTT
>OY744531.1:73238702-73328702 GCA_963556195.1 Sepiola atlantica
TTGCATCTTTGGCGATCGGGCGATCCCATCTTCTAAAAAAATGTTAGGGGTGATAATGTACGCACTAACATGACATTTCCGTAGCGACTTATTATATAGACCAGCGGGACCTTGTGAAAATTCAACGGTACTTTTTACACCAGTTTGTATACTTTACTGTTAATGATACTATTCTTTTTGAAATAATAAATGTCTGCCAGGGTCAATACTATTAAGAAACAATGATTATTTTTTCTTTCGTAAAATTAATTGTCATTGTCAGCTAAATATTCTTTAGATAAATAAAATGTCTTTTCTATATTTATCTATTTATTTAAAGTTTTAGCAATTTAATCTTTTTCAAAACAATAAATATTTTGTCTTTTTTCGTAAAAATAATTGGCAGCTAAATATTCTTAGAATAAATAAAACGATTGTCACTGTTTGAAATGTATTTATTTAAAATTGTATTGTTTTAGGCGACAGAACGACACAATTTTATTTCAGAACAATTAATTTTAAAATTAATAAAGTCTGAATTTTTACCTTAGCGACATCAGATTATTCACCAATCATCATTTTTGCTGATCAACGATCTCATGTGTGTGAACGGTGATAACATACATACAACTATAAATGACTTAGCGTATTATTACATAGATAAACCGCTAATTACCTGGTTCCAATTAGGACAATAAGACATGGGGTTTCAAATTCAACCACCGGCAGTTTAATCCCATCATCATTGCCCTTCCACGTCAATTAAGGGCAAGTTTAGCATTCTCAGTTGCCACAATATGATTTAAGTAAGAAGGTTTGCAATGAAACATGGTCGACCTTTTCTTTTTTTTTTTTCAACGAGACGTGTCTCATTTTTGGCTCGCATTTTATGTCCAATCTGAACGAACGCACGGGGTTCTGCGACAATTGAGTCTAAACAACATCTCACGCGGAAATCGCACGTGCTCACCTGCGTGGGCTGAGCACGGTTTTGGTGCCGTCTACGCATTTCCGTTTAAATGCCAGCGTCTGCTCGCCTGCTTTCGTTTTTTTTAAGCAGATTATACGTGTCGGCATACTGTCAGAGTTCACGCCTCTTGCGCATGCGTTCTGACGTGCATGCGTGCGAGCATACGGACCACTATTTCGTGTACACACGAACGTGGTCTAAATATATAAAGTCTTCGTTACTAAGAGGCAGGCTAAAATGCAATTAAACAGAGGAAATGTCAGCTCGGGGGAGGGTGGTTAGTTCTCTTTTCAAAATATATTACATAATTTTGATTCTAGAAAATGTCTTAAATTTAAGGCTTAAGCTTAAGAAGAAATTGAAAGTCATGGACTTTTGTTTAATTCGTCTCTAATCACCATCGATGCAATTTAATTCAAATCTGAAATAATTTAATTTCTAAATGCGAGGTTGTGCAAAAATTATGCCCCCTAAAAACTCTTCAAAATACTACAAAGAAGCTAAAATGTATGCAATATTTATTAATTGATGCCTAATGTTCAAATTTCACTAAAATCGCAGGTATCTGAAATTTTACGAAGTGATTCCGACCCTCTTAGCATTGTTTGCATAAAACTAAATTAAACTAAATATATCTCAGATTACCCAACATCACGCCTAGCATTTGTTTTCCAAAATTCATAATGATCGGTTTATTAGTTTAGGAGTGAAATATATAAACATATACACATACCTAACTTTATATAAATAAAGATTTGTTTATCTTTCTCATACCGTGAAACAATATAGACCTACTTCAGAACAAGCCAGATTTACATAAAAAATGATACGTTGAACGGAAGTCATAGAGTCAGACAAAGCGTGACAAGGTCGAGTCACGGCCGTCGTAATATATAGGGCCTATCATCGTAGTCGAGTTTTTCTAGTGACGTAATTGATAGTGGGAGTAAACACCACTATCAATGAGGACGGGAAGTGTCCGAAGGCACTTAACGTGCATGCGTCCATCTGTAATCAGAGCAAGTAATCAAAGCAAGTAATCAGAGCGAGCAGACTCACATCCATAGGATTATTCATTCACTTGGAAATCATTGTTTACTTGTTCCTTTTTTCAAACGTATTTACTTTTTTGTAGATGTTAAGCGCAAAAAAGAAAACAATAAAACACATATTTTAATTTATTTCAATAAATGTTCTATTAATTAATTATTTTGAATTATTGATTTTGTGTTACTTTTCTGAATTTGTAATCTTTTATGTTTGGTTTACTTTTTATGTTAGATGTACTTTTAAGTTAAAAAATCAAGAAACATCATTTATTTTTTCGGAAATGAGAACAACTTTTATCAAATTATTCAGCTAAAACTAATGATAATGAAATGTTCATATAAAGAATAAAATTGCCTAAGAATAAGTATGTGTCTTCTTCTTGTGTTTAGAAACCAAGAGATATTTCCATGCAACATAACTGATACTAGTCTTTTCATTCGATATAGACCAGGTTGTCATAATAGTCAACTCAAACATTAAAATTTAACCCGGAAAAAATAACTAATTTAAAGAATGAATATTAAAACAAATTATTTTTCAAAGTTTATGACAACACCATTTTATTATTAAGTATTAATTTAATGTTTGCTGCCTAGCCTACACAAATTACACGAACTAATATATTTACACTAAGATTTCTAATGAAGTAATGGGTTAATTATATTCAGTGATCATGAATGAAAAAATACTGAAAATTTAATTAAAATTTGTTAATTTCCTGACATTTAATGAATTTTTAAGTAAAGGGAGAGGTCAAAGTGTCCATAGTCTGAGTGTTCGACAGATCCCGTTTGTTACTTTAGAGCATGACGTCATTTTCCGGTGCTCTGGCCTCCTTTACAACGGCCGTAGTCGAGCTCTATTAGTCCCGCGCGGCCGATCGATAAGAAGTTGTTATATCCCACTTAATACATATGGAATAAGCAACCATCCCCGGTTCTTAAGTGATTGGGTCGTACCCAGTAAGAGAGAAAGAAGTAAACACCGGGTGGATGGGATTCAGCAGGTGACTGGATGTATTGATATAGAACGCTATCAAGCACAGAATAATGACGCTACAATTGATGCTTGACGTACAAGGACGTAGCGTTCGTTTTTTTGTGGTCATATGCGGATGGCATTGGCTCGCGGGGTAGATTTAGTGAATGCGCTTCTGCTTTTGAGGTTCAAGCCAGGATTGTGGTGTCGGAAAGTATAACGTCCTACTTTGACTTGTAGGATTCCAAAAGTTCCGACTCCAACTCCTAAAATTTAAAAGAATATCCGATTTTGACTCCTTATTTTAAAGTCTTACGAGATTCAGATTGTCTGCTGATTATTCAGAAATAAAAAAAACGACTTCGATTCATTTACCCTGGGCTGGTTGAGAGAGTTTCCTCCAAAATAGAAAGTTTCTAGGGAATATTAAATTCACAAACGGTCCCTAATCGCATGTATATCCCGATAAAGGGAGATTACGACGTTAGTTTTTGCAGTTGCAGGTGTCGCCTCCTCCCATATACAACGCCTGCTATTTTCAAATGGTCACCCATCTAGTACTGGCCAGGATAAACGCCGTTTAACTTCGGTGATCTAAAGAGAACCGGTGTGTCAACATGTTTATGTCGTGTAATTCTAGCATTCTTACGAGCCCGACTCCGACTCCTCCCAAAATGCCCGACTACTTCCAACTCCGACTCCACAACCCTAGTGTGAGCTGGTGGTCGAGATAATTTCCAAAGAGGAGAGACGATACCTCAATAAGCGACCGCCACGGCAGTTTTGCCGTTGCCGTTGCCGCATCTCACTGTAGGTCTGTCGATACAACCTTTGCTAGGACCAGATTCTCTTTTTTGCTTGTTTTTGAAGCATGTTGTCATATGACAGTTTCCCACATTTTTATGCAGTCTTTTGCAATAGTGTTGTACTCTGTAATATCTTTCAATCTACACTGGTTGAGCATAAGGAGGTAGACCAGAAAATGTGGCATCGTATGGCCTTCCTCTCCACATTCACAGATGGTTGGGTCAGTTTTGTTGTCCCATCTACTCATAGCAACTTTTGATCGTCCCATTCCCGTTCTCGTGGCGGTTTAGTGTCTTAAACTAGAACCAGGGTGCCTATGAACCGAGGAGTTCCTCATAAGCAGGGATTCTCATGTCAGTATGATAAGGGCCATCTTCTATCCGTCTGGTCCACAGCTGTAGTCTGGTTTCTTCCTGAGATGTTGTTAGGGGTTCAACATGGCTGAGTAAGGTTCTCCTTGACTTCAGTCGTTAGACCGTTGGTTCACGTTCATGAAAGAGATAGCGTTCATCACTGATAGCCTTTGTAATCTCTACTCGGCTGGCAACTTCCCGCCTCACATCTGAAGGGGCAATGCCAGTTAGAAGATGCAGGTTGTTCAGGTTGGTGGACTTCAGGCAGCCAGTGATCAAGAGGCAGGTGTTGTTCAATGATGAGTCTAGGTTTTTGGTATGCGTTGATCTCTCCAAAATAGGACAAGCATACTCCCCAGAGGAATAGCACAAGGTTAAGGCAGTACACCTTAGTGTGTGTGCTGTGGCTCCCAACTTGTGATTGATAAGTTTCCGTAGGATGTTATTCCGGGAGCTGACTTTCATTTCTGTCTTTTTTTTACATGTTCCCTGAATTAGAGTGTGCGGTCCAGAATTACGCTAAGGTAGACAGAGTTAGTGCAATTCTCAAGTTGTATTCCAGACCACGTGATGTTTAGGGATCAGTTGGCCTCTCGGTTCCTGAGATGAAACGAGCACACTCAAGTTTTTGCAGGGTTTGCATGCAGATGCTTACTCTCGTAGTAGAGGAGTAGCTCATCTAAAGCTAAGTTGAGGTTTGTTTCTACTGACTCAAACGTACTCTCTTGTGATATTATGCAAAGGTCGTCAGCATAGATGAACCGCTTAGTGTTCTGGTTCATTGGTTGATCATTAGTGTAGATGTTGTATAGCAATGGAGCTTTCACACTACCTTGAGGTAAGCCATTCTTTTATCGGTGTCAGCGACTTTGTTTGTTGTTTAGGGTGACATAAAAGCATCTGTCTTTTAAGAGGGCTCCGATTAAGTGTGTAAGGGCCAGGTCTTTTGTAAGCTCCAACATTTTTTTCAGGAGGAGGCGGTGGTTTACAGTGTCATATGCGGCAGACAGATCAACAAAGATAGCTCCCGTTACCAGTCGTTTTTGAAACCCATCTTCGATGTGCTGAGTGAGATTCAGGTGCTGGCTAGTTGTGGATTTTCCAGACCGGAATCCTGCTTGTTGGGGGATTATGGCTGGTTAAGCAACCGAGACCAACTTGTTGAGGATTAGACGTTCAAACAGCTTAAATAGAGGGAATAGCAGGGAGATAAAGTGGAAACTCTTTGCATGCGCTGGATCTTTGCCAGGTTTGAGAAGAACGATGAAACTTGGCGTTGATTTGGCGACGTTCAGCATGGTTTTGATCTTATTCATGTGTTTGCCCCCCACCTGCGCAGGAACACATTATTATTATGTTGGACTGTCTACCAGTGTAACAGTTGTAGTTTGAAATGTAGCTGTACCGGTTGCCCGTATGTAACTCAAGTTTCTGAACTTGAGCATCGCAAGAGGCAAACTCCAATGATATACACGATTTACTAAGACTCCCTTGAGCCCTTCAATAAGTGGAAGCGGTCGAACCCAAGATACTTCATCAAAACAATCACAGAATTGCTAATATGATGAAAAATAACTAAAAATAAAGTTTACACGACCAAAGTTATAGACTTAGAATGTTTTTAATTTGTGGAGACAAGAAAAGTTTTAAAAATATTCAAAATTTGTTCACATTCCAGTCATCGCTATAAATGTATTGTTTCATTATGGATGCTTTTTAGGTCAGCCCACACAAAGGAGATTAAACAGAAAAGAGCAGAAACTTTATTTGAACTGTAATGTGAATCACAGGTCAAAAGTGATATGCATGGGAATGTGTGGGCGAAAGGCCCACACGGAAAAGGGAAACAATATGATCAAATAGGCATGCTGGTGGAGTTTGTGAACTGGAGTTTTTGACAAGCCAGTTAGAGGAGTTTCTCGTTTGGGAGCGAACGAAAACATGTAAAAATGTAAGGTTTTAACAACACCCAATAGATAAGTCCTTCTTCCCTCTCTCCCTCTTTCTGCCTGAAGCATGTATCCTGAAATTATTAAGTCGATTTACATATATTTCGGATAAAAATGAATTCGGTTTTAATTATTGACGAGAATCAACAATCTAGTATGGATGCCTGCATGATATATCCCCACCAGAAAGTGTCTTGACCAGAAAAGAAGAACGACCGGACAAATTTAATCTTTAAGTACGTCTGCACAGAAAAATGAAGATCCCGTATCAAACGAGTATTTCATTCACCTGAAGTTTTTAATTCGTTAAAATTTAAAAAAACAAAACACTTCATTTTGGTGGACCTCTATATAAGAAAATAACCGATTAATACCTGTAGCTCATGCTTCCTAAGCTGATACATAGATTATTTACCAAATCTCTTAATTCTTGAATTATTAGGCCATCATACATGATAATAATAATATTATATTAAATATATAACATTAAATTACTGACGTAAATATTGTATTTTTATTTTTAACATAGTTCACCCCAAACAAGACAGGCCGCCACTGTAGACGTAAGTGGCTACTTAGAAAAAAAAGGGTGAAGGTTTTTTTTTTGGGGGGGGGGGAGTCAACCTAATTTAGGAGTTACGCAGCGAGATGTCTGTTTACATTAGTTTTAAATTTCTGCATTAGGGGAAACAGGGAGCAGGGAGGGAGTTTTAGAGTCCAGCAGCACGAGGAAAGAAGCTTTTCGAGTAGAAAGCTCTTCGGAATCTGGGGACCTCCACAGTGTATGGATGGGGTTTGGCAGATTGTCGGGTTGGTCTAGTGAATTTACGTCGTCGGGGTACCAGAGCAGCAAGCTCATCAGAGCACAATCCATTGAAGTACTTGTAAAACAGGCACAAGGAAGCAACACTGCGGCGATGGGACAGGGGCTGGAGCTTGGTGGATAGTGAAGGACCTATCAAGTTGGCGACTCTTTTTTGGACCTTGTCTAAGAGGGAGAGACTAGCGGAGGATGCACCAGCCCAGATGTGGACACAATATTCCATGCATGGGCGGATGGTGGCTTTATAGAGATATAGGATGATGTCAGGTGTGAGAATACTACCAGAACAACCCGGCATTGCCTGGGATTAATGCATTTCAAGTATGATTTATTAAATCAACTACTTTTTACGTTTTTAACTGTTTTTTCGGACTATTTTCCTCATCCATGTTTATAATTATAAAAGTAGTTTTTTAAAATTTAAGATTTTACCTGTTTTTATTTGTTCAAGACACGATATTCTCCGTTATGTTGACAATTTTTTGAAGTTATATTCCGAATAAACCTCTCCTCGAAAATTTGAAAATCTGAAAAAAAAAACCCTACTTGTTTGTTTTCTCTAAGCTTTGAAATTTTTTTTTTTTTACACAAAAATAGTATCAAATTATAATTGTATAAGAAAATTAAACTGATTTGGTCTGAGCAATGCGTACAGACAACTGTAAAACGGCAAATGGCTTTAAAGATACGTTTTTATTTAATTAGTTGAAAATTAAAAAAATACCAATAAAATAATTAATTAAATGTTTAAACGTTTTTTAAATACATTCTTCACTAATATATTCTTTGTTTAATTTTATTTTTGTTTTATGAAACGAAGGAACTAACAAATGAATTTAGTTTCTTTATGTTCTAACATATTCGGTTATTTTATGAACCTAACCGATAATTAACCCTAGTGACTTCAGATTAAATAGAAGGACAATTTCAATGGTGTATTTAGATTCTGGGAAAAATGTAACCTTTATTAAAACTTATTTCAATGTTTTAACTGTTAATTTTTATTATAACTGACAAACAAATATATATTAGCTTTCATATATAGAGATATAGAGTAATACAAACACTGCTGAATAATAATTTTCTCACTCATTTTTGACGGAGTGTGTACACTAGTGTTAAATCAAGGGAGGCGCGAGAGCTCTCTATCCCTTAATAGACTTCAAAAACGGCCTATGCTAGTAATCTCATTTCTTTGATCATAACTCAAAAACCAATAAACCAAATTAGTTAAAACTTTGCACAACATTTTTATTTGATAGGTTCTATAAGTGTGTAGAATTTCAGCATCATTTGTCAAGGCAACCCAGAGATCCAGAAAGGTCAGGCATTATTTTGTGTTATCCGTGTGTACGTACGTACGTACGTATGTGCCACCCTGTATCTCATCAACTATTTGATGGATTCAGCTGATTTTTGGCAGAGATAGAGGTTCTAGGGTCTAGTTGATGGCATTTTAATGTCAGCTTATCATATACCTTAGTTTTCCAGAGAATTCCAAAAAACCTTAAAAATGACAATTGTATTGAGGCACAGCCTTTTCAAAAGTAGTAACATTCCATGATAAATGCCAGTATACTGAAATCATATGCCCTTAATAGGGTTAAGATGAAAATTCATATACACTAAATGTACAAAAGCAAGGAAATTCCCACATTTTTACACTTTTATTGTCATTAAGGGTATGCGAGCACAACAGGGCTATGTATTTTACTGGTAGGAATTTTTCTTCAGCGCACCTCACACACTTCATCCACTCATGCATAAAGATTTATACTGTAGTGATGTGATAATGAAATGGTTTGGTTGATATGTAGTCATTTTCATGGAATATTATTGTGAGTTTTGTATCAGTATTCATATACTAAAACGTTGACAATCGCATGTTCGGACGTACGTCATCACCGTCCACATTTTTTTTAAAGATCAGATCGTTCGATCGCCAAAGACGCAATGCAAAAAAGTAATTAAAAAAATTTCATTTGATGTCACAGGTGTGCCGGAATAAAGATAGAGTTTCTTAGCTTCGAGCTAGGATTAAAGACTAATACTTGTTTTGTCCAAAGATGGTACACTTATATATTAGGGGTCTGTGCCGGGTGTCCATAAACTAGAGATATGTCACAAACGCCTACAAGAGTTTTGTAAGATAGACACCCATGACCAAAAATGTTCTTAACGTTCATTAACCAGAGTATTAATTAAGGGAAGAGCGAGAGCGCCCCATCCCTTAATAGACTTCAAAAACGGCCTATGCTAGAAATCTCATTTCTTTGATCAATCATAACTCAAAAACCAATAAACCACATTAGTCAAAACTTTGCACAAAATTTTTATTTGATAGGTTCTATAAGTGCGTAGAATTTCAGCATCATTAATCATGAACAAAAATGTTCTTAAAGTTCATTAACCGAAGTATTAATATAAGTAGATTTCAGTTTAAACGAACGTGTTACAATAATATCAAAGATCATCGAATGGGAATATGCCACAAACTCGTACCGTGGAATTTCCACAGTTTCCGCAAGTTTAATAATAATTCTTTCGTTGCGTCCATTTTTTGTCGAATGCAAACGAAAGCGCACGTTTTCACGGCAATTAACTAAACAACAATCCACACGGGAAACGCACGTGCTCACCTGTGTGGGTTGGGCACGGTTTGGTGTTGTCTCTCCATTTTCGCTATTCGAAAAGAATTCGTTTACATGCCAGAGTGTCTGCCTTCAGCTTTTTTCATCATCAGATAATCTGTAAACCAATATAATTGCCGCCCTCTATTGTGCATGTGTGAACGCCTGTCTGGATGTTTGCACACGGGTGTGAGCGTGCATGCATGCCACCGATTCATGCACATGCGAGCAGCGTGCTCTAAATGTGCACTGTTTGTAATGTAATAAAATAGACGTACCGTTCGGTAGGGTAAGGGTTATGCAGTGCTATTTTTTAATTACATTTATCATGTGAAGTATTTCTTTTTTACACATGTTGATAGCCAATTAATTTATCATATAAAAATCCTGTCAAGGAATTTGGTTTAGATACGTCCAATCATCTCTACAAGGGGCTCTGTATGTCAGTCTGTCACGCTTAAATTTTAAATAGTATTATCGTCGGTCTGTCACATTTAAGTGCGAACTTTTTTTTACGTTTTAACATTTTTTTTTGTCACAAACAAGACATTACCACGGAAGTGCAAGGGGCTACTGTAGTAATGGTCACATTTATAAAGAGACAACCTAGATTGGTAGTTAGGCAAAATATATTTGTTCACATTACATTTTAATTTTTGTTAATACGGTCTGGTAAACAGGTAACAGGGATGTAATTGCATAAGCAAGCAGCCAGAGGAAAGAAGCTATAAGAGTAGATAATCTTCCCGCACACGAAGGGGAGGGATTTTGCTGCTAGTAAGATGGGTCGAGGTATTTTCGCTGAGTTAGCTATTAAGATGGACTCGCGCATATCGAAAAGACGCGTTTCCATCCGTCGATAATATTTATTTAGTTGATACTCCAATACGGGCCGCAACGTTATCTCGTAAAGAAGCGAATACAGCTGCCTTGTAATGTTAAAATAACATTACCATTTATACTCGCCTGAGGTCAATATATATATATATATATATATATATATATATATATATATATATATATATATATATATATAATTCAAACGACTTACAAAAAACCCACCGACCAATTAAAAAAGCAAATCAATCAAATAATAACTGCGAACAATGCTGAAATAATGACAGTCAAACTCAGTAAAATTATAGGTGACTACAAACCTGGCTATATCTCTGGTAAAATAAAATAAAAAACACAAAAATGGATACCCCCCCCCCACGACCCATAATTCCCAAGTCCCCACACCCGTATACCACATCGCTAAAACTATTAACAACATCATCTAACAATACATACCGAACAAATATAGTATAAAATCCACAACCGAATTCATACACTTACTAAAAGCAAACTCTCCACCCAAATACATAACATCCTTCCTAGGCGTTGAAAATCTATTCACAAACGTACTCATACACGTCACTATAAAATCATTTTAACCAAGTTTATAAGCACAATATTATACCACCTCAGCAATAAAACCCCAAACCCTCGAAAAACATATCTAAAAGTGCACCACACAACTCCTAGACAATATAACAAAAAAGTGCACCACACAAGTACCATTCACTGACCCCCTCCGGTAAAATATACATCTAAATCGATGGCGTCTCGATGAGATCACCCCTCGGTCCCACGTTCGCCGAATACTACATGTCACACATCGAAAATAAAATCTTTCTTAACTTAATAAACAAACCTCCTTTATACACCATATACGTCAACGACATCCTTATTGCAACCGAACTCCTAGATAATAAAACAAAACTAAAAAAAAAACTAGAAACCTACTCAGTACTCACCTTCACACACGAACTAAATACTAACAACAAACCCCTCTTTCGAGACGTAATAATCGACTCTAACAACCCCATGCAACACACACCATCCACATACAAAAGACACGGATAATAACGCTAATCTGATCAATTACCACAGCGAATGTTACCCAAAATATATAATGACCTTAATAAAAAACCTTGTCCACACACAGTATCTTCATCTAAAAAGAACTAAGCAACATAAAACAAACCATAGTGAATAACAATTTCTCTAATAGAATCGTTGACCAACAAATCAAACTATACCTAACCTATCTACACCAAAAGAATCAGACAAAAAGACACAATACAAACGACACTTTTTCCTATACTACAACAACCAAATGCACTCCAACTACAAACTCGATGAAAAAAGATATAATTAACATAATAAACAAATACACTAAACCTACTGAACAACAACAAAAAATCAATTTAACAATTCACTAATCAAAATTTAAAACCTCTAACTTAATAATAAAAACAATAATACCAATAAATCCGCCTGAACCAAACACACGTACTGTATTCGTTCCATGGCCAATTCGAAGAATGTTTTCCTAATACCCAAACAGAAAAATACAGCACCTATATGGGCCACACGACTACAACCTTCCCCCGATCTCGTACGTACCACCTAAACGATACCAGTTCCATTCAACGACATATCACCTCACGCAAAAAACTATACAATCAGCAGAAATAAGAAAAATACTAATAACTAACACCAAAATCATTTATAAAAATAATTCCACACACAAACTTAAACTCCTCGAAGCCATATACATTAAAAAACTGCAACCTAACATTTAAATAGCATTTAATACTGGCACTAGCCCCTTTTCCGTATTCATTAATTAAAATAATAAAAAAAATAAAATAAAAAACTATAAAATGGCTACCAGCACAAAGACAAACGATAAGACACGACATCCTGATGACGATCGAGAGATCGAAAGCGCTTGAGAGATGGCCAATGAAACAACACTCGGAGCAACAGTATTTAAATTAACACCCGAAAACAGAAAACTCGCTTGCCGCGTTGAGAAATTAACAAGAAAAATTAGAACAAGAGAAACTTCCATAGTCTTCAACGAGGCCTGTGGTGGGAAGACGAGTTCTTGCTGTGAATTTTTTACAAGAGAGACCAAAGATTAAAGATCAGTCGAGCACTTTCCACGGAAACAATGATAGAATATAGAGAAAGGCTATCAACGTCTCTTCTCTGAGAAAAAGGATGTAGGGAAGAGATGACATTCACTAAATTTCGAAGTCAATTTTGTACTCTGTCAAAGCAAGAAGTGTACTTTGAGCAGCACTTCCGCAGATGTGGCAGCAGTACTTCATTTAAGAGGACGTATATGATTCTTACATACGTACAGTATTTTATTTTGAGTCAGGTACTTTCTGGGGCGATAAGAATGGTCCAACCATTTCTCTGGTGACATAAGCGACAGGCAGGATATACTTCTGCCATTTTCTGGAGTGACAGCCAAAGAGCTTATCAAAACAAGGGACTTCTTCGGGAAGAGACCTATTTATTTCGATTGGGACAAAACAAGGATCCGAGCGTCGGTACTGAATGAACTCTTATCCGATCATTGAAAGGCAAGGAGGGGACGAGAATATTTATCAACAGTTGTGTGCATATACTTATTAGATGATGCTGATAGCAGTTGGCCATTAAAATCGATACTGAGACGGTCCAGATGCTACTTTACTATTTATTATCATGTTGGATTTGCAGCAGGTTTTTCTCGCAAGTGTAACTAACCATTTCAACCACCAGCAACATTTTACAAAAGTACATTGAAATCCACGAACATATGTTCCAACTTGAAACAACTGATTACGCTTTTCCCATCGACAATTTGGATATGTTTCTTTATCAATGATTGATTCCAAACGATTACATATATACTTTTTAAATTTACATTGTCCCTTTTCATATACGTAATCAATATATGTATAGCCGATGTCAGCTCGCTATTATGCATACATTATTTCCCCAAAATTTCAGAAGAATCAGTGCAGGGGTTTTAGAGTTCACTTCATCTATCTATCTATCTATCTATCTATCTATCTATCTATCTATCTATCTATCTATCTATCTATCTCTCTCTCTCTCTCTCTCTCTCTATATATATATATATATATATATACATTTTAAGTAAAGTCATTCTATTTATCATTTCTTTGACATCGATAGATTTCTTCCTACAAAATCAATATTTGATTCCGGTTCGCCAGTTTTTATTATGGATAGTTGCACCATGTTAAAGAGAATAACATTTAAATCGATTTAATCCTTTCCAGAAAATACTTTGTCCGAAGTAGATTGATTTGTCAGATGCTTATTGATACGCTTACCGTTTGTGATATATACACAGCTGATGAACTAAAAAGAGACAATTAAAACATATTTCCCCCCACAACTAAAGAGGGTGACGTACTATAAAAGCATACATAACTAAAGAAACTGGAACTCCCCTCTGTTTCGGATTGAAGCAGCAATTGACTTTGTTTTAAAATATATGGTGAAAGAGTGAGATAGGCTAAAAGGTTAAAATCGTACGAGCTTATTGATCTGACAGCTGTCGGATGAATGCACGGGCGGAAGGTGAACGTTTGAGTTGGGGTGCCTTTTGAGTGACACTGTTATTTTCACTTCCTGTTTTCTTTCTTTTTTAGTCGGAGAAAAATCAGTTCTGCACAAAGTGACGAGCGAGACAGTCGTTGGTTCTCTGCTCGACTGCCACGTCAAACAATGAGCTTATACACAAGATAGAGCAAATGGAATTTTAAGAAATACAGTTATAATTTATAAAAAAGACAATATATGTATTGTCAATTTTGTATGAAGCATTCCATTTCAACCGTTTTAATTCAATGATTCCTTCTCCCCGAAGTCCAGACAATTAATTATCCGCAGAGAATTAATGATTAATGCTAATTAAAGCTAGCAGACGAATTGTGAGTTATAATAATAAAAAACTTAACAGTACAGGCATATTTTTTTAAGAAACTAAGACTAACACTGCCTGAAGATGATTTGACGAATAAAATTGAATGTACTCGCGAAAAAGGAAAGAAAATGGAACAAGAAACGGCACTTACGTACAGCAAGTTTGCCGAAACACTAAATCAATAAAAATTAATATATATATATATATATATATATATATATATATATATATATATATAATTCAATATATATATATATATATATATATATATATATATATATATATATATAGCAAGGTAGATCTGAGTTGGATGTATGGTACTGTCATGTAAACTCTTGTTAGAGTGTTCAATGTGGATACATATAAAAAAGAAAGCTCGAATTGAAAAAGCTCAAAAGGTCATGTCAATTCAACGTAATAATGTATTTCATCTACTCTCTAAAGTTCAGCAGACGTCAACAGAACATTTCTAGCATAAAACTCAAAGAAATAGAAAACGAATTCACATCCGGTGGCTTGTTTTTCTTTTATTTTGGAAGGAGGAAATTAAAATCTTCAATTTTTTGTATATATTTAAAAATATAGTGGAATATTTATGCCCCTCATCGATTGATGGTCTAGTGGCTCTGTTTGACCTCACTTAGGTCAGCCTAACTCACACAGATTCACACTGCTCTCCGCAAGACATGTGTACCGATGCACACTCTTCACATATCACAAAACTCTTCCTACCCGCCGTAAAGTATAGAGGAAAAGATAGCAGGAACACAAACGTTGATTAACTCACAATTAATATAATAATAGATATGTAACAGAACACTCTGAAAATAGATGCATAGTATTGGAGAGGTAGACAAGGTTTTTGTAAGCCTTTGTTTGAATGGAAAAGTTAGAGTGACACCTAAGGGTCAGAGGTGACCTAAAACGAAAGTCGACGAAACTACGTGACTTCTGGACCGAGATTTTCTGTCTCTTTTCCTGGCAAGACTTTAAGCAGAGGAGACGTGTCTAAGACGCTGTCTCCAATGAGATGGAGGCTCAAATTGTAGTTAGATGTAGTGAGACAAGCTGTCTATCTATCTATCTATCTATCTATCTATCTATCTATCTATCTCTCAACGCGTTCGTATGTAGCCCGTCTCCCTGATTTTTTGTGACTGCTCTTCCCATTTTTATTAACTTTTTTTATAAATTAAAATCGGCGTAAGAGTTGTTTCCTTAGCAAACAATCCAGAACCCGGATGCCCGACGAGTTATAATCGTTTATACACGCATCGGAAAGTGAAAATACAACACACACATATGCATATGTAACATCGTGTAGACAGCTTGTGCTCTGATAAGAAAACCCGAATTAAAATCGGGGGAAAATGTCATAATTCCCACAGGACTCGACCTGCCTATCGGAGGTTTCAACTAATAGTCATGCTACAAACTAACGAACTGAAACAATATCAAAATGACTACATTGAATCACGTGCAAATTCGCCCATCATCATTTCTTCTTATTAGTTTCGTTTCTTTATGAATTATAAATATCCGACAAATGTATTTTATTTGTTGGATATTTTTAATCCATATTATAATATATAGACTATACATTTTTTTAGAAAATTTGTAAATTATATTTCTTAAGTTTGAAGATTGCATGTGTATTTTTTGAGCACTGAAATAGTAAGGAGAATCCTTGATAAGAAATACTCCAGCTCAGAATACATCCGGCTTTTACATAACAAGCTATATATATATATATATATATATATATATATATATATATATATATATATATATATATATATATATATATATATATATATATATTATGTCTTAGTCAATTCTCGATATACGAGATAGAGCAATAGTACTAGAAGAAAAGTGATGAGAATAAAAATTGGATAAAATGCAATATTTATTAAATCATCAATTCATTCAAATAAGAGTTATATGAAAATATTTTTCTTTTCTTAATGTATGGATTTTCAAAGATATACTATTATCATCAAAGGAAAATCAGACGGTTAAGTCAGTAAAATTTACTGTAATGCAAACATTTGAAAATACAAAAATATAAATAATATAAAAATATAAACAATTAAATTTTGTTTTAAATATGCAAAGAAAATCGTGACCATTGAAGTTCGTATAAGCAAATCCGATGATTCAAAGTATGAAGCAAATATAGGGTAGAGAGTTGAGGGTAATCTAGACATCCGAAGTTGTGAAAAGTTCCGGTCTAAGAGATAGAGGTATTCAAATCCAAGGTAAATGTTCGTTGGCAGTGAAATAAATCACCAAAATAATACAGAAATGTATATCCTGGGAGAATTGGTAAAAAATCAAATAGCAAAACTATCCAAAGCCATATTATTACTTCATAGGTAGAGTAAAAAAATGTTAATGTTTGTTTAAACGCGAGAGAACAAGAATGGAATAATTCAACTTAAATATAAACTGTAATAAAATGAAATTTAAAAAAGGCAAAAGATCAAAGAGGAGAGGGAAAGAGGGGCTATGGGTAATATAAGTGGGCATGGAGAAGGAGAAAGAGAAACAAAGGGAGAAGTAAGAACGGTAGGAGAAAAGAACTGAATGTATATGAGGACAGAGGGGTGAAGGGACGGGGATGTGGAAGCGAAGGGGGAGAAAGTGAGGTTAAACTGATTTTAAAAGGTCAGCGATTTTGAGGGAAATAAAGTTGGATACAGTTAAAACTAGGGGAGGGGCCAAAATGGAAGAGATAGGTAAAGCAGAAGAAATTGAAAAACGTTATTGACTGTCAAAAAATTTCAAATGAGAAGTCGTCTAAAATATAAAGCTTATATTACGATCTTAAGATAGTCTACAATAATCCAGAAGAAAACTAATGCTAATATAGATAATGAAATAAGTAATTAACTAAAAGGATTAGGAGAAACTAACTGCAGATTCACCAGATTCGTCCTCGTTCTAAAAACTGGCTTTACCGGTGGAAATAAAACACAAAAGACCAACTTATTTTTCTATCATTGAAGAAAAGTCAGTGCTATTTTTATTGCTATTCCGACACTGTTGTTAAATTTTAACAAGAAGAGAATACATGAGTTTTTCTTTTATCTCCAAAAAATAAAAATCCCACTACTGAAAGACAAAAAATAAAACCGTATTTAAAAAAAATGTCTCTGTTGACTAAAGTGCCGAGCGCAAATTCTACGGTTACGTGAAAAGCGTACTAAAAAAGTGATTTATTTTTGACTGAGGAAAAAAGTTATACTGCTTTTACAACAAAGATTACGTATAGCAAGCGTAATATAGAAGAAAAAATTCTAAAAGCCGTCTTCGATAAGTTGAAACATAACAGAACTGGTGAAGTATGAAATGCAACAGCAACTAGAACAAAAACAAAAGGCTACAAAAAAACGAGAAAGATTTCAAAAGCTTCTACTAGAACAGAAAAGAAGCAGACGAAAAACTACTAGAGCAAAAGGGAAAACCTTTATAACAGAAAAGATAAACCAATGAAAAGATTGAATTATTAATGTAAACAATATCGGTTAGGGTTCAAAGTAACGAAAACGATAATACTTTCTAACAGAATGCCGTTTGGAGTGCAGTTGACAATTTCACTTATTCCCCAGACGAGGATAAAACCGTTGCTTCGTATTTTAAAAGATATGAAAATCTATACAAAATAGATTGTGAAAATTGGGCAGACTTAAAAAAGGTTCGCCTACTACTCCGAAAATTATCCGAACTTAGTGTTGATAATTTTAAATGCTCATTTTTTGTGCAAGGTTTGGTATCAGGAAAAGACGCTGAGATCAGACGGAAAGACATTGAAGAGTCAGGCATTTGGCACATAAGAAAGGTACGTCAGAAAAGAGATTTCAACTCTCCCTAAAAAATTCAAAACAAAAAAGGGATTTTCACTTCTCTACACAAATAAACCAGCCATATGAAAAACAAGACAAATTACCGCCGAGCCCCTGTTTCCGGTGTGGAAGCCTTCATTGGGTAACAGCTTGCCTATATTGTTTTAAAACCTGTCTAACTTGTAAACAAAGTAAGACAAGAGTTCACATTGCAGAACGAAAGGAAATAAAACTCGGGTTAAATCTACAAAAACGAACAAACATGGCGACAGAATTATAAGAAAATATGTTCAAGTAAACATTCTAAATAAAAACGTAAAATTACAATTGGATTCGGGGTCAAATGTGTCGATTATCAACATGCATACGTTGAGAAGGTTAGGTAAACAGACCATGTTAAGAACCAACCATATAGCCAGAACGGTGACTAGTGAAAAAATAAAATTCGATGGTGAAATAATTACCAGCATTACTTTAAATAGAACTACGAAAACAGTAAAAATGTTCATACTAAAAACACTAATTATTTATTTGGCCCAGACCTATTGGAGCTATTCAATGTCTAGGGGTTACCAACCAATATTTTTTTTGCCAGAAAATAAAATAAAATAAAACCTGACGAATAAGTCAGAAAAATGAAAAAAGGAATTTGTTTAAACAATTAATAATCGCATGAAATGGACACAAAATTAATTGTCGACAGAAATTAAAGCACACAGGGACACAAAATTCACGCTGAAAAAAGCTAATACTAAACTGAAATAATTTTAGTCACAACTTTTAAATAACCAATTGAAGGTTAAAGAAAGTAAATTCATGGTTGCAGGGCTGGAATCGCCAAAGTTTCAACTCAAAGAGTTTTCAGAAGTGCTAAAGACTATGAAAGATAAGGTGACTTTTCTTGAAGTTGAATGTCCAAACAAAGAAGATGTTTTTTTCGAAACTTAAAGATTGGCTAAAAAATCAGAAGTCTAGAATAAAAAACTAGAGAATATCAGATCTAAATTTGATAGAGACCCTCAGTTCTCTCATAAGAGACACCTAAACCAAATTAGGGAATGACTATCGGAAGACACCGCCAGTACACCCCAGGAAGAAGTTATGGTTACCAGATACAACACTTTCGAAATACAGACACCTCAAGCAGCTTCAGAATAGCGTCAATCCAAAAAGGAAACGATACTATAACTCATGAGGACGTAAGGCTTGGGAGGGTGTGTTATGGTACCTTATCTATAACGGACTTTGGACTCTTCCATTCACCATAAATACTAGTCTATAATGGCAGTCAAGACTGACTACAATTACTCTTGTTTCTCTGTTGTATTATATTTTCTTCAATATACTCTAAACTCCGAGCTCGTGTTTTCATTCCGACCCCTTTACAGGGCCACAACAATTATAGATTTTACTCCTAACAGCAGTGATTATCATTACAGCTTCGGAGGTACAGATTTGACAAAATTTAGATCCTGGGATGTAATATTTTGACTACTTCAGGATCGACCAATGAAGTAAATATGGGATATTTTTCGATTTTAAATTCTTAATTAGGTTAGTTAGAGATGGCCCTTCATTCTTATCGTTGTTCTTTTAAAAGAAGATATATGATTTGAGATGCGGTTTTGCAGTTGGTAAGCTGATGCCCCGAGATATGTGTGTATTATTTAGGGAGTAATTATTGCATTAGGTATAATATTTATAGTTATAGCTCTATTAGGAGTTTGGATATTGGTGTGCTGGTTAGAGGGTGGGTTTAAATTATTTGCAGATGTTATTATATAGGGTTGAGTTCTTCGTGTTGAAATGCTATTTATTTATGGGTACAATCATTAATGCTTGGAGTCACATCATGGACATTTAGTTGAGTTACAGGTTGACAATGCGTAAGTACACTGGATAGAGAAGGTGTAAATGTACTAGTACTATTAAGTAGGTGAGCACGGAGTGAGAATTCCTTTACTGTGAAGGAATACATTACATCTTTGTGCATACAATCATAATTGAGAGTGCATTGTCGAGATATTTGGCAATTGCAATTATTAATAGGAGCTAAAGAAGAGTTATGTGTTTGAGCAGATATAATTTTCTTATAGTTAGAAGTTATTATTGTTTATGCTATGTTTATCATTGTGGAATACGATCATTTATAGAGTGTTTATTTAAAATAGTACTATATCTGTGTGGATATTTAAAGGATGTTTGTATAATTAAAAAAATCTCTTGGGATATTCATTTCCGACGTTGTTATTGTAACAAGGATTGAACCATAGATTATTTATTCTCCTTAGCCGTTTATTTGTTTTAGATTTTTAAGGGGTTATTTACTTATCGTTATCAGTGTGATTTCTGGGTCTATTATTATAAAAGTTATTATTATTAGGGGTTTGCTTTTGCTTATTGTCGCGATGTCGAGGGGGCACATGTCCAGCAAGTTGGTCAGAGCACATTCCGTTGAAGTACTTGTAAAACAAGCACAGGGATGCAACATTGCAGAGAATGGACAAGGACTGCAGTTTGGAAGACAGTGTGAGACCTTATAGGTTAGATACACTTTTTTGTTATCCTTTTCTAGAGAGAGAGATTAGTAGTTTGCTCACCAGTCCAGATGTGACAACAATACTACATTTTGGACATATAGCATTAGGGCTATCAAAAGTAAGGTGTGATAGTTTTATTTGAACGTGAGTATTTGGAACATAAAGCAGAGAATCTATTACTAAATACTGACAAACTAAACATCTAGATTCATTACAAGTATTGCTGCCTTGTTGTGTTGTGTTGCGTGAGTCTTTTATTTTGGATGTGGTGAGAATAGTTAATAAATTGGGCAATTATCTTCTTGCATTAATGAGTGATTTCTAAAAGATGGAATTGTTTCTTGGATCTAATTGAAACATTGTAAAATCTCGAGTTAGAGCATGCAGACGACACAACAGTCTATGGCTGCAATCTGAAGAGCACTGGTGATCAAGACTTGCTGATTATCTCTTCTCGTCTGGAGCATGAGGTCTGATAAAGAAAAGAGTTACTTTTAACATATCTAAAGCCACAGTTTTCTATTGTTATTACCAATGTTTTGTTTCCGTTGAGGAAACCCCATGTTTTGATAAGCTAATGGAATTAACTGACTTTCACTCCAGATCTAAAACGAGAGACTTACATCCAATCTGTTGCTAACATTTCTAGAAAAGGGTTGGATCATTCTGCCACTCCAGAAAGTATCTGACTTCCGATTCAATCATAATTATATAAGAGCCAGATACGTCATAAGTCATAAGATGGAGTATTGCTGCCCTATACTTGTCAGAGTTCAAAATCGATCTAACGATCTAGTGAATGATAGACGCGCTTTCTACAGCTTATCTTTTACAGAAAGGACATTACTAGTCTTTATCTGCTCTATCGTTATTTCCATGAAAAGTGCTCGACTCAGCTCTAATCTCTGGTTCCACCATGTAAAACTTTCACAGCAAGAATTTGTCTTGTTACTACCAATGCAAATACTTTTCTTTCTTACTCTTTTTACTTACGATCATATGCAATTTCCATGAACAATGTTTCTTTCCAATAATCTCTCATATATGGAAAACGTTACCACAAGATTGCTTCAAATCTAATGTCATAAATCATCCTCACAAGTCAACAAATTTTATGTTCATGCCTCATAATATTCATCATTCCTTCAACTGTCAATCTACCCATCTCAGTGACCCTTATCCTCGAGTGGTTTTAGCCGTTATAAATGGTGACTCTTAGTAAAAAGGTCAAGATGGAGGTAGATAATGTATTATTCTCAGATTGGAATAGATTAGAAGTGTATGAATGTTCTATTCATTGAGCGGTAGTAATTGTTGGTGTATTGGTGAAAGATAATTAGATTGTCTATTTCATGTGTCCATATGAAGAAAATGTCATCTATATATCTACTGTAGTGTGTTGGTTTTAGAGGATAGTTGTTAATTAAGTATTTTCTTTCTGATAGAAGCGTGCGAGTTTTTTTGAATGGTGTGTCTTTATGCTCTGTTCTTATCAATGCTGGTGTTCTTCAGAGCTCTATTCTAGGCTCAACACTATTTCTTTTCTATATCAATGATCTTCCTGATAATATTATTCAGAAAATTAACATCTATGCTGATGATACCACTCTCTATTCTGGTGTTGCTTCTCGCCCATCTCCCTCGGATCAGTCAAAATATGCAGCTGATCTAGAAGTTGACCTGGGTTCAGTTGTGGATTGGGGTACAAAATATCTTGTTTCGTTTAATCCAGTTTGTACTCAGCTCGTGTCTTTCAATCGTAGGCATGCCCCTTTTCTTTCCGAGACTTTCATGAATGGCTCTGCTCTTGAGGAGAAATCGACTGTGAAACTTCTTGGTCTTTTTTTCCTATCATATCTTTCTTGGGTTCATACATTAGATCCATTGTTCTTTCTGCTTCTCGTAAAGTCGGTTCTCTCTATCGTTCCAAACATTTTATCACCCCTAGAGCTAGTCTACTATCAGATCATGTATGAAATACTGTTGTCATATTTGAGCTGGTGAATCTCTGTCCCATTTTAAGGGTTCTTGATAAGGTACTAAAATGTATCTGTAATTTGATTTGCCCAACCTTTCTTTTTCTCTGCACCTTCTCTCTCACAGACGTGATATTGATAGTCTCAGTCTTTTCTATAAATACTATTATGGCATGTGTTCTTCGGAATTGTCTGATCTATTCTCTGTTTTATTTCTTCCAGCTCGTTTGACTCGTTGGTCCAGTGGTCTCCACAAATTCGCTGTTTTGATACATCATTGTAATACAGCTTCCTATTTAAGTAGCTTCTTTCCAAAAACGGCAGGCTTGTGGAAATCTCTTCCTGCTGACTGTTTTCCTCCTACCTATAGCCTTGGTCTTTTCAAGACTAAGGCCAATAAGCATCTCCTGTCTTTTAAATAATCAGCTGTTGTTCTTGTTAGCTCTTTACATTAAGTTGCTTCATGCCTCGTCTTGAGCGATTTCCATTAAAAAAATAATTATGTCTCTAATATATGATATAAATATATTTGCATATCTGTGTGTCATTTTAATGCCTATGATGATACTGTTGGTTATTGAATTGAAAATTATTATGCGTAAATATGAACTGCATAAAATCGCATAAGTGATTGGTTATTCGAAAAATGTTTGCCTGTAACAACTTCGTTACAAACTTGTGTGCCTCTATTTTGTGTACTCTTTGTATATAGAGCAAATATATCCATAGTTACTAAAAGTGCTTCGTTTGGCAGTCTATTGATTTGTTATAGTTTGTCGAGGAAGTGAGTCTTATCTTCAATATATATTAAGATGTAGAATTTGGTATATTCGGACTACTGTTCTCATCCTGGGTGTTTTTATCACAACGTTTCGGCCGATGTAACCTCCGACCTTCTTCAGGTGTACTTTGTCGAACTCAGGAATCTTTCTGTTGAACTCAGGAATCTGGACGGAATTTCGAACGGAACCCTTTATTAAATCCACGGGGGTAACATGCTCTCGTTCCATCTGCCATGACTGGAAAGAAGTCTTCAGTAATTCGCAATTCTTCGTATCGCCCGCACTGAGGATTGAACCTTCAACTTTCAGTTGAACCTTCAACGTTCAGAGGTTCAATCCTCAGTGCGGGCGATACGAAGATACGATACAATACGATACAATACGATACGAATATATATATATATATATATATATATATATATATATATATATATATTGTCGTTGAGTGCTATCGAATGTTTAGATGTTTATACTCGCCGCTTTCAGTGTAAATATCAGTTAATTTTTCCGTTATTACGTAACACTCTCTTGTGGCATAATTAGACTAGGTGAATGCTTACAGATTCAAAGTGTATCTGTGAACCGGGTTCGCGCCCTATGACCGTGTGAGATTGTTATTTCCCTGAGCTGATGGGAGTCATAAGCTTGAAACGACGTCGTACGTAGGTAAAATATTAACCCACATAATATTAATATATATATATATATATATATATATATATATATATATATATATATATATATATATATATATATATATATATATATATATAGTGTGTGTGTGTGTGTGATGGTTCGAATGATTTCGATGGGAATCTGAGTAAGAGAGCTCAATGTACATTTAAACAGAGCATGTATAAATTTTAAAGGGGGAAAAAACTAGACACATACTCGGGTTGTACACATTATAACTTATTTCGACTTAGATCGATCTCATCAGATGTATAACCAACCACATTTAGAACATGGATCCATTTATGTACTAAATGTGGTTGGTTATACATGTGAGAAGACTGATCTTGGTCGAAATCAGTTATAATGTGCACAACCCGAATGGTGTCGAGATTTTACCCCTTTAATATATATATATATATATATATATATATATATATATATATATATATATATATATATATATATATATATATATATAGACAGAATGAGAGGGACAGAAATATAAAAATAAATTTCGTGTGTTATTGACGTGGTCAGAGACAAACTTAATAAACATATGTAATTGATTGTTCTGATAATATATATATATATATATATATATATATATATATATATATATATATATATATATGTATATATATATGTATATATATAGAAATGTAATATTTAGAAGGCAATACAATGCAGAGGTGTGACGGATAGACACAAGTTGGAGCAAATAAGACATATAATGGTGGAACAAATGAATTAGTTTCAACCTTAATACAATGTGTACATACACATATATATATATATTTATTATGGTTTTTTTTTTCCCCCTTTCAAAACACACATATATCTGTCTATCTACACAATGTTACAATGTTATGTAATACCTGTATCAAGATGGTCTGGTGGAAATTCCGTAGGATATAATATAAAAAAAAAAAAAAAATATATATATATATATATTATATCATACGGAATTTCCACCAGACCATCTTGATACAGGTATTACATAACATTGTAACATTGTGTAGATAGACAGATATATGTGTGTTTTGAAAGGGGAAAAAAACAAAAAAAAACATAATAAATATATATATATATATGTGTATGTACACATTGTATTAAGGTTGAAACTAATTCATTTGTTCCACCATTATATGTCTTATTTGCTCCAACTTGTGTCTATCCGTCACACCTCTGCATTGTATTGCCTTCTAAATATTACATTTCTATATACTAATAAACAATGCTTCAAGCAAACTACATAAACCTCTTATATGTATATATATATGTGATATTAGGCAGCATTCCTTCTCTTATGCATGTTTGGTTAAACAATAGCACCAGTTTCTGTTTATTTATTTTTTTATTGTTTTTTTCGATTCGTCGCACGACCGTTGTGTAAAAAATCGCCATATTTTCTCGAACGTTCTCGACCGACGTCGGTCATCTTCAGGCGGATGATGAGTATGCAAAATAAAAGATTGGTGAATTTATTAAAAAGAAGACGCGTTTAAAAAAACATTTCAATACCACTTCAACAACACTTCAACATACCTTCGCCCCCTTCATAACGAGCATGGTTGATACTAGGTTTATTTACTTGAATAAACAACGTTTCCATTATGGGGAGACGAATACTGCAATATGAGATCCCAAGAATGGCTGTGTTCTTGGTTAAAATATTCCTGAATTCATTTTTGGGGATGCTATGTGTTATCAAGTGTTGGTAGATCGTACTTTGAGGGGAGGTGAGATGGCAAGTTAGTCGGCATGATATGCTAGTTCTAGTCATGCCGATATACGTGTTGTTTGCAGAGACACATTCTCTGATAGGACATTTAAACACGTATATGGCATTACTAGTTGTTAGTAAGCTTTATTTTTAATTGATAAATTTATGGTTTTAGATTTCTTGTAATAAATAATAAATCTAATTTTAAAGTCATTATCTACGGGGAATATATGTTTATATATATTTTTTTTATATAAAGTTGATGAAAAAAATGAAAAAGAAAAAAAAATTTAAAAATATTATATATAAACATATATTCCCCGTAGATAATGACTTTAAAATTAGATTTAGTATTTATTACAAGAAATCTAAAAGCATAAATTTATTACAAAAAAATAACCCGGCCGACAATAGCTTACTAAAAACTAGTAATGCCATATGAAAATTCAAATACCTCCAATTTTTGTGAAATTTTAACTATAGAGGCATTAATTAATAAAAATTCTCCAGATTTTAGTTTCTTTATTGCCTTCTAAACGTTTTTTGGGTGGCATAATATGGACACCCCTATCCATTTGAAAATTCAAATATAAAACAATTGCATTAAGCTTGATCATTAGACACCAATTAAGCAAGATCCTTTGGATGTAAACATTTTTCTAAGACCCTTTTCTATAATCAAACACATGTAATGGATTTTCATAAAAGTTGGAATAAGGATTCCAGATATAAGGTTTAGTAGCATTACTGATTTTAATATTCGTAAGGGGACATAAAACTGTTGAAAAACTGTTCTGTTCGAGGAATTAATTTCATTGGTCCTAGGACCGGTATTCTTTTAGTGTTGTAGCAGTTACCTCCTCCTTTCAAAACATAACTACACCGGTTTGCCGGTAGGTGGCGCTTTATCACCGACAGGTGGCGCTGTAAAGCGACACCAGAGTTATCTGCCCTTCGGACTATAAAACCCGTGGCAAAACGGAAATTCTCTCTCTTCCTCACCGACCTGCCTCGGCAGACAGACGCTGACACTAGCGTTCCGTTTCACTCTTCTCTGGTCGACAGAACGACGCTAATACACTAGCGTTTCGTCTCACGCTTTTCTTCTCAATGGGCATAACAACTACCAACACACGTGGGCAAAAAACGGTAAGAGTTCTCAACTCGTTTTCTTTGCGTACGGCTTTCAAAGACTTTTCCTACGCCGGATTCATTTCTTCTTATACCTTTTCAAGAACTGTTTTTCCATCGACACACATGCATACATCACACACTTCATCATTCCACGTACACACACGTTCAATAAACCTTATTTGAACTACTTCATTTTGTTTATTAATTATTACTCTGTCTTTTGCATGCAACAATTGCTTGATTTACTGAACACGTTTATAGTCCGGGAACATCACCCTCTCGATCATAACAATTGGTGACCCAACGTGCAGGCTTTGTTGTATGGGGCAGAGTAATTAATTTCGTACAAGAACAAAAAAAAAAAATATATATATATATATCATTTCTCGTTTTTTCTTTCGTGGTGAAACGAATTACGCATCCATCTTTTTCCTTTTTTTTTCTACCCACGTGGTAGAAATATACAAACAAACAAAAGAAAAGAAGCCACCGTCTCCATTTTTCCTAGCCACGCGGAAATACCCAAACAAGAAAAACAAAAACATTTCTCGGTTTCTCCGAGTATAAAACAAGTTACAATTTCATTTTTTCTTCTTCTCTTTCTCCACATACGTGTCGGAAAAATATATACAAAGAAAAAGACAAACTTTTGCCAATCCTTTTTTTTCTTTTTTGACGAACAAAAGGACCTTACAAGACGCCACTTCCTTTGTTTTGAACACGTGGAGATAAAAAGAAAACAAAAGAAAACAAACGCTCACGCTGCCCATCTTTGTCGTGACCACATGTTGATAAAACATTTTTAAATTGCCGCCATCTTTTTACCGGACCACGTGTTGATAAAATAAATTCAAAAATGCCGCCATCTTTTTCCGGACAACGTGTTGATAAAAATTTTTTTTAAAATAATGCCATTTTTTATCTCTCGGACCACGTGGAAATGAAAATTCAAACAAAAAAAAAAAAGAAAATACGAATTTTTTTTTCTTTCTTTTCAACAACAAAGGAAAGAGAAGCCGCCATTCTTTCTCTACTTGGAAATTAACATTCAAACAAACGAAAACAAAAACGTCATTCCTCGTGTGAAACAAATTATGACTCCAATTTTTTTTCTTTTCTTTTTCCTTTCCATCCACGTGTTGGAAATATATATATAAAAGAAAAGAAAAGAAAACTACAACATACGATGCCAAACACGAACATCACTAAGCCCTACGACTTAATACTGGTTGTAAAAAGTCAGGCTCAGCAAGCACCAACATCACCCTTCAAGGGCTACCAACCCTATTCAACAACTGGACGTTCGTTGATAAACAGGAGGAAACATCAACTTGAACAACCACATCTTCCCGGACATCCATCAAGCACCAAACATTTCCGGACATCACTGACGACACTATGGAAGAAATCATACCAGTTCAAAATGAGTACAACTGCACAAGCACGACTAAATACTCAACAACTGGACGTTCGTTGATCAACTGGGGGACACATCAACTCGAACAACGCGCACCAACACCAGTACAGACCCACTTGTACCTGGACCTGCTAACTCACTTGCATCTATTTGTGCATCTGATTTTGACCATAGTGTACCACCAATCTCAACAACTAGATGTTTGTTCATCAGCTCCACAACACGGACTAATTAACATGAACAACATCAACAACTGCACAGACTCACTTGTGCTCATTCATCAACTGCACAGACTCACTTGTGCTCATTCATCAATCAATTGCACAGACCCACTTGTGCTTATTCATCAACACCTGCACAGACTCACTTGTGCTCATTCATCAACAACTGCACAGACTCACTTGTGCTCATTCATCAACAACTGCACAGACTCACTTGTGCTCATTCATCAACAACTGCACAGATTCACTTGTGCTCATTCATCAACAACTGCACAGACTCACTTGTGCTCATTCATCAACAACTGCACAGACTCACTTGTGCTCATTCATCAACAACTGCACAGATTCACTTGTGCTCATTCATCAACAATTGCACAGATTCACTTGTGCTCGCTCATCAACACCGCACAGACCCACTTGTGCTTATTCATCAACACCTGCACAGACTCACTTGTGCTCATTCATCAACATCGCACAGACTCACTTGTGCTCATTCATCAACAACTGCACAGATTCACTTGTGCTCATTCATCAACAACTGCACAGACTCACTTGTGCTCATTCATCAACAATTGCACAGACTCACTTGTGCTCACTCATCAATACCGCACAGATTCACTTGTGCTCACTCATCAACAACCGCGCAGACCCAAGCACCAAACATTCCCGGACAACACTGACAATTCAACGTTCGTTCATCAGCTCCGCATCACGCAGACTTATCAACATGAACAACGCCACCAACAAGTGCAAATTCACTTGCACTCAACATTTTTCGACCGCAAACTCACTTGCGCTCAAACTTGATGCAGACCCAAACAACACGCAGATCCACATGCGTTACAAACACTCAATTCCGCAGATGCACTTGCGATCAATCATTCAATACAGATGCAGAAACAGAAATAAGTAGCGTGCACACTACTTTTTTCTAATCTTCAACAGCAAAACAGACATACCCACAAAGAATGCTTCTCATCTACAACTGTACATATTGAATAATATCTTCAATATTTTTCAATCTGGGGGGGAGTCCTTGTAGCAGTTACCTCCTCCTTTCAAAACATAACTACACCGGTTTGCCGGTAGGTGGCGCTTTATCACCGACAGGTGGCGCTGTAAAGCGACACCAGAGTTATCTGCCCTTCGGACTATAAAACCCGTGGCAAAACGGAAATTCTCTCTCTTCCTCACCGACCTGCCTCGGCAGACAGACGCTGACACTAGCGTTCCGTTTCACTCTTCTCTGGTCGACAGAACGACGCTAATACACTAGCGTTTCGTCTCACGCTTTTCTTCTCAATGGGCATAACAACTACCAACACACGTGGGCAAAAAACGGTAAGAGTTCTCAACTCGTTTTCTTTGCGTACGGCTTTCAAAGACTTTTCCTACGCCGGATTCATTTCTTCTTATACCTTTTCAAGAACTGTTTTTCCATCGACACACATGCATACATCACACACTTCATCATTCCACGTACACACACGTTCAATAAACCTTATTTGAACTACTTCATTTTGTTTATTAATTATTACTCTGTCTTTTGCATGCAACAATTGCTTGATTTACTGAACACGTTTATAGTCCGGGAACATCACCCTCTCGATCATAACAGTGTCGTATAAAATCAAGTATGTTTTGACTATTTTATTTTTGCGTTTAAATTCGTTAAATTCTCTTAAAACTTGTGTTTGTGTCAAATAATTTGTTTTTATGTAATAAAATCTTGAAACAGACAAAAAAATATTTTCAGAGCAATAAAAAAGCAACATTGGCCACCAGCGATTAAAATTAGATTCTTAACATTTTAAAAAGTAAATTACAATTATATTTCATGACAACAAAGACAATTTAATATTTAAAATAAAATGGGAAGATATTCCAACAATCCATACAGTACAATTGAATCCAGTGACTTTAAGCCGTTTTTTTTTCGGTTTTATTTTTATTTATTTTTGCTCAAAAAGTCGCTAACGAGCATAAGGAAGAACTTCTGATTTATTGTGTAAGGCATTTCGGCCCGTCCACGTGCTACGCCAACTCTTCCGATGTAGGCCGAACACGCACGTTTGCGTGTGTGCAGTTTTAATGGTGGCTTCGTTTAACTGCTTGCTGATTCTCCTCCTCAGTCCCTCCTCATTCTCCGCCTGCAGCTGCTCGTGTACCACCATTCGATCTATTTATATACACGCAAAAAAAAAAAAAAAAAAATACAATACTGCTTGGAAAACACGCGCGAAAGCGACATCAGTCATTGCGGAAATGGGTGGCCCAGGCATGCGCAGTTGGAAGAAAAATTTGTCATGCATCACATACCTCTACGTATTTGCGTCTGTCTGTCTATCTATCTATCTATCTATCTATCTATCTATCTATCTATCTATCTATTATATACGCACACACGGATTCTATTTATCCTCACTCCCACAAGGCAAGATGTGACACAAGGTCGGGAAAGTGGGGAAAAAACAGCGCTCGAGAATTTGAGCACTCTTGCTATTTAAAAATTACCTGGGCAGCCCCGTCGGCATTCCCCGGTAGGGGCGCTTCAGGCAGTTAGCAATAAACTAACCCCTTCTCAAAGGGTGAGAAGGCAAAGCCTGGGAGGGTGCACCTCCTAGAACTGCACAGGACGGACAACCGATAGACCGGCGTAAATCCATACCCGAAGGCCCGGACAATACGCGTTTATTAGGCGGGGTAAAAACACACACAGATATATATATATATATATATATATATATATATAAGATCAAATATAAACCAAAAGTAAAACTTTTAGTAGATCTTTTATAAACCAAAAGTAGTTTATTACTGAATACACCTTGCATTGAACAATTGAAATTTGAAATAAATTTGGACAATCGTCGCATATTTATCACTCTTTTATTTTCTCTCTCTCTCTCTCTCTTTCTTTCTCTCTCTCTCTCTCTCTCTCTCTCTCTACATATATATATATATATATATATATATATAGAGAGAGAGAGAGAGAGAGAGAGGAAGAGAGAGAGTTATTTGAAAATATATTTATGGTAAGTAAGCAAAACAGAAACGTTTATGTTTCATTCCAAGAGAAAATCATCAGACTAATTTCTCTCTCTCTCTCTCTCCTTATATATATATATATATATATATATATATATATATATATATATATATATATATATATATATATATGGAAAGAGTGATCAGAGTAGATTTTTTGTTGAAGGATAGACAGTTGTATTAGTTGATATATAAATATATTAAATGGAAGAGTTCTCAATATCTGTGATAGAGCTAAACATGAATAATATCGGAATAGCATCAACAGTGCATGATCAATGTCAGTTTTTCGCCTTGCATTTATCAGGGCAAATGATTCATATTGTATTCATAAATATGTATGTTCGTGCACAAGTAATTGAGCACTCTTGTTATTCCTCCTATAACACTCAATTACACACACACACACACAAGCACACGCACACACACAAACACACACACATATATATATACATATATATATATTACATGTATTGTATTAGTTTTTGTAGATGTAAATCCGTTGAAAAAGTGCTCAATAAAAAGTAGAGCTGTTCTCTAGTATAAATCTTTATTTTTACAAACATTATTGGTTACATATGTACATACATGTTTCGATTGCACTCTTCACACAGAGAGTCCACCTCTTCAGACCAAAGAAGACAAGGAATTGAGATGAATTTGGAAAACCTTCCTATTATGTAAATCTTTTTTGGGGATGGGATATGTTTATAATTTTCACCGGTCAAGCTCAGCATCGAATTACATTCTTTACTTGTTAACTCTTTCAATTAGTTTCAATCTCATTTATTATTATAATTACCTTCATCATTCGTTCTTTAACTACCGTTCCTTCTATTTCTTTCTGTTTTTATTACCCACTTAGCTTGATTTCTTACATAACATCCCACATTTTAAACCTTTGCTCCGTAAGGAGGCAATACCTTTTTCTTTTGTAGTTGACTTCCATGAAGTCGGTATTTGTTCTTTTCTTTTTAGAGGTTCGCTTTTGCGAAACTACTTGCGGGACTGGTAATTTGAACGTGTCAAACACGACGCCCATTAATTCTTCTGTACTATTGTCATCTACAGCATCAACATATATTTTCCTGATTTGGTTTAAATGTCTCTTGTGGGTGAATTTAGGTCCTTTTACTATGTAGAGCATAGTTTCAATTCTTTTATCCACAATACCGATTTTCCAAAATGATTCGTGGTTCGTAAATATTTTGAAAAAAACCCCAAAAACTTGTCTCCGATTTGAAAACGTTATTTTCTGACATTTATTTTCGTTCCGATTTCTTATGAGTCGGTTACAGTCCGTAGTTAATCGGCTTGATCTTTCTTAAGAACATGGCTTCCGCTGATTACATGCAACATATCACGTTATGATTCGGAGTCATTTTATACACTTGTAGAAAATCCTATATGGCTTTCTACGTAGGAGTACCCATCGCCTTTTAATGCTCTTTTAAAAGTATCGACAAATCGCTCCGCCTGACCTTTGATTCTCGCATGATACGGCGCGATTGTAAGGTGTTCAACTAAAAACGAATAACAAAAGATTTTGAATTCACTGGACGTGAATTAAGTACCGTTATCTGATACTACGCAATCCACGACTCCGAAATGGGCAAACAATTCATACAGAAACACAACTATTGTTTCTGTTGTTGGTTTTTACACTTAAGTATTTTCTTTTAGTGAATAAATCCACTACAACCAGATAACAGAACACATTCACTGGCCCAGCAAAGTCAATATGGATTCTTGACCATCGTCGGTTCCTGTGAGGCCAGGATTTAAATTTTATAAGATACGTTTTTGCTGGTAACGCACGCCCTTTACATGTTTTAACTGTATTCTCCTTATCTCGATCCAGGTTCGTCCAGTAGACGTAACTTCGCATAAGATTTCATCTGTGATATGCATGGATGCCCAACATGAAACTCCCTCAGAATACGTTTTTCAATGTCGCCGGAATGACCACCCGATCACTGTACATTACTACATCGTCGCAGATGGAATATGTGTCCGGAGATTTTTGTTCTGTTCAATTATGACCTTTTTAATATTTTTTATAAAATCATCGTTCATCGCTTTTGTCTTTATCTCTGAAAGTGTCACTGGAAGTTCTCTTGCAATGTGTTGTACACAACGTGTTTTTTTTACCTTAATTCTGTTTGTAGAAAGGCAATTACTGTGTCCTCAAGGGGGTCCACAGATTTCGGTATCAATCTAGACAGTTCGTCCGCATGAGTATCTTTGAAGATGGGAGATACTCCATCTTGTAGTTATAATTTAGGAGAATGATTCCTCATCTCTGTAATCTGTTCGCCGTATGTGTATTAATATAGGTTTATGGTAAGTTTGTAATGTAAATCTTCTTTCGTGCTAGAAATGGTGAAACTTTATTGCCGTAAAAATGATGCTCAGCGTTTTTTTTCGATTTGCGAGTAGCTCTTCTCGGCTGGTAACAGTGTACGAGACGCATGCATTATCGGCTTCAGCGAAGCGTCGTCCATTATGTGTAAAATACATGCCCCTATGCCATATGAATTCGCATTAGAATCTACGGCGATCTCGCGTTCTGAAGCATAATGAGTTAAAAATAAATCAGACGTGAAAATGTTCTTTATTTTCTCAAATGCCTCCTGCTATTCTGCTGTCCAAATCCAGTCTTTATCCTTTTTCAATAGTACGTTTGAAGGCGCTCGTAGGTTGTACATACTTGGGATAAATACGGTATACTAATTCGAACATATCGACTTGGTGAAGATCAGTGGTGTCTGGTCTGAGAGATTGCCAAAAGAATTAGGATCCTCTTAATGCATGTATGATGGAATATTCCTAGGGTCGTGATTTGACTGCGGCATATGGTCTTCAAAATATAAAAGAGTACAGACAAGATGCATCAGTCGGCACAACAAGCTTCGTTTTGGTGGTGATAGCTGTGTATGACCACGTCCTGTTTTCAAGCTATACTAGCCTTTTCGATCCTTACACTTACGTCCGAATCGAGTGATCCATCTTGCTGTTAATAAGGAGTCAACTGCACTTAATATTTTAATTGACGTAAATGTTAGGTTTGACATAAAACTAAGGTTATGTCCATCACAGTGATAAGAATTATCTTAGTTTTATCCAGATTGATGGCGATTCCATAGGTAGTGTAGGCTCTAGAAAGTGAATTCATTATCCCCTGGATATCCTCCTCCGTATTTGCAACGTAGTCAGTATCATCGGCATAGAATAACTCTCACATAAGTTTGGTAGGTTTAGGGCTTTACATTAAATTAAGTAAGGTTGAAATTTCTTTTCAGTGGTTTAGAAACGTATGCGAACATAGACATTACAGCAAAGTATAGGGTAATCATCACCAAATATATAGAGAACAACTTCGGTGCAAGTTTAACATTATTATTGATAGCTATCGTAGCGAGAGTAATATATACAGCATAATTGTGGGCAATTAGTACAATTAAAATCCAAGTTTTTCAAGCATAACTTAATCCCAAAATTGGGGAATATTTTAGCATATATTTTGGGTGATTAAAATATATAGGAAACAAGCCTTGGAGAAACAAACGTTTATTAACTCATCTTTAGCATAATAATAGATTCGGAATTTTTTATATTTTTAGAATTCTCCATATATTTTTGAGTGTCTATATATATATATGGTACACGTATCGTATTAGTTTCTGTAGATGTAAATCCGTTGAAAATCCAGTGTTTATAAAAAGTGCTCAATAACAAGTAGAGATGTTCTTTAGTATACATTTTTATTTATACAAACATTACTGGTTACATATGTGTATACATGTTTCGGTCGTACTCTACACAGAAAGTCAACCTCTTCAGACCAAAGAAGACAGAGAAGCCTCGACAGAGGTATAAACCTTTTTTTTTCGTAATAATCCTTCTTGATCTTGTAGAAGTGTCTCTTCCGGTGTTGTGGACGAACGGTGTAAATGTCTGTTTAAATAGGACTTAAATCGCGCATGGTCGCTGGTGGATATATATATATATATATATATATATATATATATATATATATATATATATGTTGAATGTTTCGCGTGTGTGCATGCAAACGTGTGTCTGTGTTGAATGTAAAACAGTTAACCCATTTTATCGACCACGCCCTTGTAAAGTACGTTCTTATATTTCTGTTTCACAAGAGTAAGCCGTATGCAAAAGGTCTCCAACGATCAATGTCTAGCAGCTGTACGCGCACCACAAACATGCGCAAATCGCCACACGCGCATGCGCACCACAAATATATAACGGGACTGATGCAATTCAAATAAGAAAAATACCACAACAAAAGTATATCAGATTATTTCTGACGCTAATGAAATCGTTTGTAATGTTAGTATATGTGGGGTGCGTTATAATTATAAGAATCACACACACACATAGAAACATATCTATACGCCACCCAACGGAATCTACATCAAAATATTACTTAACAGGATTGAAATTGTGGTTAGCAGAAGTGATTTTTGCCTACATTTTGTCTGGTGGTTTTTATCAAAACGTCGGCTGATGAATATGTCACATTTGGTATTTTTAACTGCAGGTTGCGTTTCCAGTATTTCCGTGAAACCGGGGGTACCAACAGAAGATCAAACTTTATATATATATATATATATATATATATATATATATATATATATATATATATATATATATATATATATATATATATATATATATATAGGATTAACTCTTAAACTAATGCAACGATCATTATGAATTATAGAATATATATTCTAGGCACCACGGTGAGTAACGTGGGCGCAGTATGTTTGTTGTAAACCTTACCATTTAGTATCTGTGGACTCCCCAAATCCCCCTCTCTCTCCCGCAAAAAACTTTCAGCGTGATAAAAACATATACTCATCATTATGAATCATAGGATACCTATTGTAGGCAACAATATGAGTAACGTAGACACAGTATTTTATTTGAAAGCGTTATCGTTTATGGCGTGTGCTACCGAAATCGCACGCTATACACCAACATTTAAAAATAAAATTAAATTAAAAACTAATGCTATAAATATTGTTTATACCCGTCCTGGGACAGGTATAAGCAATATCTATAGTAAAACTAATTATCCGAACAAAACAGTTTGCACCACTTTTTTGTCACCTTATGAAGATTAAAATAAAGCTATAATAATTCTAAACCTTATGTCAATAATCCCTATTCTAATCTTGATTAAAATCCATTGCATGATTTTGATCCTAAAAAAATGTCTGAACTATGAGGCTTAAAGCGGTAAAGATCTTAAGAGGAAAGTGAAATTCAAGAAAGTTTTTTTGTAATTTGTGCCTAGTGACTATGGATCAAATTCCAAAATTCATAATGATCGGTTAAGTAGTTTAGAAGTGAATAGTAAGCTATGAAATATATTTATGGGAATTAAGCTACACAGAGGCTCCTGCGTTTCACGCCCGGGGGAATCTTCAGGCTAAAATGCATGGAGTTATTTTTGCCGAGTGTTTTTATATACACCGACTGGCTAGTTAACCAATCAGATTCTTTGTTGTTCTCTCAGCCAATTGTTAGGATTCCCGCGTGTGGTTATTGTTATTTTCATCAACACAGGAAACAGGATATAGACCAACCTATAGAGAAAAAAGAACAATAGAACAGGATATGGGAAGAAAATAACAATAACCACACCTTTGTTCGCGGGAAGCCTAACGATTGGCTGAGAGAACAACAAAGAATCTGATTGGTTAACTAGCCAGCCGGTGTATATAAAAACACTCGGCAAAAATAAATCCATGCATTTTAGCCTGAAGATTCCCCCGAGGATGAAACGCAAGAGCCTCTGTAGCTTAATTGCCATAACTATATTTTCATAGCTTACTACCTAGCTCTACTTACGTATCGAGCACTGTTGAAGTAAATACTGAAAATTGATACATAAAAAATTATATCCCCTTATAAAATTTTATGTGGATACATGAAATAATAATAATAATAATAATAATAATAATAATAATAATAATAATAATAATAACACACACACACACACACATATATATATATATATATATATATATATATATATATATATATATATATATATATATATATATATATATATACTAAGGCTTAAGGGTTCGTGTTTGACATAATGCGTACGGAACTATTTACTCGCCAATACTCTTGGGAATATCATGATCTAGTAAAATACCAACCTGTATTGAGTAAAGCGCATACAATGCTATTTACAATAGGTATTGTGCTTCAGCATTAAATTACTGAAAGGGACGATATGCCGTAAAAATAAAAACGTACATGCAAACAAGCGTATATATACACACATACACACACACATATATAAACATACATGTTCGTGTATATACACACATATATCTATATACAACAGTATTTAAAAAAATGTGTAGCCTTACCCAGAGAGAAGAGGCCTAGCTGAATATTTTTGTTGTAGCAACACATATATTGACATATGTGTTATATTTTAAAGTATGTGGGTTGTCAAGGTTTCAGGGGTTCAGATCTGTTGCATACGAACTTAAAACACAACATTGGATTCAACAATTAGCATGTTGAAGGTGAAACGAACGCACGAGTAAAATATAGTTACTCTTAGTGTCTGATTATCTCTATATCTCTGCCCGACGTATGTACTCAAAGCAAATTTAAAAAAAACTATATATTTTGGGTATAAATGCTATGCCATCGATGTGGTTAACCGTAATAAACGACACAATAGCCACAAACAGACATCCCTATGAAGAATCACCACTAGATATGTCCAGCTCAGCAGAACGGAACACACGACGGCCAAATAAGTCTTCATCTCTTAAGATCATTAGATCGATCACCGGAGAATGAGATTATTTGTAACATAGTTTTCTTTGGTAACGTGTTCGGATTGCTTGAGCAACGGGAACAAGTTTGTTGAGGGTGGGGGGAAGAAAAGACAAATGTAGAGGTATTTTATGTTAGACAGCCGGAAGAGACAGTCGTCTGAGTAACCGTCGTGAATGGTGGCGGTTGGCTCATTAGTGGGGGAATGAAGAGAGGAAACAATTCTTGTTCTCTTTTATGTAATTGGAAAAATGTCTTATTTTATCATTTCACATTGTATAACCCCAAGTCACGAGAGAAAGAGAGTGACTAATTGAAATTAATTAATATTAATAATATTTAACAAAATTAACCCGATTGAATTAAACTTAACCCAGTGTTTAGTGAATGTAAGATTTTTCACTGGTCAGATTGTTTGGTTGGTTGTTTTGTTTTACGGCATATCAACCCTTTTTGGGCTATTTAATTCCAAATCCGGTCATTTTGGTGAATGTTTTAATGTTTCAAGTTCTTTATATGTTCAAGTATTCATTCATGGTGTTTGGTTTGGCTGGGTTGTTTTTTTACGGCATATCAACCCTTTTCTAGAGTATTTACTGCTGAATTTGCTGTTTTTGGTGAAAGTCTTTATATGTTCAAATATTTGTTCATGGTGTTTGGTTGAGTGACAGGGTGGGAAAGGATGGGGAGGGGAGAAGGGGAATGGAGGGGAATTGTTGTCTTTTGTTTTGGATGTTGCAGAACATGATTGAGTTTTGCAAAGAAAAAGAAAAAAACCAATAAGACAGGAATTTTGGTACATTTTGAGTCAGGTAGTCAATAACTTCAGATAGCTTGATCTGGTAGCGCTAGTAGGTTCTATTTGCCCCATAGATGGGGCCCTTACAAGTACTACCACTCCGGGCCAGAGTGGACCTGGGAGCAATGGAAACTAAGGGGAAACTCCACATTCCCCACAGCTCCCAAATGGAGGCCTCACCACTTGATGTCTTTTAAGGTCATACCCAGGGCCCTGGTCAGAAAGTATTTAATTGGGACCGTATATAATTGATAAAAAGAGAAAACAGTTCGAGGCTTGAATGAATATTTTAATTTGATTTGGTGACGGTTGAATGCGCCCCTAGGGAGGGGATAGTGGATAGCCCTATTGTATATCACATGCGGATTTAATAAGGCTTTTGCTTAATTTAAAGAAGACAGCACCGATACTAGTTTCTGTAATCCAGATGTGATTGTTTAATAAATAATGTTTTTTTTTAATTACTAACGAGTCACCACGTATCAAGGCCCATAAGCAACTCGAGGATAAGTTTTAATGAGTTTCTCAGAAGTACAGTGAAGTAACAATATAACGATAGGTAACAATGGTTGAGACTAGCCAGAAAAGAGATTATTTAAAAAGACGGCTCAACAAGAATTTGTTAACATTGGACTTGAAAACGACCATGCTATAGTCAGTTGGGAAGCAGACCCGTGGTATTGTGTTCTACAGACGGATAGTTCTTGGAAATAAACTTTGCTTATAAAAGTTCCGTTTAGTTTTAAGTACACAGGAGGAGAAATGAACATTATTTAAACTGGTTTTAGATAGACGATTTCTTGTTGTGAATGTTTTACAGGGGAGGAGGTCTATAGATTGGAGCTCAGTCAAACATTTACTAAGCGCCTGTATAGATCGATGCCCATGGGTGTCTAATAAATTGTATTAAGGATGGAAACGATGAGATAAAAGGGACGAAATGGTTTGTGACTAATTTATAAAGTTTTAGGACTTTGAAGATGCGTTTTTCTCTATAGAATAAAGTTAGATTATAGAGGAATATAGAATCTGACTAAATAAAAAACATTTTGAATTTTTTATTTTTCATTATAGAACGGAATAGCTAAAGATTATGTATGATATATTTTTAAAAAGTGGTTTTGGGAAGGACGAATACAGCATATGAGCTGTGAAGACACAAGAGAACGGGAGAAATAAAGTGGAAGTAACAATTAGCATGCAGGATATAGAATTTATTTAGAAGCGAAACGAATGCCTGTGTAAAATGTAGCCACTGTTAGATACTAATTTTCCTCTCTCTATTTCTTTGTCCGACGCATGTATCTCAAGTAAATAAAGAACTATATATTTTGGGTACAAATGCCTTCATGTTATTTAATTATAATTATCGACGATATGATCACACAAACAGCCTCATGGAGAATCGCCATCAGATGTGTTCATAAGCGTTAGAATCTAACTGGACCTCTCTATATCTCTCTGCTCGAAGCATGCATCTAAAACTAATAAAAAAAAACTGTATATTTTGGGTACAAGTACCTTCTTGTTATGTAATTGTAATTATCGACGATATAGACATACAGATAGCTAAATGGAGAATCGCCATCAGATGTATTCAGCCCAGCTAGAAAGATACCATGACGGCAAGTAATTCTTCATCTATCCTTCTCATCAGAGAATCATCATCATTGTCAAACCGATTATCGAAAATTCGGGAAGGTATGCAACATACGTTTATTTTAACCACCGGCCCGCATCGCTCGAACAACGTAAAATGCATCTGAAAAGTAAACAAAGAAAGAAAGAAAACGCAACATTGAATATGTCTGTTCTTACTGCTCAGGTTTCAGTAGCTTTGAATTACTACCCCATTCTCCTTACTCCACAGACCTAGCTCCATCTGATTTTTTACTTGTTTCCAAAATTATCCTATGTGTGTGGTTACCGTTTTAGAAACAATAATGGAGTTATACGTGCTACGAAAGAGATTTTAGATGACCAAGACGCCAACTTTTTTCCGTAATGAGATTGAAATACTTGAATACCAACAATTTTAGAGTGAGCATGTAGAATTTACCTCCTCTCCAGAAAGTTAGACACAAGGTCAGGTGCGGTTTTGAAAAGCCAGCGCACTAGGATTAACACACTTGCCTATAAAAAGGCCTGAGCAGCCCCGTCGGCATTCCCCGGTACGAGTGTATCAGGCGATTAGCAATAAACTAACCCCTTCTCAAAGAGATTAGGTAAAGCCCGGGAGGGTGGACTTCCTGAGACTGAACAGAACCATACCTCAATCTAACAGTAACCAAGCCACTGCCGAACTGATTGCCAAGGACGTATTTCCGGCTGGTACGAACACTTAATCAAGCCACTTAATAAATGATATTGCTTCGAAAAATAACTAAAATAAACGAGCAATGCAGTTTGTTACGTCGATGGTATTATATGTAATGGGAGAATTGTGCATGTTCTTCTTTCAACGACTTTATATGTCTGCGGTTATTAGGAACATTTATTTCTCTCATGTCAGTGAAGATAAGCCTGGAAAATGTGCAATCCATCTTCTGCGCATCGTGTTTTAATATTTGTTCATTCGAAATCACGTGTACATGTTTACGCTTCTCTCGAGGTGGGTGTCAGGTTTGTATATATTAGACGCGCGGTGCACAGCTGTTGAATCTGACGAAGGCGTAAAGATATACGACTGATGTTTTGAAGACATATGTGCAGGGAAATTCTATACCATAACACACACACACACACACACACACACACACACACACACACATATATATATATATATATATATATATATATATATATATATATATATATATATATATATATATAAGTAAACATTGTAAAACATAACAGAATTTAGCTGCTTGATTATACTTCTTAAAAAAATTTTTTCGAATAATCTTTTTTGCAGGGATGATTATACGAAAAAAGAAGAGAAAAAATATGCTTATACTTCTGACAAGGGTGTTTTTCACCGAAAGTACTCAAGTTAAAAAAGAAGTTTTTAAAATAAATAAATAATTTATTTTAAAAAACATAAATAATTTGCGTTGTCCAGGTTTTCAATATATTAAAACAGAATATTCTCCTTATTATTGTTATTTCAGCAACGTTTTCAATGTGTGACTTTTCAAACTAAAAATATTGAATGTTCCATACCTATCACTAGAATTTTCGATTCTTCGTCGAATCACCTTGAGGTGACAAAAACAAAGCAGCCGAGAACGCGTCTGCGAAGTCGTTAGACTTTTAAAGAACAATCCGGTGCAGTTCCAGAAGAACGTTGACAATTTATATTCCGTGACGCCAGAATCAGAATTGTTTTTGGTCACCTGAAGATGATTCAACGAAGAATCGAAAGTGCTAGTGATAGATATGGAACATTAATTATTTTTTAAATTTTATTTTGACTCAAAAAAGATTATTCGAAAAATTGAAAATATATAAAAAGGTGTAATCAAGCAGAACATTCTGTTATGTTTAACAATGTTTGCTTAAATTGAAAAATGCTGCCTAAATGCACACAATATATCTATATATGAATTTATTTATGTATAAATATGTATATATATAAATACATGTATATATTTATTAAAATGTATGTATAATAACTATAAATGGATATATATATATATATATATATATATATATATATATATATATACTTAAAATAAATGTAAATTAATAAAATAAAGTAAACACAAATCACAATGCGCATCTTCATGGTACTTTTCTTATTCTTTGGATAGCTATAAGTGTATGGGTATGAGCATGTGTATGTATGGCGTGAACTACTACTTTTTGTATATATATGTTTATATATATATATATATATATATATATATATATATATATATATATTATGTAATCAGATTGAAACACCAGATAAGTGATGCGAGATTTTTCTCAATGAATGAAACATTTATTATTTTTTGTTTAAACCAAATATTTACACATACACATGTCTTCTTCAGTGTTTAAGGGCATTTTACTTTTTTTTTATCTTCTTTTTCATTCTCGAGATCCTCCGATCGGCCAGACCGATCAGAGATCAAGGAATTTCTAGATAGCAAAAAGTGTGTGTGCTTTTATAGGTCAGAGAGTAGCAAACACACTGGTGCGTAGCAGTTTAGTAAATCCGTTTGGGCTACTTGAGAAGCATCGGCAAGTGAAAATTATGTAATTAGATGGAAAAAACACATAAACGATATATATATATATATATATATATACATATCAATAAAATAGAGTTTTTACTGTAATCTGAGGACATATATATATATATATATATATATATATATATATATATATATATATATATATATATATATAAATTTCTATAAGTTCACGTAGCAGCTCAATAGTGTACGATACGACTAGAGCTCATAATAATTATTCAGAAAATATTTCAGATTTCATCCCAAAACACTTTATGATCAGACAATTGTTTCTGCCCATTCCGAAAATATATTTTTTATGATATAAAAATATCAGAAAACTTTACGAAAAGCTTTCATCAGTGTATATCGCCACAATTAGACAGAAGAAACAATCAAAATGCAATCTTCTTCATTCAATTTATATTTTTAAAATTCTTTTCTTTTATTACACTCAGTCTAAAGGGACATTCTTACTTTAATTCTATTAACTTGTAGTTAAAAGTTCAAAATATATTTTGATAATCGACTTTTTTCACTTTTTCTTTTCAAATGTTCATACTCGATCAATAAAAACAATACACTAAACAGCACATATAAATAGAATAACCAATTAAGACCCACCTCAAAAGTCAATATTTTTCTATTTTTTCTCATTTTTATTCTTTTTTTCATCATTTCTCCTTTTTTTCGTTTTTATCTTTTCAGCAATAACGTACATCTCACTATATCGTTGTCTAATCTCGTATGGGAAAAAAAACTTCCCGCCACGGTATAAATAACCGATGCATCAATCTGATTAATTCATTATTTATATTCTATTATATATACTAGCAAAGATATGCTCCCTCTGGTCGCATATTCTTGCTAGGCTGCCGCGTCAGAAATGAACGCTCACGCGTAAACCGATGGAGCCCCAGTCATATTTCTTGGGTGGTTAGACATTGATTTTCTTTGTTTATGACCAAGAATATTTTTAGTTGAAAATAAAGAAAGAAAGAAATTCAACCATACCCCGATTTTTGCTTTACCCTCCCCCATAAATAGAAATATTTTTAGTTTAAGAAGAAAAAGATTTTTTTTCACCCCCTCAATTTTTATTTGTTTTACCCTCCCCGATACATAGAAATATTTTTAGTTAAGAAAAGAAAAACGATTTTTTTGACCGCCATCCCAATTTTTTATCCTCCCCCCATACATATAAATATTTTTAATTAAAAACGAAAAAAAACGAACCTAACCCTAACCCTAACCTCCACTTTGACCTTGACCCTAACCCTAACGACGGGGTCAAAGTTATCGCGGGTCCTAAAGTGAAAAAGCACCAAAAAAGGGAAAAAAACCAACCTACCCCTAACCCTAACCTCCACTTTGACCGTGACCCTAACTCTAACGATGGGGTCAAAGTTAGCGTGGGTCCTAAAGTGAAAAATCACCAAAAAATCAAATACAGTGAACACGATTTGTGTGTGTGTGTGTGTTTGTGTGTGTGTGTGTTTGTTTAATGACCTTTTTTTTAATTAAACAATTTGATTCTAAAATCAGTTGTATAGTTTTCCAGTACAATGTGTTAGTTTTTTTGTTGACAGTAAAGAAAAAAAAAGTCACATTTTTTTTTAATAAATAAAACATGGAATAATAAAAACAGTTTTTAAGGTGTAATCATAAATTCAGTTGAGGTCGTGAAAAAATGATAATATTGGATATGAAAGTATTAAAAAATCCAATACAGTAAACACGAATAGTGTTTTAATTCTCGGAAAGAAAAAGTTTACCTGAACTAATTTCGTTATCATGTGTGTGTGCGTGTTTTTAAATAGTAATTTTTAAATCAATTATTATTTTAATTAAACAATTTGATTCAATGAATTTGTGTTTGAAAACATAATGACTAATAAGATTAAGAAAATAAACAAACTCAGAACGTTTTAATAAAAAGTAGCACGGTGAATGCCAGCGTTTTGTTTACAAACGCGCCATCTTGCGTCCATACTCAATTAACGGAGGGAGGGAAGCAATTCAATGGTTAACCCTGGCTGTTTAATCAGTTTTGTCATAGTTATATTAACTACGTAACGCATTTCATGTACGTATATATATAAATAATAAAATAAATAATTATAATTTATAAGTAAGATTATTAGCGAGCAAAATAGCGTAAATATATGTGGAAATCTGAAGAAAACAATCATGAGTGTATATTTGCGAATACTAATTTATTAGAAGTTCAAAAGCAATTGATTATGCAAATTGAAAAACGCGCATAGTGTTTATGGCGGTTTTATTCATAGCATATAATGAAGATGGCGGACTTATTAAATAGTCATACTACTCTGATGGAGTTTCGGCTTCAGACAGACAGACAGATACATAAACTCCATTATTAATATATAATATATATATATATATATATATATAATTTCCATATATATATATTATATATATATTATATATATATATTCTATCCACATAAATTGTTCCGACAAAGTTCGTTGAACCCTCTCGATTATCTACTGTCTGTTGCCAGCTTTTTAAAGGCAGAAATAGAACTTAATTTCCCCTTAATTACGTGGTAGTTACCTGTGGCCGTAGGGATAGAGCGATAGCTTGCAAAATGTAGGCTGATTCTGTTAACTGGGTTCACGGCCTACGACCGTCTTATATTATCAATTCCTTTACTGGCTTGAAATGCCGGCGTATCTAGGTGATAATAATTTAATATTTATTTATAAATATCGTTATATATATAGGGTGGGCCAAAATAAGGGTCCTATCTTTAAATTTGAATAACTTGAATTTGAATAACTTCCACAAAATAAAAGTTAAACTCACCAAACTTTATGTGTGTGTAGACTGACCCTTCCGAGATTTTTTGAAATAAACAAAACAATTTTAGCCGAAAAACACTTCTTAAAACTTACAAAAACTAAAGTATTGTTTTTTACACTGTTTTGAGTTTTTTAAGCAAAAATAATGTTTTCTAAATGAGGGTACGTTCCTTAGGGCTAATACGGCTCATGCTTGCTTCGGAAGGGGTCCTTTACTTATTCTAAAAAAAAAAAAAAAAAAAAATCAATAAATAAAAAAGTTATGAATTCTTAAAAATAGGACCCTTATTTTTGCCCACCCTATATATATATATATATAGCATTTTTTCTTGGAGACATATTAAATTAAATTTTACAGATAACTTTTGCCTGCATATCTTTTCTTTGATCCTTTCCAAATTTTTGTTTAATCTTAGAATTTCACGTTGGAGTTGGCAGATGTATTTGCCGTATTCGTTGCGTGTCGTAGTTCTTTAGGTTCCTCCTGGAGACATTTACACAATTAGTACGATAAATACACCTCTCAGTTCCGGCCTAAAACTCGAACATTAATCAGAAATTTGGAACCAAATCAAATAAAAGATATGCAGACACAAGTTATCTGTAATATATATATATATATATATATATATATATATATATATATATATATATATATATATGGGAAGAGAAGGATGAAGGTAATCCGACGTGATGGTAAAATGAAAAAGGAAAACCAAAAACTGGATGTTTTTTTATGTGTACATCAACGTTTCGTCTTTATTTATAAGACTTCATCAGGATGATGATATAGGGAAAAGATATCATGCAAGCACGGATACATGTAGGGTAGACATGTTGGGAAAAATAAAATAAAATGAAAAGTAATGGCAGCGTCTAGCTGGACGTCCGTACTTGTTAGAGAATGAAAAATGAGTGGGAGAAAAAAGGGGAAGGGTGGAGGGAGCAAGGACTACTGTGGCTGGCGATGAGAGAAAGAGGTGGGGGATGAGCAGGGGTAAAATGGATGGCAGAGAGAGATTGGAGGACGAGGGGGAGGGGGTGTTTGACCAGATGGCTGTGGTCGAGATTGAAGCGGAAGAGTGAGTTGGAATGTTTGTGTGTGTGGGGTGTGTGCAGGGAAATGGGGATGGGTAGAGAGGGAGGGGGGGGGGCTGTGATTTTGGTGGATGGGCGAAAGTTATAGTCTTAGAGAGCGTTTGAAGAAAATGAGGGAATTTAAGAAGAGGTATGGGAGAAAATGGATGAGAGGGGGAAGAGGGAGGATTTGTCGTGATAGGGTGTGAAATATTTGAAATATTTGGAAAATGATAGCAATGAGTGAGGGATTGGAGTGGGTGGGGGAGGGGGTGATTGAAAGGGTGGGTGAGGAATATATTTGAAATATTTGGAACATGAGAAAGTTTATTTGGACTGTAGTATTAAAAATGTGAGGGAAAAAAAAAAAAAAAAAAAAAAAAAAATGAGGAAAAAATAAGAGAAGATTCAGGGAGAAAAGGGAAGGGTGTGGGTGAATGGAAGAGTGTCATAAGGTTAGAGATGAAAATAAAAGTTAGCCATGATCAGGCAAAAGACTTTGTTCTGTGAGGATGATCTTGCTTATTAAGGGTGATAGGTTAAAGAAACCATTTCGCTGCTTGATAGTAGTGGAGGATGTGATGAGTGCAGTTTCCAATAATCTTCGCCGAGATTTGTTGTGGATGTGTTTAGTGATTTTGGCTTGTTCAAATTTGAATGCATGACCATATTCTAGAGCATGGGAGAAAAGTGCACTAAGAGGGTTGTTGTTTTTTATATCCCTTTTATGTTCATTTAATCGTTTCTTTAATTCACGTTGTGTTTCTCCCACGTAGAATTGATGGCAATCATTGCAAGGGACAGTGTATAAGCCGGCATGGGATGTGGGTGTTTTTTGGAAATGTCTGGATGTGTTTAAAGTTTGTTTTATGGATTGAGAAGTGGTTTGTACTATTGGAATGCCTAGTTTGTTGAGCGTGTTGCATATGGATGTGTTATTGGAATGCGTGGGTAGGAGAAGGGGTCTGTCTATGAGAGAGGTGTTAGGGGTTTGATTTTTTTGTGTGGTGTTTCTGGAGAATATTTGGAAGGCTTTTTTCTTGGCATTTAATATGAAATGTGTGGGGTATTGCAATGTTTTTAGGGAATTAAAAATGTATTTTATTTCTTCATCTATGTGTGGGGGGCTACATATTCTAAGGGCGCGTAGGAAGAAGCCTATAATTATACCTGTTTTGATCTTGCTATGATGGTGGGAGTAGAAATGTATGTAGTCATTTTTGTGAGTGTTTTTGCGGTGTACCTTAAATTCTAGTTTATTGTTGGACTTAATTATAAGAGTATCAAGGAAGGGAATAGAGCCGTTTATTTCAGTCTCATGGGTGAATTTTATGGAGGGTTCTACTGTGTTGAGTTTATCCTTAACATGAATGATTTGTGTGTCTGTGGGGAGGAAAATTAAAATATCATCTATGTATCTAAAGTATTCGATGTTAGGAGGTAGTCTATATTTGAAAGGACCGGATTCTAAGAATTCTAAAAAGAGGCAGGCCAATACACCGCTAAGGGGGTTGCCCATGGGGAGTCCAAATTTTTGTTTGTAGAATACTTCGTTAAATTGGAAATATGTTATGTCAGTGATGAGTCTAATTATTTCTATAAAAATGTTGGGGGGAAAAGGTAGGTCGGTTTTTGTTTTCTTTATATGTGTGTGAAGTAAGTGTAGGCATTTTTTTACAGGTACGTTAGTGTAGAGCGAAGTTATATCTAGGCTGTGTATATTTTTATTTTCTACGTTGATGTTTTTTATTCTGCTAAGAAGGTCGCCTGAATTTTTTAAAATTCGCCACTGGAATACACTCTAACACCACTACCAACACAGTTCTAAAAATTACAGACACACTGACACAGATTTCACCAAAGGCTTCATTCAAGGCATAATCTCAACTACCACCACTCTCCCTAATGACCCCGTCTTACCCAAGAGATACATAGACACTCTTAAACACCTAGCTAACAACAACAACATACTCATATCACCATCTGACAAAGGAGGGGGCATAGTAATCATGGACAAAAATTCATATATCAAAAAAATATCTACTCTATTATCCGACGAAAACACATACACTAAAACTGACCAAAAAACTATAGATAAAAACATAGAACATTTTAACAAATCTTTCAAACACCTAATTAAGAACAACAAAAAATGGGCATCAAACATTGAGTATCACCCTATCATTCCCACATTATACGGGCTCCCCAAAACCCACAAACCTGACACCCCCATGCGTCCAATTGTATCAAGCATAGGTAGCACCACACACAAAATCGCACGGGCCATAGCTAACATCCTCACTCCACTAATGGGTACCATCAGTCCCTCCCACATAAAAAATTCAGGCGACCTTCTTAGCAGAATAAAAAACATCAACGTAGAAAATAAAAATATACACAGCCTAGATATAACTTCGCTCTACACTAACGTACCTGTAAAAAAATGCCTACACTTACTTCACACACATATAAAGAAAACAAAAACCGACCTACCTTTTCCCCCCAACATTTTTATAGAAATAATTAGACTCATCACTGACATAACATATTTCCAATTTAACGAAGTATTCTACAAACAAAAATTTGGACTCCCCATGGGCAACCCCCTTAGCGGTGTATTGGCCTGCCTCTTTTTAGAATTCTTAGAATCCGGTCCTTTCAAATATAGACTACCTCCTAACATCGAATACTTTAGATACATAGATGATATTTTAATTTTCCTCCCCACAGACACACAAATCATTCATGTTAAGGATAAACTCAACACAGTAGAACCCTCCATAAAATTCACCCATGAGACTGAAATAAACGGCTCTATTCCCTTCCTTGATACTCTTATAATTAAGTCCAACAATAAACTAGAATTTAAGGTACACCGCAAAAACACTCACAAAAATGACTACATACATTTCTACTCCCACCATCATAGCAAGATCAAAACAGGTATAATTATAGGCTTCTTCCTACGCGCCCTTAGAATATGTAGCCCCCCACACATAGATGAAGAAATAAAATACATTTTTAATTCCCTAAAAACATTGCAATACCCCACACATTTCATATTAAATGCCAAGAAAAAAGCCTTCCAAATATTCTCCAGAAACACCACACAAAAAAATCAAACCCCTAACACCTCTCTCATAGACAGACCCCTTCTCCTACCCACGCATTCCAATAACACATCCATATGCAACACGCTCAACAAACTAGGCATTCCAATAGTACAAACCACTTCTCAATCCATAAAACAAACTTTAAACACATCCAGACATTTCCAAAAAACACCCACATCCCATGCCGGCTTATACACTGTCCCTTGCAATGATTGCCATCAATTCTACGTGGGAGAAACACAACGTGAATTAAAGAAACGATTAAATGAACATAAAAGGGATATAAAAAACAACAACCCTCTTAGTGCACTTTTCTCCCATGCTCTAGAATATGGTCATGCATTCAAATTTGAACAAGCCAAAATCACTAAACACATCCACAACAAATCTCGGCGAAGATTATTGGAAACTGCACTCATCACATCCTCCACTACTATCAAGCAGCGAAATGGTTTCTTTAACCTATCACCCTTAATAAGCAAGATCATCCTCACAGAACAAAGTCTTTTGCCTGATCATGGCTAACTTTTATTTTCATCTCTAACCTTATGACACTCTTCCATTCACCCACACCCTTCCCTTTTCTCCCTGAATCTTCTCTTATTTTTTCCTCATTTTTTTTTTTTTTTTTCCCTCACATTTTTAATACTACAGTCCAAATAAACTTTCTCATGTTCCAAATATTTCAAATATATTCCTCACCCACCCTTTCAATCACCCCCTCCCCCACCCACTCCAATCCCTCACTCATTGCTATCATTTTCCAAATATTTCAAATATTTCACACCCTATCACGACAAATCCTCCCTCTTCCCCCTCTCATCCATTTTCTCCCATACCTCTTCTTAAATTCCCTCATTTTCTTCAAACGCTCTCTAAGACTATAACTTTCGCCCATCCACCAAAATCACAGCCCCCCCCCCTCCCTCTCTACCCATCCCCATTTCCCTGCACACACCCCACACACACAAACATTCCAACTCACTCTTCCGCTTCAATCTCGACCACAGCCATCTGGTCAAACACCCCCTCCCCCTCGTCCTCCAATCTCTCTCTGCCATCCATTTTACCCCTGCTCATCCCCCACCTCTTTCTCTCATCGCCAGCCACAGTAGTCCTTGCTCCCTCCACCCTTCCCCTTTTTTCTCCCACTCATTTTTCATTCTCTAACAAGTACGGACGTCCAGCTAGACGCTGCCATTATTTTTCATTTTATTTTATTTTTCCCAACATGTCTACCCTACATGTATCCGTGCTTGCATGATATCTTTTCCCTATATCATCATCCTGATGAAGTCTTATAAATAAAGACGAAACGTTGATGTACACATAAAAAAACATCCAGTTTTTGGTTTTCCTTTTTCATTTTACCATATATATATATATATATATATATATATATATATATATATATATATATATATATATATATATAGTTAATTACACATATGTTGATAAAATTATATAAACATTAGAACAGCCTACGCGAATTAGCCTGCGTTTCGATACTAGTGAATCCCTAAAGAACTGTGAGACCAACTAAATATTAAATCGTCTCAAAGAAACCAGATGAAATAAAACAGAAAATCAGCCAGCAAAATTGACTTCTTTCCTACAACTTTTGAAAGAAGTTAAATTTGTTGGCCGGTTTTCTGCTTTATTTTATCTCATTTCTTTGGGACAATTTAATATTTAGTTGGTCACACAGTCGCTTAAGGATTCACTAGTATTGAATCGCAGGATAATTCTCGTAGGCTGTTCTGATGTTAATCTATCTATCTATCTATCTATCTCTCTCTCTCTCTCTCTCTCTCTATATATATATATATATATATATATATATGTGTGTGTGTGTGTGTGTGCGTGTGTATATATCTAGGCAGCATCTTCTCTTGCAGGCAAGTATTGTTGAATATAAGAGACAACTCATGTCTAGATATCCTTTGGTAGATCCTTTTAATAGTCCGAATTAGGATCTTAGTTTCGGAGGGGAATTGGCTGATGAATTTGCCATAGTTTAGATTTGTCTCCCAAGTACTTTCAGACCCATCCGGGTTCGTCTTCAGGGGAATGAGGTTGATCAGGTACAGACCATGTGTTAGTATTATAGAAGGTTTGGGGAAACAAATCTAAACTATGGCAAATTCATCAGCCAATTTACCTCCGAAACTAAGATCCTGATTCGGACTATTGAAAGGATCTACCAAAGGATCTCTAGACATGAGTTGTCTCTTATATTCAACAATACATATATATATATATATATATATATATATATATATATATATATATATATATATATATATATATATAATTTTTCTAATTTCGAAATATCAGAGATCTTGACTAATTTTAGAAATGGAGAATATTGCATTAATAGTAAATAATAAATTCTCAACAAATAAAGCGGATGTCATGACCGGAAATCGAAACAGAAACCTTGAGACCTTCAGTCTGATGTTCTATCAACTGACCTATTCAGACTTTCTTATAAATAAAGCTTAAAACATTATCATAACAAAATAATTATAGCCTTGGCGTGGCGTCATAGATTTATGATTTACGTCATACATGAATTCAAATATAAACGATAATAATTAATAAACAAATCAATACGGTTTGAAATTATTTTAATAATCAATAACAATTTATTTTGCTTTAACTACGTATTGTATGTTGTTCTATCACAATTCTATAATCCTCCCAGTCTAGCAGAAATATGGGATCGGAGGGGAGGACATATATGTTCTAGTTATATAAAGTTTAAGCCGAGTAAATAATAATAATTTAAAATTATTAAGCGCACGGAGGGTGTTTAGAAAACAGAATCTTGAAATTCTCTTCGATGAAGTTATTTTATTAACACCTTTTTTCAGAAGAAGACGTGACAGAAATGCTTTCTGTCAAATTGCGCTGTTTATTCAATTTTTTAGATTTTGTATTTAATCAAACTGAACCCCCTCTAAAAATACCAGCATCACAAAAGGCCCGTCTTCTGGCGTCTGCGTGTCTGTCTATTCTCCAATTGCGTCACATGTTGTATAATCTTTTACCCCCGACACATTCCATCTATCTGGCGCTGATAATCACCTTACGAAAATAGGCTGTCTGTACCTTAATTCACGGGGGACAAGACAACCTGGTAGAAGGCCAGTCAATGTTTTACAATCGGATTCAGTTTCATTATATTCCGTGAGAATATTCACAACGTAAAAGGCAGACAAAAAGTCAGGCATAGACATAAGTTTTATGTACCAAATATTACTGGACTGCAGAAAAGAATTGTGAATTTGATAAACGCTTCCATGAATGGCATTTCTGGTAAGTCACTCCGTATTAAGAAAATGGAGGATTGCACGAATGCAGGAAAAGCATCGAATTAATAGAATAATATAGGAGTAAATAAACTAAATGATAGGAAATATAGGAATAAATAAATTATAGAAAATATAGGAGTAAATAAAATAAATGATATCTAATTTACAAATTTTCGACCGAGTATTATTCAGGGGCGTTTCAGAATCTTGCGTATTGAGTGAAGGTGGTTGATCGCAGTTTTTCGTTTTTTTATCAGAATACACCTATTCTACCAATTTGTTGTCCGTGTAGCAATATTTGGACGTGGATGTTTTGGAATTTTTCACTTAAAGTTTAATTAAGTAAGTAAAGTAGAAAATTCCACTAGAAATCTAGGAGTACAAATTTAGCTGACGTGTTTAGAATATGATATCATGGATAGGAAGTCCCAAGTTAGACATAACCTCCCCCACGCTACACCTTGTTCTCACGCTATCCTACTCCCTCGCGCTCCTCCTTCTTACGCCGTCCTATTATGCGACCCTGATTTGTACCATTCAGCTCTCTGATATCAAGGCTAAATTTAGAAAGGGTCAATAAACATGTCTCATGCCCCCTCCTCCTCCTTCGTAGTTTAAATTAACTCTGCCCATCACCAATATTTTCCACCCACACCTTCCACAGTTATTGTAATGACTCCCACCATCTCGATGAGCCTATAACTGATTTTTATCATAAGCGACCTCTCTTGGCTTACATAAACTAGCTCGCCCCCTCCCTAGTGATCTTATAACTCAAACCGCTACCATTTTCCCCACACTCTCTACTGTTAATTAAATTCCCGACCTCCACCATATATTTGTGTCTCATAATTTTTTTTTTATAAGCGGCCCTTCAGGCCTACATTTGTTTACAACATTTTGTACTTGTGTGTTATTTTCTTAATACAATCATCCTGAGGAAGTCTTGGAATAAAGACAAAATGAAGATGAATACATAAATAATATTCTTGGTGTTCATTTTTTCAAATTTCCATATATATATATATATATATCGTTGTGATTAAATTCTTGGAACTAATATAGATAATGTTCTAATTTTGTTGATCGCAACTCACACACACACACACATATATATATAATATATATATATATATATATATATATATATATATATAATATATATATATAATATATATATATATATATATATATATATATACATATATATCGCCCCAGAAACGATCGTACACAAACAGTTGTTATGTTGAATTCTTGGAGTACAAATACATGATCATGTAATAAAGTTTACACAAGATGTATGTTATATGTATTTAAATGAATAAATGCGAAAGTTTTTATCATTAATCACTCCTATATTATAATCAAAACGGGTTAATGGTATTTAAATCAATAATACAACATAAAATCTTGATATTTTGTATATGTAGTGACGATTAAAAATTAAGAGATAATCTTTTGACAGCCTAATGAGCATAACTATTTTGAAATCATTGATAATTAATTAATGTTTAGTATTATTAATTTGGAATTGCATTGGCTATGTTTGCTATCTATATGCAATAGTGTCGTCTATATTAACAATAATTAATTACAGTTATTTAATAAATAAATCTGAAAAAATAACTAAAACACTTTAGTTTTAACGCTATGCGCTTGCTGACGACCTTACCGAAGGTTGTGCCTTGCTACAAGCGAGTCAGAAGCGAGAAGAGAAAGGGGGAGAGCGTAGTTGTCTCGCTTGCTCTCTCTGCCACTTTTCTCTTGCACTCTGTTTGCAGTTTTTACATTTTTCGTGGAAAATAAATAAATAACTTTTTTTTATTAATTAAGTTAATGCCTAATTCATAAATTTTAACAACAAACTTATTTTTTAATGTTTACGGAAACCTTTTCAGTATTCTCATTGACAAATAAAAACACAAGTTTTGTAGCAATGTGATTTGTTCAGATTATGAAAAAAATAGCGATTCATATTTTAGTATGATTGTAGATTAACATCATTCTTTACCCCCTCCTCAAAAATTGTTTCTACCTTTTTTTACTTGATGAAAAAAAGAAAAAAAAACAACAATTATTTTATAATTTAAAATGGGGAAAATTTTCATATATAAATTCAATTTTTTGGACCAGTTTTAGGGCAGTTAACAAAATTCTTCTTCGTTATTAGAGTTAAATCCGCTGCATTTTTGTAGGGTGGCGTTACTTTTTAAGAGATTACGTGTGGTTTGATGACCCTGCAATACGGACTTAGGGTTAGTGGTAAATACATTTTGTTAAGTTTCCTAAAAAATACAATGGCGCGGAAATGTGGGAACATTTTATGTTAAATATATATACAATTGATCCCTCACTCTAAATTCTAAAATATTGTCGTTTTCTTCTTTCCGTTTTCTATGGTGTTAACACGTAATCTCCTAAAAAAGCAGAATGTCATTTTTCGGGTTGTAGAAGGATGTTAATCTGCAAATTTACTCATATTTAATTTTTTTTAAATCTTTATTTTTTTCTATAGGTCCCTTTTTCATTTTAATTTTAAGTAATTGATTTTAGTTGTGTTTACTATTCAGGTGAAAATTAAATAAATTACTTTAAAATGATCTAACTATTTAAATATTTTATTTTTATGGCATGAATAAAAAATATTGAAAGTTTGGATATTATTGTAGATTAACACCCACATCACACCCCACATCACCCCACCCATTCAACCCCATCCCTCCCCACTCTACTCCACCCCACACTCGATGAAATAAGATTCTACTTTTTCAGGCGATTACGTGTGAATACCCTGAAAAACCTGGCCCAAAGAGAAACAACAACAAATATTTTAGAATTTAGAATGGGGGATCAGTTTAGCATATAAATTTAGCGTAAAATAATCATCTATTTCCATGCCATTCTAGGATATTATGACAGATTACCATTTTTTGCCATTGAAGATGAATTATGTGCGTTATTTTGTCTAGGGAGGAGAGTCCTTTTTGTAGCTATTGCGTGTGGTTTTACAACCTTGCCAGTACAACTTAGAGTTAGTATTAAAAACATAGTAACAACCCTAACAATCTAGAATAACCTTAAAAAGAATCTCATTTTAAAGAGGGGAAATTCAACTGAGGATGTTAATCTAACAATTTTACAAAAGTTTATTAAAACTATAGAATTTTCTGAGTAAAATTTTTACAAAAGTAACGCCCCTCCTCCTCCCAATTAATTGCTACCCAGAGGGCAAGTAAATTTTGATGTATATATATATATATATATATATATATATATATATAAATATATATATATATATATATATATATATATATATATATATATATATATATATATATATATATATATATATATATATTAAAAAAGAAGTGTGGTAAATTAACTACCATCAAAGCTGGTAATAGATGCAATATTTATTTTATTGTATTGCCTTCCGATATAAATCGTGCAATCTCATCCTCTCTCTCCCCTCTCTCTCTCTCCCCTCTCTCTCTCTCTCTCTCTCTCTCTCTCTCTCTCTCTCTCTCTCTATATATATATATATATATATATATATATATCACATATGCTGTCAATCTCCTCCATCTCGATTTACGTCTTAAATAGTTCATCCCCCCCCTCTCAAGAAATGTATTAAATATGCTGTCGCTCTCTCTATATATATATTGAAATGGTGAGTGTGAATTTCTCTTTTTTCATTTTCAAAAATGTAATCACCTCGCTTGGATGCTTGGTGATTATGTGATTCCGTGTTATTTTATATATATATATATATATATATATATATATATATATATATATATATATATATATATATATATATATATATATATATATATATAGTAATCCAGGTAAAGTAAACATGCACAGGATAAAAATCTATAGAATTTCATCAGAGCTTATAAAAAGTGCTCAATATCAAATATATCTTTTATATATATGATTATTTTTATTTATACAAACATGTACAAAATCTGCGACACTATTATGTCGATGTTAGAAACTGAGATCTCATCAGATAGAATGAAAATTCTATCCTTACCTCAGATCATATATATATATATATATATATATATATATATATATATATATATATATATATATTATATAAAAGATATGTGATTTTTCCTTTTTGTATGTTTCGTGATTTGTTAGATCTGTCCACGAATCTCTATAAGAAAGTTTGTCTGTCGTTTCGCCTGTTGGTCTGACATGTGTCGGTTCGAAATAGCATTTCATCTCTACATACGCATATTGAACTGACACTTTTAAAAATTTTAACCATGAGAATCCATTGAGACAATGATTTTTTTAATATAGAAAACATTGTCAACTCATTCGTAAATGCGACCATGCATCCCTATAAGATACTCCGTCATGCCAAAGTTTGAAATAGCATTTTCATCGCGAAACGCACATAATGAATGGACGTATCTTCAAAATATCACTCCTCATTGTTTATTTTCGTTGACTGGTTTAAACTGGACGGAGCTATATTTAAACGTCCCTGACCTATGGACAAGATGTGGCTAATTATGCACATAAACCCGTGCGTGACTGTTCTGCTAGTTGCGTTAAGCGTATTCCGCTGGACACTGCCATCTCACATTGTGTTATGCGTGGAATTAGTCGTGTTTCACGTTCTAAGAAGGCAACGAATAAACGTGGCAAGCTCGAGGCATCCTATCTTCATTTCGCTAAAAGAGGGAGAAAAAGACAAATTCGTGAACTGTTTCTAATTCTTCTGTAACAATAGCTATTGTTGTTGACGATTACATTACGTTGATAACAGATCATAGAATGTTAAGCAACCTCGAACCTGGTTAGTACATAGATGGGTGGCATTTGGGAATACTAGTTGCTCTCAGTAAATACATGTGTATAAATGTACCAGCCTTAATGGGAGTTTAACTGGTAAAACATTAGCTCTCTGGCTGTATATTTAAACTAGTGTCACACACGCAACCACCAAGCTGCCGTCATCATAACAGAAACATTAAAGGTCACCATAGTTATTCATACCTTGTTTGGGTAAAAGGACAGACTATTTAACACACAATAACTTCTAAATAAAATAAAAACAATAAAACAAACAAAAAACATATAATTTATATAAAACGCATTAGAATGATTTTTTCCACCGAACCTGGTTAGTTTTAACGTGTGAAAATGATTTGTAAGATTTTTTTTACTGTTTCAAAATTTTTACCAATAGTTTCCCCGCTTAACTTTTTTACCGTTTAAAAAACCTTTCGCTACGTTAAAATTAGCCGGTAGATTTTATAACTTTTCGAACAAACTTTGTTTTTGCGAATTACCTCAGTTAAGAAGAATTTCTCCTTCTCTAACTGAGAACAGAACAGATGATGCATAGTATCAGAACATATTAAATATGTATTTCAGTGTTTTCTTAAATAAAATTGTGTTGCGAAAACACATTAATTATGTTTTGAAACCAAGACATTTATTTAATCATATTTTTATTTAAATCACAAACAGACTTTACTCGAGTCACTATTTCAGCATATGTGAATGTTCCTAGAAGTTAGGAGGCAATGCTGTTTAAGGTAAAGAGGGAAGTAGTTTTGTAAGACTTATTAAGTTCCTTATAGATTAGTTTTTCTATGTTAAATAATTCATTTAGTAGTAGTTTTTTTTGTTTTGTAAACAGGGAGGATGATGTCTTGTTGTGTTCTGACTCTTTTTGCAAAATTGGCATTTTTACTTGTTATACTATTCGAAAATGTGTGTTGTTTTTAATTTTATCTTCTTTATTACATTCAGCATGGCATTCTCAAAATCATTCAATTTATCATTATGTTTCGGGCTTAAGTATGTTTTTAATATATAGAATCAAGCAGCTTGTCTTTCCTTTGTCTTTTGGTCTGTGGATGAATTTATGGGCAAAGTAAACGATGAAGGGTCTTCACCATATATGGTTTCTGCTAGTTTAGTTCATGGTGAAACTTTTGCATCTTACATTTGTCAGGAAAGCGTTTAATGATTTTACAAATTACAGAAAGAATAGGTATAGTTTTAGCAGAAAGTGGGAGAAATTCTTTGTTGGGCATATCGTAATAGGATAACATGCTCTAGAAAACTTAATATTATTTATGTATTTTATAAAAGAGTATCATAAATCTCTCTCTCGATATATATATATATATATATATATATAGTACATGTATTGTATTAGTTTCAGTAGATGTAAATCCGTTGAAACTCAAGTGTTTATAAAAAGTGCTCAGTAACAATTAGAGCTGTATACATATATATATATATATATATATATATATATATATATATATATATTTATTTATAAATAAATATTAATTATTTATTGCCTACAGACATCGATGTTTCATGCTAACACAATCTTCAGTGCAGGAAGTTAATTCTCAACGGTCGGCGGGCTCGATCACAAATCGCCACTGATTCGTAGTCAAGAGCGTTAACCCCTCGGTCATAGCGAATTCGCTAATAATTAAGGAGGAATTTAACTTTGTAAATACCGAGTCGGTGGATATTTTCAACGGGCAGTTAAACGTGATCTTACAACAACAAACTGTGTTGGATTTCGCATGAAGCTATTAGTACTGCTTGTTATTAAACTCACTTAGAGTGCCCGGCCTTTAGTAAAGGGGGCTTATATATATATATATATATATATATATATATATATATATATATATATATATATATAAGGTTAGCCAAAAATAATTGGACAGTAAAACACATTTTTTCTCGAAGCATAAGAGGCAGACTTCAAAGCTGTGTAAATCAAGAAGGAAAACAGTTTGAACACTTGCGTTGATAAATAACATTTAATTTTCATTAATATAATTGTTTTATTACATGTAATTGTATGTATAAGTGATCTCTAAATAAATGTTTTTTACTGTCCACCTACTTTTGGCTCACCCTCTCTATATATAAAAATTATTTATTTAAAACTATAAATTATATATTCCATACATGTACAGTTTTTAAATAAGTAATTTGTATTTTAACTCTCGCATTCTTACGATCGAGCATTTTATTGATTTATTTTCAACATACCCCGACGAAGTATATATATATATATATATATATATATATATATATATATAATTGCATTTGAACAACCATAGGAAAAATCTATCCCAAACCATGATGTTCATTATTTATTCTTACAATTTCTTTAGTTCAATATTTTAGTGAATACCTGTATTTCTTCTTCGTCTCACAACCAAATTAAACTTTTTTTTTACCAAATTTAATACCTTTTCTATATCTTACGCGCGTTCCACGGCAACGTCAAGAGAAATAACAAAATTGCTTCCGAAATTTGAAAGCGTAGTTTTATGGAAACCCCCAATATATACACAGCACCAATCGCAACTAAATATCCGTTTATAAATATCGACACTCGGATCGCATCACTTATCAACAAATATATGTTATGTTCTACGCTAATATCCTCATGGTGCTGGTTTAGTATAATTAGACCGGGATAGTGTAAAAGAGAGTTGGATAAAACTACAAAGTTATAGATTATTAGGACCTTCTGTAACTAAAAAAGTCTGATCTTCCTGAATACATTCTTCTAGAGTAAACCATTATTAGACTATGTTAGTGTTCAGGATAGTTGGAGAAACTTACAAGATTATAGATTATTATGGACTTCCGTAGTTAAAAAGATTTATTTTCTATAAATTCCCCTAAGAGTAGCTGTTAACGGCCTTTACCTTGTTTCTCGTTGTATTTACTGCCGTGTCAGTGTGTGCACTTTGATGATCGCATCAGGCACGCCTTCTTTCTTGGAATCCGTGGATAATTGCAATGGTGATGCAATACTTCATTGGTCACGTGCGCATGCACACAGAGACAAAATGGGGATTAAAAAAGATATTTTTGCGCATGAGCAGTGACAGTTATCCATTCAGCCTGCGTTCCCTTCATGCCAAATCGGTCCGGCTTCGCGAAACAATAGCTGGGACCAGATATTTTTCTCCCAATACGGAACCAATTATATGCATATAATTTATCAAGTATGCACATAAACATGTGTACCACACAAGAAAGGCATGCATTTGAGATTTCTCTGGTGATGCATAAGAAAATAAGAAACATTCATTTTCTGTATACACAGGCATCTGTGTATTTCTTTGTATATTGATACACCCACGCACATAATCAATTCAGAGTTATTACTAGGTAATAACGTCTGTATATAGTACTTATGATGGAAACCTTGGCATGCCAATGTAAGTCAAACATATATATATATATATATATATATATATATATATATTTGTTTTTTGTTTAATTTTACTTCAGTTGAAGTTCTCAGAAATCAAGGGGCCTCTACCTGGGGCTAACACTTGATCCCTATATGAGATACATAGATATTCGAATATTCTATTAAATTTCTCTTTTATCGTTGAAACGTTGAGTTAGTAAAGAAGTTAAGAACATTAGTTTTAATTTTCCTCTCCCCAATTGACCAGTTGATTATGTTATAGTATATCTTTCTTTTGGTCTCTTGGTCTTACCGGATTCTAGGACCAGAATTCATCTGGTCTGGTGGAGTATCCAGCTAAGTGTTGTAACTTGAAGTAACATTACTTAGAGAAGGTTCCATATTCCTCGTATGAGCTAATGTCAAGGTGATCTTATTTGGGCTTCGAATACTATGTTATTTTGAATATTTGGTCAGGGTTTACTTGTAGGAGTAAGTATCCTTATGTCAGGTCGTCCTGCCAAACAGAGAGACCGAAGACACTTGAGAATGGCGTCTAGTAGGTAATTCAAACTCTCCAGTAGGTAATTCAAACTCTCCTGTAGGTAATCCAAACTCTCCTATATATATATGTGTGTGTGTGTGTGTGTGTGTGTGAAAAATTTAAAAAAAGAAAACCGAAAAATGTTTATATGTTCATCGATGTTTCGTCTTTATTCTAAAACTTTCTCAAGAGTTGAAGAAAAATATAGGAGTCAATATTTAAAAATACGTAGTGCGTCTATGCTATGCTAATAATGTTTTTATTCTTTTAAACAAAAATAGACGTTAAGATTCATAATATGTGTTGCGTTTATGAAGTGGAAAGAATGCTTTTTAATATCGATGATATGTACAAAATTTTGTCGAGAATGTGGTGATAATAGCTAGCCTGGATCTATAATTCATTTAAAACAACTATACGTTACATATTTCAGAGTCGTAAAACGGTTAGAATGGCTTTTTAAATAAATTAAAAAAACGTCTATCGCCCATAAAGAATCGTCAGCGTCCCGAAATGTAACACACAGGGAGGAATGGCGCTTGGATTTACCGTTAGTCGGTGACTTGCTGAAGTGTCCTTTTTAAAAAAAGTACCGGTATCAGAGTTATAATTTTGTTAGGTAGGCTTTATTTAGTGTTTTATTCTATTTGTTTGCTTCTTTTTTTTTACTTATTTATAGTTTTGTATTTTTTAAGTGTTATTTTATTTAATTAAGTGTTTTATTTCATTATTTATTTATTTATTTATTTGTAGTTTTGCCTTGTTTTTAAATTGTATTTTAAAAGTTGTATTTTAAAGTAGTATTTTAAAAATGTCTATAGTCCACAAGAAAGCTTCAGCGTCTCGTTATTAATATATGGGTCTTAATTACAATTAAGTTTTATTTAAAATAATTTTATTAGTGCTGATGGATGTTGTCTGTTTCAAAAATGTGTTTATTTTTAGGGGTAACTGTGTGGCGTGGTTTATTGATTAAATTCTGGGTGAGATTAGTTTTATTTATTTTTTGTTTATTTATTTATAGTTTAGTACATTTTTAAGTGTTTTATTTAATTTTTTATTTGTTTATTTATTTATAGTTTTAAAAGGTATATTGATGGGGGTCTATATTTGAGTGGATGAATTGCTATGAGGTGGCTGGATGTTGCATGAGGGTATATATTTATCAGTGAACGGGTTTATTTAAGAGATATCTAATGTATTAATTATCATTGCAATATACACCGGCTAACGGTGAATCCAAGCGCCATTTGCTCCTGTGTTTACATTTCGGGACCTTGGCGATTCTTTATGAGCGATAGCCGTTTTTTATTTTATTTTAAAAGCCAGTCCATCTGGATTAAACCACAGTACGTCTCTTAAATATGTAACGTATAGTTTTTTTTTAATAAATTAGTTGCATTTAGATCTCACTTTTTTGCAATCGAGCACTATATTGATTTCTTTTCAACATAACCTGATACACTATATATATATATATATATATATATAGTGTGTAGATTTCAATTTTGTGTAGAGAATCTGAATAACAGAGCTCAATGTAATTTAAACAGAGCAAAACAGAATTATAAAAAGAAAAACTATACACACATTAAGGTTGTACACATAATAACTTATTTCGACCCCTTTAATTAGGTCTCCTCAGATGTATAGACAACCACGTCAAAAAAAGTTTTTTTTGACGTGGTTGTCTATACATCTGAGGAGACCTAATTAAAGGGGTCGAAATAAGTTATTATGTGTACAACCTTAATGTGTGTATAGTTTTTCTTTTTATAATTATATATATATATATATATATATATATATATATATATATATATATATATATATATATATATATTGTGAATGCAAGACTTTTCTATGTTAACCGGTCAAAATTCAGGAAGGGGACATTTTGTCTTCAGCACCGTCTTCTCCCGGAAGACATGCACACGGGGAACTGTTTTGCCCCATCACCGCCTGCTTGCTCAGAAGCGGTCTTTTTCAAATTAGCCAGCATGGGATTCGGACGTCCGATGAGCTTGCGTTAAACGTTGGTCATTCTGGGACAAGTAGCTTGGTAAAATAGAGGTAAGCAACGCAGAGTTCTCTGAACCTATTTAAGTTTTCGCTTTCTTCCAATTTTATGTGTTTTGTTTCTTAGAACATGTTTGTAAAACTGATTTATTTCCTGTATTTACAGTTTTACGGTGAGAAAAAAGGTGTTATATTCAGCGTTGGCCACGTGCGCGCACAATGAATACATTCGCCTGTACTACTCGTCTTCCGAGATTTTTTTGTCCCAGATTGCTTGCTGTTACACATATATATATATATATATATATATATATATATATATATATATATATATATATATATATATACACACATGTTAAAAAGCTCGACTGAAATGGACTTAAATCATATTAAAAAGTCAAATCTTTTAACTTTAGTTGCATCAACAGGGGATAAAAATACCTTAACTCAATCATATTAATATATATATAAAATGAAGCATTCCAAATCTTGAAAATCTAGTGAATACTGCAGGTGTAATTTAGCTGAACGATTGGGACTTTAGGTCTCCCAGAGCTCAGATATTATAACTCAGTAGAATACAAAATTTATCAATACATAATCAATACTACGTAATCATGCTCCAAAAGTTCAAGATCAACACATATTTATGTGTACATATGTTTTATGAATGTTTAATAGTTTTATAAAAAACCCTTAAGCACCAAAAATACCCTATCACTTAGTAACATGTCCAGGTAACAATGAAATTGTTAAGTGACTAAAACACACACAAAGCAAAAGCAAGAAAATCCAGAGAAAATATCTTCTTGTTTTATACCTTTTTCATTTTTAATGGATGACTATAATAATTATGCTACAGTGTCAAATTTATATATTTGTACAAAAATGTAGATTCGCTCTTCAATATATTGTTCCAGTTTATAACAAGTTCTATCAAATATTATATTTTAATAAATAATATATATATATATATATATATATATATATATATATATATATATATATATTTAAATATTTTCTTTGTCGGACAAAACTTTAAAATGGCATTTAAGAGACAATATTTATTACTCATGATGAATTAAGAAATTAAAAAGATGAAAGGGCAGCTGACCGGTTTCGTACCTCGCTCAATAGAGCCAAATATCGAGGTATCGTATAAAATAATATTTTAAAAAATGCTATGAGAATTAGCGAGGGAAGGGGTTAAAAAAAGAAGTTCAATCAAATAGAAACAACATTAAGCCCGAGGAGATTTTCTCTTTGCTGGCAAAAGGGAAGGTCTCAAGGACTTAATATAGATTGTTTCTAGGATCTTGAGATGATAAGGAGAGTGCGACTTTACAGGCACAGGTGCGGTTATTTATAAGATGTTCACCTACTGACGAACCATAAGTATTATGTAAAACGTCCGTTGGTAAATAATTTGCATTTCGAATTTTTGTGGGCACGTGTTGTTTGACCCGGATTTCTAATCTTTGTGACGTCATCCCAACGTAGTGCATACTGCAACTACATTTAAATAAATAAATAATAGAATTATTGTAGTGTGGAGGAAAGACATCTTTTCGAATAGAAGTCAAGATCGGTCGGGAGGAAAAAGCAACTCGTGTATTCGCAGCAAAATAACATTGTTGTACAGACAAAGAGATTTGTTTGACGAATCTATCGCTAATGTTACCAAGCCAAATAAGGCGAAAGTAAATAGGGCATCTGTCTACAGAAGCTGATTTGCTTTTGTAAAAATTTGATATTTTGGTTTTAATGGTAGATTGTACAATGTCTAAAGGATAGCCATTGTTGCAGAGGGTTTTAGTGATAAATTTAATTTCTTCATCCAGTTTGGTCTTTGAACAAATCTTTAAGGCCTTATGGGTAAGGGTCTTAATAAGATTAAACTTTTGTTTCGTGGGACAAAATGAGTCCCAACGAGTGTAAAGACCAGTAATGGTAGGTTTCCGATATACTGACGTCAAGAACCGAGAGGAAGCTTTATTAACAAATACATCAAGAAATGGGAGTGAAGAATTGGCTTACTTATCAATTGTGAATTTAAGAGCTGGATGAATATTGTTAAGGGATGTAAAAAAAGTCCGCTTCCGTTTCATTGTTGAACAGACATATATATATATATATATATATATATATATATATATATATATATATATATATATATATATATATAGTAAAAAGAATTATCAATGGCAAGAAAGCTATACAGAGACGTCCATGTTTCACTCCAGCAGGAAATAACCAGTGTCTGATGGCTTAGCCTGATAAATTCCCGTGGAAATTAAACACTGACGCCTCTGCGTAACTTACTTGCCATAGATATATATTCATACTAGTACAACTAAGCTCTAATAAGGTAGTGAACGCTGTTGAAGTAATTACTGAAAATATATAAACACAATATATTATATCACGTGTGTATGTGCATGGAAGGCGGCGCAAGGGGGGGGCTCAAGCCCCCTCCCACTTTTTGACTTGGCCCCCTACTTTACGGTCATCAATAATAAAGTTATATATGCATGTGTTTAACCCCCCCCCACTTTTTAGGAGAGTCCCCCCCACACACACTTTTATAAGTGTCCTGCCGGTCCTGATGTGTATGTACATGAAATAGTACATTATATATATATATATATATATATATATATATATATATATATATATATATATATATATATATAAGTGTATATGCATTTAAAACCATATTTAAATCATGTGGTAGAAGAACTAAATCCGTATACGAGTATGTATTACCCTCTAGTATGCAGAAATATTCTGCATTCTTTTTTCTCGGCATTAAAAAAAATCGTATAGATAGCTCCTGCGAGAAATTTCTAAACGACGCTTTAAATAAATTGTTTAAATTATTATTATTCATAAACTCCCCCCTCTCTCTCACACACACACACTCTCTTTCATTCTCTCTCTTTCTTTATATATATATGAATGTGTTTGTGTGTATTTATTTGTACATTCACACACATATATTGTGTTAACCACTTTTTTACAGAAGAACATTATCCCTAAAAACTGCAATACCCGATGGTGGACACGCAAATGTCTCAGCAGCCCTGATTTGCTTTTACAAATTTTGCTGCAGATATGATACGCGATAACTGGCTTCTGTTTGTACATATCTATGTTCTTTCCCAGTTTCTCTCTTTGCATACTTGGTTGGTGCCCTATGATTTAATCTGGTTGAGTAGACCATCGCTCTATAGATATGATCTGCCACTGGCACAACACACGTTCAGGCTGAAGTGTATCTGGAACGTTGAACACGCACCGCTTCCGCAGAGAACGTCTCTAGATGGAGTACCGTAGTTCCCCTGCCTCAAATATCCTACATCCCTTAAAGATGTGCATCTGTCAAACGGATCGCTTTGAAACCGTGTTCTCTTCGTTTCCACATTCATGCTAAGGGCGTTAAGGTAGTGTCTTTGCCGTCTTTGTCTTTGTGATTTGTATATCGAACGTTTACTCTTTTACAGTTGACCATATGCGAGTTGCTTATCACTTTTATGGCAGACACACCAGAAGTGTTCGGTGTGAGAGATTTTTCTTTTTGTTAATTATTCCTTAACATATTCCGAGGTCACGGCTGCGAGCGTGGGGAATGTACAGTCCATAGTATAACACTTTCACCGTTCTCACTTTTCATTGTGCATTTGGAAAATCTACTCTGAGAATGGAAATAGGGTTATCAAAAGTTTCTATGGTCAGATGGTGCTACAAAACTGAGCCAACTATCTGTGAATGTGGAGAGGAGGACCATACGATGCAGCACTGCCTTGTCTGCCCTCTATTGCCCAACCTGCGCAGTTTTTAAAGATCTTGCAGAGTACAATAATAATGCAAAGTACTGCGTAAAAAAGTGGGAAACATGCTCCAAATACACGCAAAGTAGAAGAAAACTTAAAAACCATATTACTGCCAAGGATTATATAAGAATCGTACAATCTCAATAGAAATATTACAATTAAGATATTTTCTAGATAAGTAATCGCATTTTGTTCATCATATTCATTTTCAATTCCATCATTATGTTAGGGGTAAACATTCTTATGTAATCTAGTCTTGGATCAAGGTATTTAATTCCTTCCCACCGCAGGAATATGTGGCACAAGGCCGGAAGGTGGGAGTCAGGCCAGCGCCACTAAAGAAGGGGTACTCTGGCATATAAAAAATAACTGGATAGCCCCGTTGGCATTCCCCGATCAGCCCACAGCATGCAGCAACACATACACTTACTTCACCTCAAAGAGGGAAGGCAATGGCTGAGAGAGTGGACCTCCTAGGACTACCCAGGACAAATACCTCAGCCCGACAGATAAAAGGCAACTGAAATGGCCTAGTTCCTGCCGGACTGATTGTCGAGAACGAACCTCGGACTGGTATTGACCAGTCAGAAGTCTCTAAGCAACTGACGTTACAGAGAGACCGCACGGGCTAGTGTGGACCAAACATTGAGAAGCATGCGCTTCCAGTATTTATGGTGAGTTGAAGAGTTCAAGTATCTGTTATAGGTAAGGTACTATCATACCTCAACCGAAGCCTAACCTCAGCAGGAAAACCAGTATCGTCTTCTTTTAGGATTGATCATGATAATATCCGGATACTTCCGTTTCCTTTTAGACAGTTGCATTTTAGGGGCTGCTTGGGGTACTGGTATGTCGAAAGTATCGTATATAGTACTCATAGCGTCTTCTTCCTGTGGAGTGCTGTCAGTGTCATTCTCCATGTATGCAGGTTGATTATCGACACGTCTGAACCCTAATCTAATTGTAATTTTACATTTTTATTCAGGATTTTTACCTGAACATATTTTCTTATATTTATGCTGTCCTTATTGTTTGTTATTGTGGATTTAACACGAATTGTATTTCCTCTACTTGTTCTATAATGTGAAACTTTGTGTCCCATTTTATTACAAGTTAGACATGTTTTATAACGCTATGGGCAATCCATCACCCAATGAAGGGATCCACAACGGAAACAGGGGTTAGACGGTATTTTATCCTGGTTTTGATAGGACTGGCTTTTTTTGTAAGAGCGTGAACATAATCCCTCTTTTTGTTTTGAGTTGTTTTTGCAGGAAAGTTGAAATGTGTTTTCTGACGTACCTTTCTTATGTGCGAAATGCCCGACTCTTCAGTGTCTTTCAAATCTTGTTTAACACTTATAAGTCTCTGGCAGTCTTCAGCTATTTTCTGAAGCGTAAAATCCGGTTCACTTTCTAACTTGTTCAGAACAGAACCATACGTTTGCTTTCTGCGTCTTTTTCTGATACAAGTCCTTGCAGGAAATTTAAACGTTTAAAGTTATCCGCGCTGAGTTCACCTAATTTGAAATCGTTACAGTGGGTATTAATGATTGATGCGAACGTTGTTAAATCCTCTCCATCTTTTTTTGACTAAATTAAAACACTTCCACCGTTTGTGGAACATAGAAGTCTTGGAGCTAAATAATTCTAAATAATTCTGTTTAAAGTATATAAAAGCCGCTACCCTACAGAAAGAGGCTACCGAAAACGAATGAAACATCTATGGGACATTGCTAGTGACTACCATACAACGGAACAAAGGATAGCAGATCAAGCAAGACAGATCCTCAAGCGAGGATGGTTCTCGGAGATGGAACTGACGGAAATCAGACAGAAGGCTAATGGCGAAACGGAGCAAGAAACACCACCAAAGGAGAGACCACAGAAAGAGGACGAGCAAAACATACACACTGAAACTGAAGAGATTGAAGACTACGGAATCACAGAACCAGGGGAGATAGAAGACTGCAGAACCACAGAACCTGCTGAGATAGAACTCAACGAAAAAGAAGCAAGTGAAATAGAGAACATTAGACGATACATAGCAGAAACCTAGTAAAAGGGATAAACACATGGGCTGTATCACTAATAAGATACTCTGGACCATTCATAGGCTGGACCAAAGAAGAACTCAGGCACCTTGACCAAAGAACAAGAAAACTAATGACTATGCACAATGCTTTGCACCCAAAAGACGACACGGACAGACTCTACGTGAGAAGAAATGAAGGAGGTAGAGGACTGGTAAGTATAGAAGACTGTGTGGAAGACACCAAAAAAGAGCTGGAGAAATATGTAACCCAGAACACGGAAAGACTGATCACCACAGCAAGAGACACCAGCCCAACAAACAACCCCGGAAGCACTGAACCCAGAAACAAAAAGACAAGAAAGGAAAAGTGGGAAGAAAAACAACTACATGGACGCTTTATAAGACTCACAAGCGATGAAGCCAATGAAAACAGCTGGGCATGGCTAAGAAAAGGAAACCTGAACAGAGAAACGGAATCTCTGCTGACGGCCGCACAGAACAATGCGATTAGGACAAACTTTATTAAAGCAAAGATAGATAAAACCCAGGAAAACAGCAAATGCAGATTGTGTGGACAAAGAGACGAAACGATAAATCATATAATAAGTGAATGCAGCAAGCTAGCACAAAGGGAATACAAGAACAGACATGACAGCATGGGGAAAGAAGTACACCGGGAAATGTGCAAACAACTGAATTTCGAATATGCAAGAAAACGGTACAAACACAAACCAGAAACTGTACTAGAAAACGAAAAACACAAAATCATATGGGATATGAATGTACAAACAGACAAACCCATAACAGCAAGGAGACCGGATATGATAATAATCAACAAGAAAGAAAAATCCTGCAAAATCGTGGACTTCGCCGTTCCAGCAGACCACAGAGTGAAGATCAAAGAGACGGAAAAGAGAAGCAAATATACTGAACTTGCCAGAGAATTGAAAGGAATATGGAACATGAAGAAAGTCAGTATAACACCAATAATCATAGGAGCACTAGGAACAGTCCCCAAAAACATGGAGAAAAGACTAGGAGAAATAGGAATCAAAGGGATAACTGAGACCATACAAAGGACAGTAATGATCAAAACAGCTACAATCCTGAGAAATGTCCTCGAATGCGGAAACCAACCCACATAAGCAACGAATGGAGAACAAACACACGGAAGCACAAAACAGAACCGGGCGCAAAATACAACCGCACGAGAGGCGCAAGCATAGGCTGACGCCACGAAAATTATAGACAGAGGGTCGAGGAGGGAAAGCGCAAAACCAGACCTCCACTGGAAGAGCGCGGACAGCTCTGGGACCTTGGGAAGGCTTGTTGCCACTCGGGCCCCAGAGGGGACCAATGGCCCTTATCAGCGGGAAATCGTTGGTAGGTGGCTGTTGCGATTACCGCAAGGTCATCAGCGGTGATGAACGAAAAGAGGTGGAGCATACTGGAGGCCTGAGGAGACTTGTTGTCACTCAGACTCCAGGTAATACCACAGGTTGTTGGCAGTGGGCGATCACTGACGACGACCAGTGTGATAACTCCTAGTGAGTAAATAATAATAATAATAATAATAATAATAATAATAATAATAATAATAATGATGATAATAATAATAATAATAATAATGATAATAATAATAATGATAATAATAATGATAATAATAATGATGATGATGATAATAATAATAATAATAATAATAATAATAATAATAATAATAATAATAATAATAAAGAGGAACTCAGGCACCTGGACCAGAGGACTAGAAAATTAATGACCATGCACAATGCACTACATCCAAAAGACGATACGGACAGACTCTACATGAAAAAAAACGAAGAGGGGAAGAGGACTGGTTAGTATAGAAGATTGTGTGGACGACTCAAAAAAAGAGCTAGAAAAATACATAACTCAACACAGGGAAATCCTTATCACTACAGCAAGAGACACCGTTCCAACGAACAACTCGGGAAGCACCGAAACCAGAAACAAAACGACAAGAAAAGAAAAGTGGGATGAAAAAAACTACATGGACACTTCAGACGACTGGCAAGAGAAGAAACCAGCATGGCTAAGAAAAGGACACTTGAACAGAGAAACGAAATCTTTACTGATGGCTGCACAGAGCAATGCAATTAGGACAAACTACATTAAAGCTAAAATAGATAAAACCCAAGAAAAACATTAAATACAGACTGTGTGGACAAAGAGCCGAACCAGTAAATCATATAATAAGTGAATGTAGCAAACCAGCCCTAAAAGAATATAAGAACAGACATGACTGTGTGGGGAAAGCAGTACACCGGGAACTGTGTAAACAATTGAATTTCGAATACGCAGACAAATGGTACAAACAAACCAGAAACAGTACTGGAAAACGAAACACACAAACTCATCTGGGATATGGATATACAAACAGACAAACTCATACAAGCAAGGAAACTGGATGTTATAATAATCGACAAGAAGGAACAATTCTGCCCAATCGTAGACTTCTCCGTTCCAGCAGACAACAGAGTGAAAATCAAAGAAACGGAAAAACGAAGCAAATACACGGAACTAGCCAGAGAACTGAAAGGAATATGGAGCATGAAGAAAGTCAGAATAATACCAATAATCGTAGGAACACTAGGAACAATCCCCAAAAACTCGGAAAAAGACTGAGAGAATTTGGAATCAAAGTGATCAGTGGAACTATACAAAGAGAGCAATGATCAAAACAGCTACAACCTTAAGAAAAATCATTGAATGCGGAAACTAATCCGCATACGCTACGAAGGGCCACACGGAATCTACTACAGGAAGAAAACCAAACCACAGAAAGAACACATCACAAAGAAAGAAACAGAAAATGCAAGAAACATCGGTTTATAAGCTCACCCCACCACAATAAATTACACCGGCCTCAACTGACACGACACAAAAATGAACCAATGAACAGAAATAGCAAGAAACACCATCAGCCCCCCCCCCCAAAAAAATAATCAGCTCCTCCTTTAATAAATAAATAAATAAATAAATAAATAAAAAATATTTTAAATAGATTTTAAATTTAAAAAAAAAAATGGTACCAGCCTAGGCTGACACCACACAAAATATTTGCATTGGGTCAAGGAGGATGAGAAGACCGAGGAGGAACAGCACAAACCAGACCTCCAGGCAATTCCCGATAGGGGCGCCTCAGGCGATTGGCAATAAACTAACTCCTGCTAAAAAAGAGAAGATAAAGCCTGGGAAGGGTGCACCTCCTAGTACTGAGCAGGACCATATTTTATTGCGACAGATGCTACAGCGACTCACCCTCCGTCGCTCTAATTGCCGATGACGTATGCTCCTCCATCTTATATATTTATCAAAATGCTTTTTCGAACTGAAGTGACTGATCAACCGACCTACTGTGAAAAGCTCTCATAGGGTTACGAGAATGCATTTAAAAGGAGCCGTGTGTGTCATGGTGATGGACCACTATTGGCGACCTGCTAATGGCATTTATTTCTTTCCTACTGTAGAAAGGTCAGGAAAGAGGGGAATAGGAAAAGCGAGCACACCGGAAGAGTCGTGCATTTTGACTTCGCAAAAAGAGCCTGAGCAGCTCTGCCGGCATACAAAAAAGGAAACGGTCATATTTGTTGCTGTCGGGCTGACGTATAGTTCTGTTCAGTCATAGGAGGTCCACCCGCCAAGACTTTACCTTTTCTCTGAGAAGGTGTCAGTTAATTGGTAATAGCCTGAGGCGTTCCTCCCGGCGAATACTGACGTGGCTGTGCAGGCGTTTTTGTAGATAAGAATGCACTTCACCTAGCGGTCTGATTTTTCAAAACTCCACCTGACCTTGTGTCTAACTTCTGCAGGAGAGATTAATAAACGTACCCTTTATTTTCATTAGTATAAATATTTTCTGTCTTTCTTTACTTTGTTCTTGTTCTTTGTTTCTGTTTTCCTTTGTTCTTTCTTTTCATCTTTCTTTCTTTCCTTTGCTCTTTCTTTCTTTTGTTCTTCATTTCTTTTGTTTTTTTCTTTTTATTCTTCTGTTCTTTCTTTCATTATTTCTAACTGTTTATCTTTTTAAAATTCTTTTTTGCTTTTGTTCTTTTCTTTTATTTGTTCTTGTATTCGTTTGTTCTTTCTTTTGTTTTTTTGTTTTTTTTGCGTTATCTTTCTGTTTTCTTTCTTACATTATTCCTCTTATTTTTCTGTTCTTTTCTCCTTAATTATTTGTTTGTTCTTTTTTCTTTTGTTTTTTTTTCGTTTTATCTTTCTTTCTTTCTTTCGTTTCTTCGTTATTTTTTTCATTTTCTTTTAAGTTTTTATCTTTCTTTTGTTCTTTTATGCTACGTTTCTTTTGTTTGTCTTTTTCTTTTTTTTTTCTTTCTTTGTTTTGTTCTTCATTTCCTTCTTTCGTTTGATCTTTCTTTAATTTATTTTCATTCTTTTGTTATTTTTTATCTTCCTTTTGTTTTTTCATTCTTTATTTCTTTTGTTTTTCTTTCTTTTAATATTTCTTTCTCTTTTCGTTCTTTACTTTTTGGGTACTTCTGCAGTTTACAGACTGCGCTGAAATAATAAAATTATTATCTAGAAACCCATTCTTACCATGGGGAGGGGCCTTTATTAACTATTCTGTACTTTCACCTAACAATTTAATTTAAAAAGTTAATAAAAGATACCGAAAAAATTGAATTTAACTTGAAAAGCCTATCTAAAAAATAGCACGGTCTGTAAAGTGCAGAAGTACCCTTTTTTCTTTCTTTCGTTCATTCGTTCTTTCATTCTTTCTTCAATTCTTTATTTCTCTCTTTCGTTTGATCTTACTTTGTTTCATTATTGCTTTCATTCTTTCATTCTTTCATCTTTTTTCTTTCGGTCTTTTCTTTTGTTCTTCCATTCTTCATTTCTTTTGTTTGTTTGTTTTTTTCTTTTGATCTTTATTTCTTTTGTCCTTTCTTTCTTACACTCTTTCTTTATTTTATTTTCGTTTTCCTTTCCTTCTTTAATCATTTTTTCTTTCTTTTCATTTCTTCTGTCTTTCATTATTTCTTTTGTTCCTGTAAACAGAGTCGTAAACAAAAGAACAGAAAGAAAAGATATAGAAAGTCAGTTTCTATATTTTTCATTACTTTCTCTTCTTGTGTTTACTTTCTGTTTATCTCATTGTCATCGTCAGCTCTTCGCCCCTTAATTACTTGGCAGACGTAATGCATCATTGTATGACGTCAGGTAACCGGAAATGACAGTTTAATGTTTGGATGAAGCTCATCAAATTCCCACCGTTATGAAATGGATGAGCTGAATCCAGACAACAACAAACTGTTACTAAACTGTAAACGGATCGACGCATTCCTTACATCCGGCAAATATACGCATGCGCCGACCAACCATAAGTACGGGCAAGTGTACACATGTCTCTACGATTAGGGTCGAGTACGCAACAACTGATACAATGTAGAAACTAAAAAGATTTTAAATATGAATTATATATGAGTCTGTTTTATTAAACGTTAACATGAAACGGAAAATATATTCTATGGGCAGGGCTACCCGGCATTGCCTATGTATTATACTAGACGTGCATCTAACGTACCCGTAATCCGGTGGATCACAACCACTTTTTATTCGAATTTGATTTCATTTAAAATGTGTAAATTGTCACATAACTTGCATAACTAAATATAAGTTTCTTTACCTCTATATTATTATTATTAGTATTATTATTATTATTATTATTAGTAGTAGTAGTAGTATTAGTATCAGTATTAGTAGTAGTAGTAGGTCATTACAAAAATAATGGCCGTTTTCAGAAACATACATTTACTCATGAAATTCTTTTCACCTCTCCAATACTCTGTAAATGACGTGAAACTGTTGCAGCGATGACAGCAACTGTCTGAGACATTTCTGTGACACTTTTGCTCAACAAGTGCTTGCAATTGTTCATTGTCAAGATTACATGGCCATCCTCTACCTTCTTTATCGTCAAGGCTCTCATCGCCGCTACGGAATTTCTGGAACCACTTTCGTACGGTCTGATCACTTGTGGATCCATCTCCCTGTGCTCTATTTACATTGCCAGATGTTTCTGGTGCATTGTGTCCAAGTTTGAACTCATGCAACATAAGTAGGCCAAAGTCATGTTTTGCCATGTTCATCATTGAGGGTCTTCTATGCTTCAAAATACTTTCTATCTAAAAATAGTTACAAATTATTATTAAGAACACATTAAATATTATATGTTAAAATTTATCAGCAATAAACTACAAATTCTTTTTAAAGCCCAGCGCTTCAGGCGACTATTATTTTTGGAACGACCGAATATTAACTCACTAGGAGTTTACACACAGGTCATCATCGGTGATTGCTCATTGATAATAACCGGTCGTGTTCCCTAGAGTCTGAATGACAATAAGTCTCCACCTCTTTCGATAACCATTGCAAATGACTTTGAGTTATCGCAACAGCCGCTTACCATTGATTTTCCGCTGGCAACAACCATTAGTCTACTTAGATATTTAGGTGGCAATACATCTCCCCAAAGGTCTCAGTACTCTCTGCACTCTTCAAGTTGATGTCTGGTTAATGCTCTCCCTTCTTGGTCTTTCCATCCTCCTTGACCATTCACGGCCATTTCTTTTTCTTTTTATAAAATTCATAATCTTCTTCTTCTTCTTCTTCTTCTTCTTATTATTATTATTATTATTATTATTATTATTATTATTATTATTATTATTATATAAAAGTATTATTACTCTGTACATTTCCAGTATAGAAGAAAATAGACTTATTATTATTCCATCTTATTTACGTACGTGTTTGTAATGTGTACGAACACACGTCTGTAAATTATATGGCTACGCTTAGTACAAAGAGTCATTATTTCTCAAAATGCTCACAGAGACATTAAGAAATATTAGAGGGTAATTAAATTAACATAGAGTGTGAGGGAGTGAGAGAAATACATATATAGCTAAGAGGGAGATTGATGACTTGTTCAGTTAATTATAAATTACGTCTAAGTAAACAAAAAATTAAAATAGCTTTATTTTTTTTTTCAAACATAAATCTATCCCTAAAGTAAATTGACCTACAAGCAAAGTAATTTTCCACCGAAGTACTTGAGACTAAAAGTTGTTTTTTTTATCATATAGATTTAATGGTTGAACAACTTCAAAGACTATATATATATATATATATATATATATATATATATATATATATATATATATATGACGAAAAACATTTTAATATTTAAAACAATATTTATAGTTAAAAACTCCTTTAAAGATGTAATAGTCTTAAAAGTAGAGCCCTGTTTAAAATTGAAAAGTTTGTTGTCATTTCTGCGATAAGCAAGTGTCGCTCGAGCGTTGAATACTGTAGACAACAAGACACTTCCCCCGCCTCCCGGGTAAGTGTATCTTAATTTCAATTACTGTCTGTATCGATTTCTCGCGGCCTTGTGGGCCTGAGCGTTTGTCTCGTGATTCTAGCCTGAATCTACGAATTGCGTTCGAGCTCATGCGACCGCTTGCAACCGCCACTCTTACACTGGTGACGGTAAGAGAGCCTGAAACGACGTCGTCCGTTAGTGAAAAAAGCACTTTAATATTTAATATATATATATATATATATATATATATATATATATATATATATATATATATATATATATATATATGGAAAAAGGAAAAGACAAGAAATATTTTTTTATATATTCATCAACGTTTTGTCTGTATTGTAAGACTTCCTCGGGATGATAATTTGAAGAAAAATGTCATGCAAGTACGTCGAAATTTTGGGTTTACATGATGGAGTGATAAGGGAAAGTAGTAGCCGTGGCTACTGTGAGCGTTGGATGAGAGTCCATGCTGCGAGAAGTCAATGGTCGCGCGAAGAATGAAATGAATATGGAAAGCTTTGAGTGGGTACCATTAAGGCAGCAGTGAAATAGGGAGGGGTGAGAATATTAGTAAATTTGCTATAGGGTAGGAGAGATTAAAAGGAGCCTGAGAATTTTGTCGTGATAAGGTGTGGCATGGATTTTTAGAGGCTGGGGAAAAAGAGGAGGGAAGGGGGAAACTTTGTGTGTTTAGCATCTAGGTGGTATCATAGTTTTAGAAAAAGATTTGAAGGAATGAAGATAACTTGAAAATAAGCGGGGCGGAGGGGTAAGAGTGTGAAGGAAATAGTCAAAAATTCACACCTGACCACAACAAAAAGATTTTTGTTGTGAATATTTTTTTAGGCTAAATGAAGGGAGGGAGGGAGGAATATTGACGAGGTGGCTATGTCAGGAATGTGTGAGTATAAGTGTGTTTGACAGAATGTGTAGAAGTTTGCTGTGAGAATAGAGAAAAATGATTTTAATTTGGGGGGAGTGATAAGTAAAATGTGGTTTCGTTCAGGATGTATTGATGGTTTGAGAGTAAATTGAGAGCAAAAGGGGTTTAAATATCTAAATATTTGTAAGAATGTGTAAATTGTGTTAATTTGTAAGGTTATTATTTATGGTTAAGTAGTTTTGATTCGTAGCGGGTGATTCATGAGTATGTGAATGAATGTATATGTGAGAAAGGAGTCAGTACGTAAGAGTTGTATATAAGTGCAAGTGAGAACGAGAAGAAGAGGGGTTAGCCATGATCTAGGTTTTGTTTTTGTTCGGTCAGGATAATTTTGCTTATTAAGGGGGGATAGATTGTAGAAACCATTTCGTTGTCTAATGATGTTAGTCTGTGATGAGTGCTGTTTCAATATATATACTAGCATATATGCTCCCTTCGGTCGCATATTTTTGCTAGCCTAGGATGATCATATGATGAACGAACATATACTACACTGACTCCCAAATGAGGAGGCAACAACTAAGAGCCTCATCCCAATAAAAAGGGGGAGTTAATACCTGGGAGAATGATATCATGACAACAGAACAGATACTATACTACCCACCCCTATTCAAAAGATAATACAATAATAGATTTAATCATTTTTTCATTTATTTACAAAAGTCTAGCTATAAAAAACATAATGTGTATGGTTCCTTGGCTTTTAAGCTAAAATCAAGACGTTTTTCTCACGATGAAAATATTGCGTACATATAAGAAATATGACAATGCAAAATTACAACTCTAAATTACAGAATATTAATTTATTAGGAGCTTTGTATAAGATAAATCTTAATTTAAAATCTACTATATATGGCATTTCAAATATCATGTGGTATCAGAGAATATAATAAGCACAACCTGTTTTGATGTCAATATAGTTAGAATAGATAAAAAAAATTTCTGCATTTATTCATTTATATATATATATATATATATATATATATATATATATATATATATATATATATATATATATATATATATAGGGTAAGGTACACGATAAGTCATGAAAATGAAATGCCGTGGTAGACAAAATGTTTGAAAGAAGAGACAAACAGAAAACCGGTCAGAAAGCGGTTTCGTTCCTATTAACGAATTTTTTAAAATTTTCTCCTGCTTTCTAACCTGTTTTCCGTTTGTCTCTTGTTTTCAAACACACACACACACACACACACACACACACATATATATATATATATATATATATATATATATATATATATATATATATCTTTTCACAAGAACGTGTGGCAAGACCTAGCGATAGTGCGATTCGAAACACAAGACCGGTAAAATTAATTCCCCGCACAGTTTTACACCACTTTTATATATCCTTTCGGAGATTAAAATCAATAAACTTGGCCTTTTTTCCGTAACGCTGATTGTATATGCGGCAAGCCAAACCTGCATGTAATCCATGGCACCCATCTAACTTGAGCAATTATGCTTTCACATTGTTAAATATATTTGATCATTTGCGAGGCCGTGCTGTTCTCAAAACCAGATCATTATTAGATGGTCGACGAGTGCAATTGCAACTACTGTTACCCGTGGAATAGCAGGATTTGTGGTCAAGGTTTACTCCTCTAGATCCGTCGTGTTCTGTCTATGCTCATGCAAATTAACATGATGCTGTGCACGGACAGTCATTCACTATGGAGAGGCTATTTTGCGCATTGCATAGTGCTGCTATGCATGGAGACCAGTCGATTTCACCCCCGTTGACCAACTAGGAAAGTGACTACCCAACTGCAAAACCTTTACTTTGCAAGATACAATGATAAAAAAACTTCATGTCTAGAATACTTATGCACATTTTGATCAAAATCAATTAGATGATTTTTGTTCTAGAAATGTCTAAAATTAAAACCTTAAGCTTAAGAGGTCTTAAGAAGAAACTGAAATTCAGAGAATCTTGCTTACTTGATGTCTAATGACTATGGATCAAAGTCACTGCAAATCTTATATATTTGAATTTTTAAATGAGAAGTTTGTGCCCATATAATGCCCCCTAAACCCCTGCAAAATATCCAAAAGAAACTGAATTTTTAGGAATATTTATTATTTGATGCAAAACACATATTGTTTAAATTTGACTAAAATCGAAGGTATCTGAATTTTTACAAAGTAATTCCTCACCCGCTTTACCTCTTTTGCATTAAACTAAATTAAACTAAATATAGCCCACATTACAACCCCTTAGATTTAGCATCTGAGGTTCAAAAGTCATAATTATCGGTTAATTAATTTAGGAGTGAATCCTGTGCATACCAATAGATAAACATATAAGCATATCTAACTTTATAAAGATAGAGACATATATTTCATCCACGGAAAGCTGTTTCGCCGTATTACGCATCCCCAGTGCAGCTAGAAATCGGCAGGTGTTAATAACTGATACCATTTTCAACAGTCGAGAGTCGTAACCAAAAATGGCATGTAAGGGAAATGTATAAGTTCTTATATATATTGGCAATTATTAGGCTACCTGCGTGCATTTTTCTTTCATGAATCGTTATGCATTTGTGCTAAATATATAGTTTCTTTTTTGTTTGTTTGTTCACGAAATTCTGTTCGGATTTTGGAGATAGATCTGCCGCATAACCATATATATCCTGGAACTACATTACTTTGATGAGTATATTTCATTTTGATCAAAGACTGTACGGTAATATAGTAGTGTCTATTAAATTGAAAGTACAACATTTTACTTGACAATTATAGTAATGAAGAAAAAATAGAACTGATAATGTGAGGTTAAGGTTGGAGCAAAAGTACACAGGGGTTTTCATTCATTTCAGGGAAACGCCGGGTGTGCCGCGAAGAGATTAAAGACGATACATTTACGAAACAAACATTATTTCAAGCAATGTATTTTCTCTCCATCTCACGCAATCGATGAGAGAGAAAAGGAGAAGATGTTGGCAATGCTACCATAGATATCTTACGATAAAGGATGTGTTGTGCCAATTTTTGTTTTGGGAAAGTGTATCCTGTTTGTCGGATCCGGACTGATTTCACGGATTTAAATATAAAGATAGGATGAACGCGACTAAATAACATAACCTTGTCTGAAACATAACAGCATATATATATATATATATATATATATATATATATATATATATATATATATATATATATATATATGTATATATATATGTATATATATATATATATATATATATATATATATATATATATATATATATATATATATATATATATATATATATATATATTATACACGCGTCGTTGAAGACCACGAAGTTTTCTTTCTTCGCTATCTTTCTTGTTAATTTCTCGACGCGGTGGGCGATTAACAAGAAAGATAACGAAGAAAGAAAACTCCGTGGTCTTCAACGACGCGTGTATAATAAATGACTTGCTGCCGAAATACACACACACACACACACACACACACACACACACACACACACACACACACACACACACACACATATATATATATATATATATATATATATATATATATATATATATATATATATATATATATATAAATTAATGCGCACGTTTATTTTCCACCTATCCTTACTTTATTAACACCAAACGGATTATTCTAATTATTATGTAATTCTATGTACTAAATAACATTTTGAAATATCGTATACATAGTAATCTGCAAAAACCCACAAACTGTTTAAGATTTTCTTAATTCTAATATTTTTAATTTGCATGTTTACTTTTGAAACAGTTTATAATACATTAATATTCTGTAATATACATTTGTAATTTTCATTGTAATATTTCTTATATACAAGCACTAGTTTAGTCGATAGTAAAACGTCTGATGTCACCGAGAAGCTGAGAACAGATACTACACTTACATTTTAGCCAAAAGGCAAAGGAACCATGAAAAATAATTTTTTTATGACTAGGCATTTTTAAATGAATAACAAAAATTGATTAAATCTATTATTGTATTATCTTTCAATGGGGGCATGTAGTGTAGTATCGATTCTGTTGTCCTAAGACCGTCCCCCAGTAATTACCGTTTCCCTTTTTAAGGGGTGGGGGTAATCCTCCAAAGTATTACATCCTCCTTGTTGAGAGAGGGTAATGTAGTATCGGTTCGGTTGTCATCAGTTTTGCATCATGCAACGATGTACTCTTGTACAACAAGAAAGTAATTCCAAAAACAATTATAGAAGAGAATCCTGAAGGATTTTCACATTGGCCATCCGGGGGCAAATGGGATGAAAAGTTTGATGCGCAGCTTCGTGTACTGGCCTTAAATGGATCAAAACATTGAGAACATCGTAAATACGTGTAAAAGCTGTACCTTGGCGGCAAAGGCACATCATATCAAACATAGTCAGTGGCCAAAAATGGACCGACCTTGGTCAAGGGTATACGTGGATTTTGCGGGTCCGTTGGAGAGATTTTGCCATCTAATTGTAATCGATAGTTTTTCAAAATGGCCCGAAGTGTTACGATGTAAAAAGTCCACTACGGAGGTAACAATAAACCTCCTGCACGAATTGTTAGCCCGTTTTGGGGTGGTCGATTGTTTGGTCAGTGCCAACGGAACGCAATTTACGTCCTCCGACTACAAAGAGTTTCCCGAGAGTTTCCAGATAATACGCATAACAACTCCCCCGTATCATCCTAGGTCAAACGGCTAAGCGGAGCGTTTAGTGGACACTCTCAAAAGGGCCATGAAAAAAGCTCGCGGAACTCCCACGGAAACGGCCCTGCAGCAATCTTTACAAGTGTACAGGATCATGCCAAACGTTAACACACCATCCTCATTACCTCCTGTTTGCACGAAAAGTGAGATCCGTTTTTGACAAATTACTGCTTAAACAGATCAAACAAGGTTGAACTTCTATTGTACAAAAAACGCTACATCCCAGGGACAGAATATATTTCAAGATGTTTAAAATTCACACGTCTCTCTAGGAACTTGGTACGATACTAACTAGAACTGGAAATATGGTTTACATAATCCAAGGGTCTCAGTTCTCTCATAAGAGACATCTAAATCGAATTAGGAAACGACCGTCGGATGACACGAATAGCACTACCCGAGTAGAAGAAGTTATGGTGATCATATATAATACTTTCGACATACCAATACCCAGGTCTTTACGCGCTCCACTACTTTTGGAGCTGCTCCCGCTCCTGCTCCAACGCCCAAAATTGGAGCTGGCTCCTCTCACGCTCCCCATTTTCAAATTGGAGCCGATCCTGCTCCAACTCCTATAAAAATAGAGCGGCTCTTTTTCAGCGCTCCATAATAAAAATATACCTTCTTTCATAAACGTTCTATTCTGTCAATAAATCTCTATGCATGAGTGGATGAAGTGTGTGAGGTGCGCTGAAGATTTCATCAATTTTTGACAATTTCATTCAAGACTAATAATTCTATATTTTTGGCGATTAATTTCATATATATACACTAAATGTACAAAAACAAGGAAATTCCCAAATTTTACACATTTATTGTCATTAAGGGTATGCGAGCACAACCGGGCTATGTATGTTACTGGTAGGAATTTTTCTTCAGCGCACCTCACACACTTCATCCACTCATGCATAGAGATTTATACTGTAGTGATGTGATAATGAAATGGTTTGGTTGATATGTAGTCTTAATGACAATAAAAGTGTAAAAATTTGGGAATTTCCTTGCTTTTGTACATTTAGTGTATATGAATTTTCATCTGAACCCTATTAAGGGCATATGATTTCAGTATACTGGCATTTTCATGGAATGTCACTACTTTTGTAAAGGCTATGCCTCAATACAATGCCTTCTCATAACTGATATAGTTGGTAGTTTGACTAATCAAGGTATATGGTGAACTGAAATTAAAATGCCATCAACTAGATACTAGAACCTCTATCTTTGCCAAAAAATCAGCTGAATCCATCAAATGGTCGATAAGATACAGAATAAAATGTATGAATATTGGTCACTTTAAAGTTTTTTTGGAATTTTCTGGAAAACTAAGGTATATGATGAGCTGACATTAAAATGCCATCAACTAGACCCTAGAACCTCTATCTCTGCCAAAAATCAGCTGAATCCATCAAATAGTTGATGAGATACAGGGTGGCACATACGTACGTACGTACGTACGTACGTACACACAGATAACATGATTTCATGATTGAACTTTCTGGATCTCTGGGTTGCCTTGACTAATGATGCTGAAATTCTACACACTTATAGAACCTATCAAATAAAGATTTTGTGCTAAGTTTTAACTAATTTGGTTTATTGGTTTTTGAGTTATGATTGATCAAAGAAATGAGATTTCCAGTATAGGCCATTCGTACCGTCTATAAAGAGATAGAGCGCTCTCGCGCCTCCCTTGATTAATAGTGCGGTCATGTTTTAGACAAGGTTGTAATAGAGAGAAAAACACAGATAGAGAGAGAAATATATATATATATATATATATATATATATATATATAGAGAGAGAGAGAGAGAGAGAGAGAGAGAGAGAGAGGGGGGAGAAGGGGGAGTCGGGAGTGGCAATAAAGAAATAGGAAGAAGGAAAAAAGAAAGAAATAATAGATTGGTAAAAACTGATGATGAATAATTAAAAAAAAGAGTGCTAGAATTTCTATCCCTTATTTCTTTCTTTCTTTCCTTCTCTTTCTCTCTCTCTCTCTTTCATTCCTCTATCTATGCCCCTCTCCCTTTCCCTATATCTCTCTTGCACACACGGTTAAACGGACGCGGGTCCGCACACACACGCAACAAGTTGACGTATTTTACCGCTAGTAAACATAGGAGTCACGTGTTTACAAGGTCGGACGGTGCACGCGGATTTCCACTCTGTTTTTTCTGCTTTCTTTTAATAAGACTTTGATGATGTAAAACATGACTTCCTTATCATTTTAATGTTCTAAACAGTACGCGCCACCCCTTCTTTCTTTCTTTCTTTCTTTCTTTCTTATTTAATCAGGGAGTGGCCGTGATGCCGTGGTTTCCAGAGCGAACTCTAGGCTTGACGTTGGTAGTTGAGTTTTGTATCACTTTTCACTAATAACCTTGTGACACACACACACACACACATATATATATATATATATATATATATATATATATATATATATATATATATATATATATATATATATATATATATATATCCTTCTGCCGTTAAATAGTAGGGTAGATGAGGATGTTGGAAGCAGCAGCTTTAAATGCTGTTTTTACGAATCGACTCTCGGTTGGAGAAAAGTTCAACTCAGCAGTTTCTTTCAACCAATCACAGCAAAAGAGACATTCACTTCCGAATATTCGTAGGTAATATTAAAACACAAAACAGGCTTTTTTTTTCTTTCTCTTTCTCGTGTTCTTTTCAGACACCACACACGTGCGTACAACGCATCATGTTTATCCCTTTTCCATGCGAAGGCCTTCGACAGACGCAACGAGACACACCTCATGCCCACTGTTTATGCATACACTCTCTCACTGACAAAGATGCACGCTAATATACATGCACACCTACAATACCTAACCCATTTATACATACTGTCACACATAAACGCACACGGTGCCAGTCGAAATGGACATGTCTACTCAAATTCTTCTCGTATACCAAACAACTCCTCTTCACTTGAAACGTTTTAAGATTGTCTGAACTTTCGTATTCTACCACCTTTCGTTGTCTTACCAAATTGTAAATAAACATTAATTATTTTTGTATCTATAAACTGTTACGTGCTTCTTTCATTCTGGATAGGAGCAAAGTATAGCATCTGTTCTCATACTACACTTCATTTGTTCTGGGCTCAGTCAGTGAAGAAGACATCTTTCTAGACTGAAGCCATTTTTATTTTTTATCTAATCCAGAGTCCCCTTTTTGGAAGAGCTGGATTTTCCTCACATTAAAAACCGAACTTGTGTCTAACTCTGCCCTCGTGGGGAGGCAAGTGAATAGGGTCTTTCTTTCTATATTGCCTTTCAATCTTCAAGGGCAACGCCTTGAAGAGATAAAATATACCACATCTTTCTTCGTTTATCCCGAGATTGTTGTCACTGGATTTTGGGTAATGTCGACGCCCGATTAAGTGCGGTTTGAGATTGCGTAACCCTTGCTTCATTATAAACACCCCGTTGCGCAGACACCTTTTCAAACAAAAAAATGATCTGATTTAACCATCTACCCCTAACGTTTTATTTATGCGCTTTTTAATGCACTTATCTATATATATAAAAATGTCAATGTCTGTGTGTGTGTCCCCTACAGAAAGAAATGTTAAAGAATCTACATAAAATCTAAAAATGTATTCTTATGCAAAATATTCGGGGGCACACATTTGAAGTAGTATCGAATCTTTAAGCCCATTTCTAAGCACGCTTTAAGAGCTAAAACTTCAAATATATCATATTTTCATGAAATTTAAATGATATACATACAATTTTATGGGAAGACAATGGAAGTGGTCCCGAATCTCTAAGTACCCTCTCAATGGAGCTATGGAAGGCAAACCTCATTGAAAACTTCAAGTATATTCAATTCTGATGAAATTTATATCATACGTAAAAAATTATCTGAGATAGATTATGAAAGTCACATAACGCGTGAGCCACCATTATTCGGAGAAAACTAACATAAACAGGGGTTTCAGAGAGTCCGGTAGATAGGCCTATTACAGGTCCCCTTTATTCGGATTTGAAACCGACGGTACCGATGTTGTTCTGATATTCTGTAATATATATATATATATATATATATATATATATATATATATATATAGTAAGTTATGAAAATATATTTATGGCAATTAAGCTACACAGAGGCTCCCACATTTCATCCCCGGGTGAATATTCAGGCTAAAATGCATGGAGTTTGTTTGGCCGGGTGTTTTTATATACACGACTAGCTAGTTGACCAATCAGATTCTTTGTTGTTCTCTTAGCCAATCGTTGGGCTTCTCAAGAACAAAGGTCCGGTTAATGTTACTTCCTATTTCCTATTCTATTGTTCTGATTTCTATAGAGTGGCATATCCCTGTTTCTTTGTTGTGTTAATTAAATGGGTGCCCTTATTTTAACATGTGGTCCTTTGTATTTCTATTTTAGGTTTTAGTTTTTAAGTTTTTAGGTTTTAGTCTATTTTTTAAAACTTATTTGTTTGTTTATTTTATTTATTTATGTATTGTTAGCCTAAGGTAAATTTTATTCTGTGGAAGCAGCTGTTTGCTATCTCACTTTTACACTTTAATAGCTTTTGGGGGTCTTTAAAGTTTAAGGTTTAAAATTTCTCATTCAGACATAATCTACACGGGTCATCTAAATTTCTACATGTACTGGCCTGTCGTATTATTTTCCATTCAATTATTGGTGAGCGTCCATTTTCTTTGAGCTCCCAATAATGTTTGCTAGTGCTGTTTTAATTCGACGTTATCTGTTTTTAAATGTGCTTTTGTGGACGTAATATCTGGTTTTAAAATCTAGGGAGGTAATACCCACGTAGTACTTCTTGTTATTCGGTCTTTCTTTGACAAATATTGTGGCTTGGTAAACAATACTTTTGGTTAGGCATTTATTTTGTAGTGGACAAAGTGTACGATTTATGCAGTTACATCTTTTCTCTTCATTACTAACTTTTTCATTTTTATTCGGGTGATTACTATTAGGGTGTTTGGTTATTTCTATTTTTAGTGCTTATATTTTTGGTCTTAGTGTTATTTTTGCTATATTTGTCACTTTTTTATGCAATTTTTTATTTTCTTCCTCTCTACTGTTCTCTTTTAGTATTTTGTTATTGTGTGCCTTAATTATCATTTCTAGGTTTTCGCAGCAGCTGTAGGGCAGTTTTAGGTTATTTTTATTGAATATTTTATTCAAGGGATTGGTTACGGGGAAGTGTTTTTCAATCAGATTTAGGAATTTTTTGCCCAGTTTAGTTTTTAGCATCTGAATATAGGACGGCGTATACCAAATTATATTTCATAAGGTTTAGTATCACTATATATTATATAAAGCTTGTTTGAGATAATTTTGATCTTTTTTATTAGATATATATTTTTTTAATTAAGAAGCATTTAAAGTATTTAATAGCGGTCTAATTTAATGTATAGCCATTTTTCTGTGTGGTTTTGAAAGCTGGAGACTATTGGAACCACAAGAATATTGGAATAGAGTGACCTGCACCATGATGATTCGCTTCGGATGAAAAGAAATCGGAAATCCTAGTTGCAGCTCAGTGCTCGTTAAATACCTTGAAGGTCATGAGATGTGAGCTGGAGAATTGTGACGGAGATGTGGAAGCAGTGGTTAGCAGAAAGATTCATAGTAGGCGTTCTGGCTGTGTCTGCACAACGAAATTCGTTAAGGTGCGGCAAAATCTAGGCAAGGCAATGCGGACCTTGGCGAGGGAAATAGAATCGGAGTAGCAACCATGAAGAAAGTGCTGAACGAGGATCTTCGCTACCATTCAGACAAGAGTCGAAAGAGCCAACGACTCACTGCCAAGACATAAGACAAGAAACCCCTAAACAATGTCAAACACATAGTCGGGCCGGCATAGCTCTGGTTTATTTAAGATCCAATTGCACAATGCGTAGAAGAACAAGTGGCTACGACCAACGATAATAGCTTTCTAATAAAAATTAACTCATCATTGTCTTAACCAATTTCAGCAATTGTTTTACGGAAATTCTGGCACATTATGAAAACATTATTTGATTGATTTACATATTGTTGTGAATAGTTTTTACAGTCATTTTCTTATTTCAAGATGGCCAGAGATAATAGCTTATTTACTTCTTAACAAGAATGGGACGTTAAAAATCACTAACTGAGGGAGAAAAGGAAATTATAATAAAGGAAACAGCTAAAAGGACCTCGCCTGATGTAATTGCCCGATAATAAGTCATCATGTGGATACTGTAAAAAAGATTTCTGGGGGGCTTTTCCCCAAGAAGGGGATGAGAGAAAAAGATTAAGAAAAAGACGAAGAAAAAGAAAGAAAAGAAGAAAAAAAGCAAGAAAGCAAAAATAAGAAGAAAGAAAAAAAGTAAGAAACAAAAAGAAGAGCAGACATGCGCAGTGTGATTTCTTTTAGGTTTGCGTCTCTTCTTTGCATGTTTACGTAAGAAGTGCTTTCTATTTCTTTTTCATTTTCTTTTCCCTCCTCCTCTTTCGGTTTTTCCTTTC
>OY744531.1:73331202-73358702 GCA_963556195.1 Sepiola atlantica
TTCCGACTTGCGGATGCCATTCTACTACTCTAACCGCTTAACACAAGGTTTCCTCAGTTCTAAATATACTACGCAGTGATTAATTGGAAGACACAACATCGGAAATGGGAAGAGTGGTTCTCCTTTGTGATTCAATAGTAGGTGGTTGGGAGTGTCTGACAGGGGGGGGGGGGGCGAGGCGTTTAATTTGATGGGTGAATTGGAGTGTGTTTTTGTGGGTAGATACGTTTTTAAAGGCGATATATATACACACGTGTATGTATATATTGCGATTCTTATTAAAGGGGGATAGTGAATGCGCTGGTTAACGAGAGAGAAGGAGAATCTAGAATGGGGGAACACATGCGAGTATTGATTTACTCCTCTCCAGGAGTTAGGCACAAGGCCAGTTTTTATCTTACTCCCACAAGTAAGATGTGACCCAAGATCGGGTCGGGAAAGTGGGGTTTAAAAATTGCTTGGGCAGCCCCGTCGGCATTCCCCGGTAGGAGCGCTTCAGGCAGTAAGCAATAAACTTACTCCTCCTCAAAGAGGGGAGGCGAAGCCTGGGAGGATGGACCTCCTAGAACTGCACAGGACAGACCCATAAACCGGCGTAAATCAAGCCCCGAAGGCCAAGACAATACCAGTCTATGGGGTGCAGTAGCCATCGGAACAGATACTACACTTTGATCTTAGCCAAAAGGCCAACATGCGAGTAGGTAACTGGTTTATAGGGCGAATGAGTGAGTTACAGAGTGACTGAGCTTAGAGGTGAATGAGCGACTGAATTATTGAGTAGGTGAATGAATGATTAGTGAAGGAATGAGTTGATTAATTAGCGTGTAGATGAAAGATTGAGTACATGAATGAGTTGGTTAATAAATGACTGAGTGATGGAAAGCATACGTTTGTACGTTAGTGAATGAGCGAATAAGAGAAAATGAGTCGGTGAATCAATGAGTGATTGAGTTATTTTTTTAATTGTGTCATATAAGTCCTTTATCTCTATCTATATAAAGTTGGGTGCGTGTATATGTTTATATATTTGTATCTACAGGATTCACTCCTAAACTAATTAACCGATCATTATGAATTCTGGAACACAGTTGCTAGGCGTAATATTTAAATTTAAGTGGTTTTAAAAATAAACTGAACTTCAGGGAAATCTTACTTAATTGATGCCTGATATGCCCACGCATCAAATTCAATGCAAATCTGAAATATTTGAATTTTCAAATGGAATGTTTAGTCTATAAAACCCTTTAAAATAATCCTAAGACACCGAACATTGGGGTATATTTATTAATAGATGTCTAATACCTACTGTTAAAATTTCACAAAAATCGGAGGTAACTGAATTTTCACAAAGGGCCTCTACCCTCTGTTTTCCCTATTTGCATACAATTAAATATAGTCAAAATTACGACTCGCTACGCATTGCAGCTTTGTTCCAAAATTCGTAATGATGGATGAATTAGTTTAGGCATGAATCCTGTATTTAAAAATATCTAAACATATACACATATATAACTTTATATCAATAGTTTTATATACGTATATTTTAATGAGGTAAAATGGTTTATATAGAGGTAGTACCTTTATATAGAGGTAGTACCTTTATATAGAGGTAGTACCTTTTCAAGTTGGGTTCCAGGGTTGTCCTCAGCTGGTCCCCATGCATCCCAGCACATTTTTCTCGAGGCTGTTGGCTTGGCCTTTTGGCTAAGATCAAAGTGTAGTATCTGTTCCGATGGATACTGCACCCCATAGACTGGTATTGTCTTGGCCTTCAGGTCTTGATTTATGGGTCTGTCCTGTGCAGTTCTGGGAGGTCCACCTTCCCAGGCTTTGCCTCCCCTCTTTGGGGAGGAGTAAGTTTATTGCTTACTGCCTGAGGCGTTCCTACCGGGGAATGCCGACGGGGCTGCCCAGGCAATTTTTAAACCCCACTTTCTCGACCCGACCTTTGGTCACATCTTACTTGTGGGAGTAAGATAAAAACTGGCCTTGTGCCTAACTCCTGGAGAGGAGTAAATCAATACTCTGTTAATATGCTTAAGCATAGATACTACACGGCGGATTTAAAGGAGTTAACCGTGACCACACATGCTGCTATTTCACGGGTAACTATACTTTCAGTTGCACTCATCAACAAACTAATGATGATCTGTTTCTAAGAACAGCATGGTTGCGCAGATGATAGTATATATTTGACAATGGAAAGGCATAACTGCTCCAGTTACTGGAGTACCATGGACTATGTACAGGTTTGGTGGACTGCATATACAATTAGTCTTTACAAAAAAATAACTGTTTCACCATGGATTTATGAATGACCTAAGAAGAAAAAAAGAAGAAAACACACACACACACACCCACACACACACACACATATATATATATATATATATATATATATATATATATATATATATACATATATATACAATTATTTCCACAATCAGACAACACCGCAGCCCACAACCTACGAAATAACAAACCGGAAGTCCTAGACTCGAGTTTCGCCCTCCTTTGGGCTCATCAGTAGAACACATCCGAACTCAGGATTCGAAACCCGAGTCACTTGCATGCCAAACGAGTACTCTGCCACTCGAGTCTAGGACTTCCGGTTTGTTTATTTCGTAGGTTGTGGGCTGCGGCGTGTCTGATTGTGGAAATAATTGTATATATCATCTCACATTCAATATATATATATATATATATATATATATATATATATATATATATATATATATATATATATAAACTTTGCTATGTGTATATATTTTCACATTGTCTAATTTCAATTCCATAATGATCGCTTCATTTTCTAACAAGCACCTTTATACTTGGGGGTGGGGGCATGATTGTGGGTCCACAGTTGAAATTTTAAAAAATTACCAAGAACAAAACATCTGCTGCTACCAGATCAGGCTGTCTGAAGATACCAGCTTTCTAACTTAAAATGCACCAAACATTGATGTTATTGTTTTTTCCTCTCCCTTTGCAAAACTAAATCATGTTCGGAAAAGCTAAAAACAAAACCAACAATTTTCCCCTAAAAAACAACCAAACAAAACACCATGAATAAATATTTGAAAATATAAAGAACTTGAAGCATCATTTTTTTTTAACAAAATGACCGGATTCGGCCTTAAATTAGCCGAAAAGGGTTGATATGCCGTAAAAAAAGAACAACACAACACAGTGTTAAAGGAACCTAAGCGGCATAAAAATTGTACCAACCTCAGTGCAAGACACAGAAACGACGTATTCTTCCACTGCGCCCAACAAACTAGTTCCCACGCGAAGTTCGTATTTATGACGCAAATCGAAAACCGAAACATTATAGCGTGAGACTGCCGTAACATAAGGTCCGTACGACGCAAATCGAAAACTGAAACGTTATAGCGTGAAACTGCCGTAACATAATGTCTTTATGTTACAGCAGTCTCACGCTATAACGTTTTGGTTTTCGATTTGCGTCGTAAATACGAACTTCACATGGGAACTAGTTTGTTGAAAAAAATAGATACTATTATTTGGATAATTTCGACCACTGTTATCATCTTAAATGCTTTTTTTTTATTATCACACCGTGTCGGCCGTTATAACCTTTGACTTTTTCCAGGTTCACCTTGCCGAACTTTAGAATCTTTGTATCAAACTGGAGAATCTGTACAGAAATTGAAATTGAACCTTTTATTTAATCCATGGGGTGGATTGTTCTCGGTCTGTCAGCAATGACCGCGTAAATAATTTAAGTAAGTCTTAATCATATTGATAGTGTCGCCTATACTGAGGATTGAACCCTTAACCCCCAGAAGACTGTCACTTAGAACTGATTATTGCTTAACATAACCGATATTAGGTTCAGTTCGAAATTCTGTACAAATTTCCAACATAAAGATTCTCGAGTTTGATACAAAGATTCCCGAGTTCGACCAAAAGCACCTGAAGAGGGTGGGAGGTTACATCGACCGAAACGTTGTGAGGATGTCGTTCGAAGATGAGAACAGTAGCTAATAAAATATTAATAAAAGAAAGGGGAGAAAAAAGCAAAAACAAATTTACAACAAATAAGTTTTACCAAACGCAAGAAAATTGAATCTTCTATCGACTTGCATAGCTTTTCAGTTTTTACACTTTTTGCAAGTGTTTATTTTATCAGCTTTTGTATCGTTTCCGGCTTGTAATGTAACGGATATATATATAGGATGGCGCGACAACGTGAAGCTTCACATAAAGTAAAATACAGCGTCATCTTGAATTCCAATGTTTACAAGTCACCGAAGTAACGATACAAAATCTGAAAAAAAAAAACACTTAAAAAATGTCAAAGCTTAAAAGCTATGCAAGTCGATAGAAAATTAAATTTTGTTGCGTCTGGTAAAAGTTATTGGTTGCAGATTTGTTTTTCTCCCTATTTTGTTGTTAACTATAATGCACCATTGCTACATTTGCGTTTATCAAATAAAGGAATGCATCTATGTACCCACTTTTTAAAAATTATAACACTCATCAGTTTCAACATTAAAAAACATAACATATGATGCAAAACGAATAACTCTAACTTTATAAAAACTGTTTCATTGATTAAAAGTATCCCTTTTATTTATTTTTGGATGACTATTGAATACAAATACAGTGCGTAGAGGCGTACCTGTAAACACAACATCCCGTTGTACTTTTAGCATAATACTCGCTGAAAGTGTACCGATATAGAACAAAATAGCTAACGTGTTCTTAACAGAAATGAGTGAACTGCTAAAAAAATTGAAGGAGTGCCATCTTATGGCAGAAAGAGAAACCGTTAAACGACCTTGTCCAGAAATAGAAATTAAATCAAAATGGCGACGTAAACACCGGAATAGTTTTTCTCTGTCTCCATTATTTGTTGTTGTCGTTGTATTGAGTTTCTTCTTCTTTTTCTTCATGTTCTTATTCATCTATTTCTTTCTCTTCTTTTTCTTTTTCTCCGTATTCTTTTTCGACTTTCATTCTTCTTCTTCTTCTTCTTCTTCTTCTTCTTCTTCTTCTTCTTCTTCTCTTCCGCCTTCTTATCATCCTTGTTCTTTTTCTTCTTTTTTCTTCTTCTTTTCCTTTTTATTTCTTCGTCTTTACTTTCTCTTTCTTATTACTTCTCTCGTTCTTCTTCTTCTTCTTCTTCTTCTTCTTCTTCTTCTTCGTCGTCGTTTTCTCCTTTTTCTTTTTTTCTTTTTCTCCTTTGATTTCTTCTGTTTCTTAATTTTCTTTTTCTTCTTTTTACGTTTCCTCTTTTATTTTAGTTTCTTTCTATTTATCTCTTAATAATCGGAATCGTTTTTCTCTGCATCCATTAATTCACTGGATGTTGTTGTTGTATTCTTCTTCTTCTTCTTCTTCTTCTTCTTCTTCTTATTATTATTATTATTATTATTATTATTATTATTATTATTATTATTATTATTATTTTTGTGTTTATTTTTGTTTCTTTCTGTTTATCTTCTTAACATTTCTTGTCTCTTTCTTTGTCCCTTCTTTTCTTGAATTATCACTGCTTTCTTTCGATGTCTTTCTTTTATACATTTTACCAGTGTATAACATCCGTGAAAAATGACGGGGGAAACTATGCTCGCCTGTGTTCGCACTCGCTATTTATATATTTATATATTACTCAAATATTCACATTAAGTCATAGAATTAAATCAGTAATTTACTTTTTCATATGCAAATTATTATTATCATGTCTGATGACTTAATAAAGAAAAAACATCTATCCATGACATTTTATTATAGAATGGAGGATTTCTTTCCAGATGTGTTTCAGGTGTTCATGTAAGTCTGAGGTGGTTGTCTGAATTGTATATGCTTTCTCGCTTGTCCTCGCCATTTAAAATGGTTTCGTTCGAGAGCTAGAAAAGGGCACTTGTTTTACTCGATTATTTTTGCGTGACAGGATAGAAGTATATATATTTATTTATATAAAAATAGATACGCATTGGTCTTTATTATAGAGTGAGGGAATCTGAAAGTGTCTGTCTAACTCTCTGTTTCATATCCCCCCACACACGTGCTTAATTTTGTCCATAATTTCGCAATCTTTCTTTTTTTTATTTTACTTTTTTTCTTTCTTTTTCTTATTTTACAACAGAACTCATGGATATCTACGAGAGCGATGAAATCAGTTGCACCGCGTTCAAATATAGCTGGGGCTATTGCGCCCACTGACACCCTAATAGCCATTGGGCACATATAATCCCACAGTGATTCTTAACTATACAGGGTCCGCCATAAGTAACTATATATTTGTATTTTGCTACAACAGCAGCTTTTGCCGTTATCCCAACAGCAGGATAGTGCAAAGGATCTGTACTTACCAGCACGACGGGGCACCAGCCCATTATGGTGTGCTTCTGTGAGACTAGATGGATGACAACTTGCCTGGTCGATCGATTGGCAGGCGTGGACCGCTTGAGTGGCCGTCTTGTTCGCGAAAATATTCCAGCTTTTCCCTGTGAAGTCTGCCTAGCAAAAGCCGTAGCATTGTTGAACTTAAAGGAACGAATTTGACCTTCAATTGCTCAAGTGCCGTTGGATCTGTGCGCCAAAGTATGCCGCTCAGTCAATAATAAGCAAAGTGCATGGAGCTTCATGGAGAGCAAACGGAGCTTTAAGAAACATAATGTTTTATGTTTCAAAAAAATTAAGTGTTTTACCCGTTGTTAGTTTCTATATTGCAGTTGCATATTCTTCCATGTTACATTTTTTATGGAAATCACCCCAGACAAGGCATGAAGCCACTTGATGTAAGGACCTAACAAGAAAGAAAAATGGTTATTGCAAAGACAGGAGATGCCTTAGTTTTGAATTTATCTTAGAATAAAATGATATAGTTACTTATACCGGGCCCTCTATGTAAACAGCAGCTTGTGTTAAATAGATTGTTTCCAATTGATTAGTTATAGAAGGTATTTTGTTTCAACATTAAATAAACTCAAAAGGGATGATATACCGTAAAACGGAATTATTAAACCTAATGTTAAATTGAGAAGTCAGGCAAATCATATGAGTCTAATTCTGTTAGGTTGGCACTGTCTATCTCGTTTCTAGTGCGATAGCTTATGATATATATAAAGCTTTCGATGGGGTGTACTACGAAGTTTTGCTCCACAATCTTTTCGGTAATAGAATAATTTAAATGTCCTCTCAACGATGAAATCCTTTCTTTCCGATAGGTCTATAAAAGTAGCTGTTGACGGGCAGAAGTCTGAAGCACATGCTATCAATACAAGCGTGCCTCAAGGATCTCTTCTGGGCCAACCCCTCTTCCCGATCTTCATAAATGATCTAAATAACATTCTGAGATCATTCGTTGAAATTTATACATACTACATAACTATCTATGGCAGCACTTCGTAGATCATTGATGATCAAGATCTCTCTGAATCTCTCTCACAATAGACGGAAAAGTGGCTTGTTAATTTTAACACCTCTAAAACCAAGTTTATTTCTCCCCCATTCGAAATAAATGGCTCTCTTATTAAGGTAGCCCTCATCTTTGATAAGCTCATGGAACTGACTTTCACTCCAGGTCTGAAAAGGAAGACTTACATTACATCTGTTTATAAGGTCGCTGGAAGAATAATTGGATCATTCTAACTCTCCAGAAAATACCCAAGTCGTAACGCAAACCCTTACTTCTATAAGAGCCAGATAGTTTAACAATGGAGTTTTACTGCCATATCTGGGGAGGTGCCGCTCGGAGCATGCGATCTTTTCTCACTAGAATACAAATCCGCCTTTGCAATCTAGTAGGTATTTATTATCTCTTTTCTACCCTGCATCCTCTTTTACACAGAAGATATGTGGCTGGCCCCTCTCTAGTATATGGTTATGCTCATCGTAGGTGCTCGACTGATCTCCAATTTCTGGTCCCACTGTCGACACACACAACAATAACTCGTCCAGCTACAAGAATAACAAAGAACTTTCCTCTTTCACTCTCTCATTCTCTCTCTCTCGCTCTCTCTGACAAAAGCCAAACAGGGCTTCCATGAACAGAATTTCTTTCTTAGAACATTCCGTCTGTGGAAGAAGATACCGAGAGACTGCTTCCCAGCCGACTGCAACATAGTCGTCTTCAAGTTTAACGTTAACAAATACTTGTTGAGCTGTCCTTTTGGGTAGTCAAGTGCTCTTAAATAATCTTATGTCCATTCCACCCACTGTTTCAACTCTTCTCGTGGCGGCGACCATCGTCCAACTGACAATCCTTTTAACCCTTATCCTCGAGTAGTCTACGGGCCTTGATAAGCGGTGACCTATCAGTAAAAAGGAATTTATTGAATTTAATCTTCGTAAGTGGTGAAAACTACTCTATTCGGGGAATTACAATTACTCGTCCTGGGACGAATATTCTTGTAGTCTAATATATAAAAAAAGTCGGTCTGATTCTCAGAATTAGACTGCTTTAGCATTGCATCTGACAAATTGATATTTGATTCTGCCTAACAACCTCATTCCTTTTTATTATTGCACCATGTTAACACTAAAAATGTAATATGCTTCAGTTTCTTTCCGATAATACATATTCCGGTAAGGAAGTCTGTTAGACTGTTGCCATTTTTCATTTATGACGTAAACCGCACCAGTCGCTTACGAAATTGTTAAGTTTGACAAATATAAATGACGCAGTTTTAATAAACGAATAATCATGTATTAGTTTCTGTTGATTTAAAGTATGCTTTCATAAAAATAAGTTTACAAAACTGAAGTCAGATAATCTTTTCACCGGTCGTGATTAGTTTGCGGGTTGAAAGCACACAGTGAATTGTATTCACCAGTTTTCAAACTTAGTATATAAAACAGGTAAACATGTATTTGTTCTTGTTTAGATCGACCGTTACTTGTTTTATTAGTGAACCCAAAATGTGTGTTGGTTTGAACAGACATGAATTACATGATTGCATTGGACTTCGCAGTTTTATAGTCTAACATCTATATAATAACACGCTAATGCATGTCATGTTCGTACGTATGTTATCACCTTTCACAAACATTACAACATATGTGATTGTTCGATCAGCAAAATATGTAGCTAAGGTAAACAAAATCCGACTTTACCCATTTTAAAATAAATTGTTCCATAATCAAATAATGTTGTCCTGTCGTCTAAAAGAGTACAATCTTAAAGAAATAATTTTAAAAGTGGCATCGTTTTATTGATTAGAAGAATATTTATTTCTACGGTAATAAGACAAAGAATATATATATATATATATATATATATATATATATATATATATATATATATCTTTTTAAAGAACTTAATTGCTACGATTTTAAATAAATAAATATAGAAGACACACATTCGTTTTATTTATTTAAAGAATATTTTGCTGACAATGACAATTATTTTTATGGAATAAGAAAAAGTCTTTTTTTTCTTAATAGTATTGACCCTCGCAGACATTTATTGTTTCAAAATGAATATTATTATTATTAAGAGTAAATTATGCATATTTATGTAGAAAGCACCGTGGGCTTTCCACTAGTAGAATAATTTGTTTTTTTATGCAATCCTCTACTTATATAAGAGTCAGATAGTCTTCAGATGGAGTACTGCTGCCATTTTAATTTTTTGGTGGGGGTAGCACCGCTGAGAACATTCTTCATTGCCGAATAAGTGTTTAAAATCGACTCCGAAATTTAGTGGAGGATGATCTCTTTCGTTCCATACAGCATTTTTCTAACAAAGGAGACGTTGCTAGTCTCTCTCTACTCTACCGTTAGTTCGATATAAGGTGCTCAACTGAGATTCAATCTCTGGTTACTCCTTGTAAGACATCCACATCAACGTTTTTCTACCACGACGAATAAAACTTACCTTCTTTGCTCCGTGTGACTGGCGTCAGGCGTTCCATGGAGATTGTTCATCTTTCAACTGGCAATCATGTCATCTCATTAACCCTAATTCTTGAGTGGCTTTTGGCCTTGGTATTTTGTGATCCCCCCCTCCCCCCCCCCAAAAAAAAAATCAATTCATGCTTATTTTAAGTAATTAAATTTAAAAAATGTAAATATAAGCACATTCACGAAATTCCTATATTCCGATATATGTATATTGGGAGGAAACATTTAATAGCCCATTTTTGACTGATTTTCTCACAAAATGTTCAAAGAATATTTCTAATGGATACCAAGCAAATTAAAACACATAAAAGAAATTAATCACGCATGTTTGACTTGAAAGTTAGAAGGATATACCCTTTTTAAAATCTGTTATTTTCGCTCGACCTTTTTTTTTTAACGAATGAGTCACTAAAGACCACTGGAAGATTAGGGTTCAGGAGTTTGTCATGTGGACGATGAGGATTGGAAACTAGGCAGAATTTGATTATTTTAAAAAACGGATCAACAGGAATTTATAAAGATTGCACTTGAAAACAACCATGGTGTAGTCAGCTGGAAAGCAGCACCGTAGTATTATGTTCCACTGACAGGTAGTTATTGGAAAGAAACTCTGCTTATGGAAGTTACGTTTAGCTCAATGCACACAGAGAAAAAAAAGAAAATTATTTACAATGGTTGTAGCTAGACGAGTTTTTGCTGTGAATGCTTTACAGCAGGGAATCAGAGATTGGAGCTCAGTCCAGCACCTACCATGAAAATAACGATAGCGTAGATAAAGACAAGCAACGTCTCTTCTGTGAAAAAGAGGCTGTAGGAAAAAGAAGGGGAGCCTTCACTGGATTCCGAAGTCCATTTTGTACTCTGTCAAGTCGTAAAAGGGTGTTCTGAGCAGAACCTGCCCAGATGCATTTTGTTTTTCTTATACAGATAGAGGATTGTGTCAGGAATGTGATACTGTCTGGATCAAATCCTCAAATATAACATGACGCATGGACGGCGGCACCGGGGGAGGGGGGGGGAGCAGGGGGCTCACCCCCCTCACTTTTTGACTTAGGCCCACCCCCACTTTACGGTCATCAATAATTAAGTTGATATGCATGTGTTTAATTTTATCTAATTAGCTTATCTATTAATTGATTGTTTTTTTAATGTTTTTTTATCTATCACCAAGAGTATTCCATTCCGCTTCTAACGAACCATCAACCACTACCAGACGATCATTTTAAACCAAAATATGCCCCAAACAGTGATTTTCCCCAATATGCCCAAATAAGGTAATTTGAGCCCAGACGCCAAAAAAAATGAATTATTTTGATTTTTTCTTTTTCTATCACCAAGAGAATTCCATTCCGCTTCTAACGAGCTCTCAACCACTATCGGACGATCATTTTTAGTCAAGATATTGAATTTATTCCCATATTCGGCATTCTGGGCGCAATGTGGGCCGCCCCCCCCCCACACACACACACTTTTTAGGAGACCCCCCGTACTTTTATAACTGTCCTGCCGGCCCTGTGACGTATTACTATTGTTTTGATACTGGTGATCAATTTCGATATAAATCTCCATGTAACGTAGCTGCGGTATAATTCGATCCCAGACTGCAGCAAACATCAATGGTCGGCGTTATGTCTGGAGCCCTGTCTATTTGGCACGTCCTAAATTGCTCTGTAGATATTTCGTCTCTCAGCTTCTTTTTCTCCTTTCCTTCTGGGAGCTGCAATAACGGGAATAATTTAAAAAGAACAAATAAGCAATTATTTGCTGCTGGTGTTTATTTTATTTTATTAGCAACCATTTACAGTAATGCAGATTGGCTGTAATTTCCCGCCCACCTCTTTAGAATACCCCAAAGGAACTGAAATTTAGGCATTATTTATTAATTGATGTCTAATACCTGTTGTGAAATTTTCCCCCAAATCGCAGGTATCTGAATTTTCACGATGAGCTTCCACAACTTTTTTACCCCTTTACACATAAAATTAAATTAGGCGCTTCTAGAGAATGTTTACCGAACCAAACCGACGTTTGGTTAGGGTTAGTTTAGGGTTAGTTTAGAGTAAGTTTAGGGTTAGGGCTAAAAAAAAAAAAAGCTTGCTTCAAATTCTATAGAATTACTTTAAATTAAATCAAATATAATACACATTACGATCTCTTACGCTTAGTCACACGACAAAAACACGTCGACATCTAGGAATCGATTTATCGTTAGCTAGAAAGTAAGCTGAGCTAGATGGAAAAACACAGACACGCCGAATATTAACAAGATCATGTTATTATATGACCGTGTTATTGGTTACATTATTTACCTATATATGAATCTTACATTAATCTATCTCTTTAAAGTTGGTCACGAGGAAAGTAATTGTATAGTCTTTACGTTTGTTCATTGCATACATTTCGTGTTTATGTGAGGCAGTTTCGACAACTGAAACATAAAGTTTAAAAACACCCCGAGATCACCTCTGATTTTAGAATTATAAACGTCCTTAACGAAGCCAACATACGTAGGAGATGTCTAAAAGCATGAAAATAAAAACGGAACGGCATCAACAAATAACACTTGAAGAAGCCCGGAGAGTAGAGCAGCCGGAAATTCGCAAATGTGACAGGAAAAAATGAAAACAACAGTCCGACACGTGTGAACAGTGTAAATAGAACACTACCAGCTGCTACTAAAATCCAACTCTCTCAAACATTCCATTTCCCCTAACACGTGATCTAGCTCAGCCAATCAGAGTAACTGGTATTGCCCAACTCGTCTTCTTTATATAACATGTGAAGGTGGTTATTTGAATTGTATGCTATTTAATCATATTGAATCGGCCACCAGGAGAACGTCAGATACTTCAACTAGTTTTTAATAGTTATTTCGTTCACTGTTACAATATGAAAATATCATGAATGTCCTGTATACGTTTATAAATAATTCAATGACGAGAAACAGTAAAATCTGAATCCGACCTCCGGACTAGAATGCCATCCTCCAATGGATTTATCGGCTGGTGCACCATCATTTGCGAAGGAAGTGCCGAAGTGTTATTTTTGTTGCAATCCAGAGTGACCGTTTTGCTAAGCTGCATGTCCCACTTAAAAAAAACTGACCTTGTGTCTAACTTTGCCTTCGTGATAAAGCAAGTGCATTACGACAATAACATGTCGATCGGTAAATGAGATCATACTTTATAGTCAGATCACTTTATGTAATACGTACGTTTTTACGAGATAAGCCTCCTCCTTGCCCCGAACATTCGAGAAGAAGACACGGAAGAGGCGTGGGTTTATTTTCGTTGGCTTTTATGTTGTCTGGGAGAAAAAAACAATCACGTGATTTTCTCGTCGGTCAAAAGATGTTGACTTCACTTAAGCGACAACAGATAAGTAATACCTGCTCCCCATTCCATGCCCCACTTTTCTCTTGAGAGATTTTTTATTCTGTATTTTCTTTAGGTCTTTTCTCACGTATTTCTATAAGAGGGTCTGTCTGTCAGTAGTTGGTCTGTCACGCTTAAATTTGAAATAGAATTTTCGTGGTCTTCCATGCTTTAGTTTGAAATAGAATTTTCGTTGGTCTGTCACACTTAATTTGGAAAAAAAATCACGTTTGTTGATTTGCCAGGCTTAAATTTTAAACTTCAAACTTGATTTTGAAATAGCTTTTCGGTGGTCTGTCAAACTTAAGTTTGAAATAACGTTTTCGTTTGTTTGTCACACTTCAATTTGAAATAGCGTTTTTGTTAGTCTGTCACACCGAGTTTGAAATGACGTTTTCATTGGTCTGTCACGCTTAAATTTGAATTAGCATGTTCATGGTCTTCCATGCTTACGTTTGAAATAGCGTTTTCGTTGGTCTGTAACACTCAAGTTTGAAATAGCATTTTCATGGTTTTTCATGCTTAAGTTATAAATAACGTTTTCATTGGTCTGTCAAACTTAAGTTTGAAATAGCTTTTTATTTGGTCTGTCACGCTTATATTTAACATAGCATTTTCGTTGGTCTGTCACGCTTAATATTAAAGTATCGGTTTCGTTGGTCTGTGACGCTTAATCCTGAAATAGCGTTTTCGTTGATCTGCCAGGCTTAATTTCGAAATAACATTTTCGTTGGTCTGTCACGCTTTATTTCCAAATAGCATTTTCGTTTGTCTGTCACGTCTAATCTTGAAATAACGTTTTCGTTGGTCTGTCACGTCTAATCTTGAAATATCGTTTTCTTTGGGTTGTCATGCTTAATCTTGAAATAGCGTTTACGTTGGTCTGTCACGTTTAATCTTAAGATAGAATTCTCATCTCTAAAAACGGATACTGAAAGGGTGCATTGAGAATAAAATGCGTTTATGATGCATCCGTGAATGGGGTTTTGTCCGTCGGTCAATCAGTCACGCTTAATCTTGAAATCGCCTCTTCACCGTTAAATGAATGGACGTATCTTAGTGGTGTTCTCTCTCGTTTATCAATGCCCGGGCTTTTATATTTTTTTCCGGGGTCGGAAGGAAAATAACAGGTTGATCATCGAATGTCGGACACTTGACACTCCATCCTCCCATGATTTTATTCGTTACTAACTGACGCATGACTGCTAGCGAACAACACACGAGTTTTGCTGGAAAACGATGGAGATTGATGCTCTATTTAATCAAAATAGAACAAGAATAATACTGAATGGAAGCACCATCTTCTCCTATATAAAGGAGATTTGTCTGTTTGTTTGTTTGTTTGTATGTATGTCTGCAAAAGGCTTCCAAGATACTCGACAAACGTACTCATAAAGTTGATATTTACTGAATCGCCCAGTTTCCGGTCGCATAATATCTAAAATTCAGAAAAAATATTTATTCTTTAAGGGTCAACTGGGCCGGGTTTTGCAAATTCAACGTTATTATGTAGTAATTTGAAAATAAATCAATGTAATATGTAGTAATTTTGCTGACCCATTCTTGCGCACATGTCGTTAGGTGGACTGCCGACTCATACTTCCAAGTATGACGTCATATGCAATTAAAGTTACGCACGCCTATACTAGCCAGTACTAAATGGGTGGCGATTTAGAGAGGACTAGGCCTTTTTTTCTTTTTCTTCTTCTTTTTCGTATGAGGTAACGACTAGGAGTGTCGGCATTCACCATTAGGCGATTACGGTAAAGCCTGGGAAGTTGTCGGCATCCACCGGTAAGGGCGCCTCATGTAAAAGTCTGGCTGAGTATCGGCATTCGCTGGTAAGGGCCACCCCTGGCAAAAACCTGGGAGAGCATCGGTATTCGCCGGTAGGAGCACCTCAGGCAAAAGCCTGGGGAGTGTCGGCATTCACAGGTAGGGGCGCCCCAGGTAAAATCCTAATAGTGTCAGCATATGCTGTTAGAGGCGGATCGGGCGAATAAGATAAAGACTAAAGGGGCAAGAAATTAAATATTGAGCATTAAAATTAGAGAAATGAATGAGATGGGCGAAGGAGAAAGAGAGGGCTCAAGAGAGGGATGGAAAAATGGGGAGAGGGAGGGAGAGAGATAAAGATTTTGTTATAAAGAATTACACACACTGCTTAATTTCTTCTATTTTGTTTGTTTTTATGGCCCCGGGCAACGCCGAGTAGCCCTGCTAGTCTATCTATATTTCTGAGTTTTATAAATTGTTACTTCTTTTTTTATTATTGCTAATGGGACACCGATTATCAAGGCCCGGGGTCCACTCGAGGATAAGGGTTTAAGAGATCGTCATTTGGACAATGATCGCCACCATGAGAGGAATGGAATGAAAAGATGATTACTTAAGAGGAATCAATTATCCTAGACGACGGCTCTAACAAGGTTTTGTTTATATTAGACTTGCAGACGACCATGTTGTAGTCAGTTGTGGAGCAGCCTCGTGATATTTTGTTTCTACGAAATAAACTTTGTTCATGGAAGTGTTTGTACTCATTGCACTATCTGATATTAACGCATAGCAAAGTGGATGCAGCGTTTGTTTGAAAATACGTTCTAATTGAACGTAGTAGTTGTGAGTTCAATCCCAGGGTCCGACCCCAAACTATTTAATATAAATGGTCTGTAAGAATGGATGAAATGAAGGCAAGTTTATATCTAAGACCACCATAAAAAGTTCTTTTGTAAAGGTCGACGACTCTGCTGATTCCATGTTAGCAACACTTAAATGAAATGTCCTTCTGTCGCAAAAAAAGAAAGAGTAGACTATGGTATTGTTTCGAAATAAAAAAAAATTATTTATTTCGGATGGAGAAAGATTAAAGACAGACAATAATAAACTTCACCATCGCAGATTCCATAGCGGGCTGGTGAGTTGGGAGAGCCAGCCACAGGCTATCCGATTTGTACGACTCCCGAATCGCAACTGTTTGCGTAACAGGAAAAATTCCTGCATGCGGGCTCCGAAACTAGTCCAACAAACTGTATTCATACGCCAAGCCGTTCTGTTGAATCGATGGGTCAATTACTCAGCGTTTGCTTGTCTGTTCACATTAATAAAAATAGTGCATCGATATATGTGACTACTATAAAGACAATTCAATTGATACGAGATACCCCACAAATAAAAATTGCCTCAGTCTAGAAGGATTTATTCTTCACTGACTGAGGACAGAAAAGCCGAAGTCAAGTATCAGAACATATACTATAGTTGGTTCTTAGTCGAAAGGCCAAGGAAACCGATCGTATTTATTTACTTCCTCGCTAAAGAGTTAGACACACGAGAGAAAGCGCACTATGACCTGCAAAACATGTCTGATCAGCCACGTCGGCATTTCCCGGTAGGGGCGCTGCAAGTGACTAGCAATAAACTACCCCCTTCTCAAATAGAAACGGTAAAGCCTGGGAGGGTGGACCTCTTATGACTGAACAGAAACATCCCTCAGCCCGACAAGAACAAAACAGAATGAGAAGTCTAACAACGTGAAATGAATGAGGCGTATACAATTCTGAATCCGACAAAACGCACCTGAAGAAGACCGAAGAGTTAAGCGGTCGGGATTAAGACAGCAGTGCGAGATGTATAAATAGAAACGTTCAAAATCTTCAAAACACTTGTGGTGTATTAAGACACTATCAAGATAACAGCCGTATTTACCACAATGAAAATGAACATTGAAGGAAACGGCCATTTTTTTCTTCTAATCACCAGGCCTATTCAAAGCTATATACTCTATACTGATAGTAAAAATGAGCTAATTAACGTTTTTTTCTAGGACTCATTTCTTTTTGCTATAACACCTCAAAAACTTTTTGGTAAGTCGTTTTCGCATTTTCATACTATTGGTTCACAACTTACGAAGGCCAAAAGCGACTTGAGGATAAGAACTAATAATATTGTTGGTTGGTTGGTGAACTATACAATGAGAGAGTTGAAAACGATGGACGAAAAGGAAGTTTGGTTACTTAAGAAGAACGTTCAACGAGTATTTATTGACGTTGAACTTGAAGACTTGTTATAGTCTGCAAGAAGAAGACCCGTGGCGTTGTGTTCTACATATGGGGAAAAACTCTGTTCATGGAAACTCCGTCTGGTTTTAGGTCAAGGCGATCCATAATACAAGCCTGGCAAACATACGACAGTAGTGACAATATAACCATTTTTATTATTATTATTAACATTATTACTATTATCATTGTTATCGTTATTAAGATTTTACTACTATTGTTATTATTATTGATTGGAGCAGTAGCAGTACTAACATTAGTACTGTTGTCATTATTATTATTATTATTATTATTATTATTATTATTATTATTATTATTATTATTATTATTATTATTATTATTATTATGTAAACTAAAAAAAATTATTAATAAATTTATTAATTAATTAATGACGATTAGATAAATTCAAAAAACTAAAACAAAACAGTAAAAAACTAAAACAAAACAGTAAAAAACTAAGAATAAAAACAGACAAAATTAGAGCCCAATATGTTAATGACCGCCCCCACACACTACCACCACCACCACCATGATTGCTAAATATCGAGCGTCATTACGACGTTTCAGTCTAGCTTAGACACAGCTAACGCAGCACTGCGCAGACTCGAAACACTACTCACGAGTATTGTGATTCGGGATTTTTCGAACCCGATCGCCGTGTGTATGTACGTAAATGTATAACATTAAAAACAATCTAAACCATGATGAAATTCTTACGTGAATGCCACCTATTTTCAAACGTTTCTTTAGACGACCCGTGGCCCATTGGGGTATCGTTGGTCAACCTGGGTACATTGCAGTACGTGTATATATCTGTGCTTTTAATGAAGCGAAATAATTAGATATTTTAAAAGTACATACAAAGAATTGGAAAATAAACTTACCATCTTGCTTTCAATTTAACGAAAATTAGCACGGTGTCTCGTATAACCTTCGGAAATATCAGCTACGACAAAAAAAAAAACTCACACAGTTTCAAATAGACAGACTACTGTTTACGGGTTAATCCATTATTAACGTCTTTTATTTATGTTATGTTATCCTCTTGTTCTCTTATTCATATGCTGCTGCTACTACTAATGCTCTCCCTCTATTCTCTTCTCCCACTACTTCTCGTCACATTCCCTCCCCCCCCAACCATGTAATAAGTTCAATGTGCAAACAAACAAGCAAGCAATATCATAGGAGTTTTAGAATTATATAGTTAGATGAGAACGCAGTATGTTCCTGTATTCCACATGTTGCATTGTTATGTCGCCGTGAAGTGGGTATAATATGATAAACACATGTAGTCAGTGTGTCGCTTTGTCGTCTCCGCTCTCTGTCAAATGACAGAACACAAATTACTGGTTAAATTAAAGGTGGAAACTGTGTCATGTCGGCCAAATCTGAAGTCGGATATTTCGACCGGTGTTGCCGCAAAAACAAACCCCTTATTATATTTTGGTTCGGGTTTTGTTTTTGAAAATAATTTATTTTCAACAAAGTTTTAAAATATTAATCATTAACAAATAATAAAATAAAACTGGTTTTTAGAATGGATTTTTTAAAAGAAAAATTATTTTGAAAATATTCATTAACAAATAGTTTAATTATTAATTATTAACATTATTTAAATTAACAAATAATAAAAGTAATTAAAAAATAATAAAAGTAAACTATTTTTTATAAATTGAAATTTTATTAAACAAACTTTAAATATGTTACAAATTCAACTTTTGACACAAATTAAACATCATAGTAATGATGTATACATAATATTGCTGAAGAAATCGTCTTTAATGAACTCATCAGGAGGAGTGAAAATACAAATGAAAAAATCCACCAAAATCAAACCGGGCAAAAATATACTGGCGTTTTTTGCGTTAACACCGGTTGAAATATTCAACTTCAGGTTTGGCTGCCATGATTCAGTTGTTACCTTCAATTTAACGAAATACTTGTTGCCCATTGTTTTAACATCGGTTTAACGTCTGTTTTACATGCTGGCATGTATTGGGTAACTTTAAGAAATTGACTTCCAAACTAACCTATCTCTGGTGAGGCCTTAATGTATCTCTATTTCTCTAAAGTCTTTTCTTATCATTCCTCCCACGTTTTCTTTTTTACTTCAACTCTGTGAATTGGACCTACTACCGCAACTATTCCACATCTACTGACCCATCAACTCTCATCCATTCTTTCAATGTGGCCATACTATCGCAGTTTCCTTTTCAGCACACATCTCCCTATACTGTCCTGATTTCATCTTTATCTGAGGTCATCAGATCTAAGCCTGATTTAAGACTCACATTACACATCTATCGTATCAGTCTCATATCATTTCTGTCCATGCAACGCATGCCCTCAATAATCACTCACCAGATTTCACTTCCATACATCATCACACTGCGTATACATGCCTGATAGAGTCTTCCTTTGGTCGACAGTGGTAACGCTCTGCTGGTTATTAAAGGCAATAAGTACAATTTATTATTGAAAGGAAAACTTTGCGTATTGTTTTCAGTGATCTGTCTTATAGATATATAAGTTGTAAATGGCATAAGTCTTTCCAACATTCTGCGAGCACAGGTCAATAGTTTATAATGTGCTCGATCCAAGCTTCTTGGTGCGGAATCACTAAAGTTGAAAGTTTGTAAGGATCCTCCAAACGTTGTTACATATACAGAAAATGTCATGGATATTTGTTGCATAGTTTTTACGTGATTTCAACACTTGTCACCATGATCCATTGACTTAACCTTCCACTTGAAAAAAACAATTTTGGTACTCGATTTCAAAAACAAAAAAAACAATAAAACACCGTGCCTGAAACACTATTGCTGATCGAAGATACACCTGCTATAAATTGAATAGATTTTTATGACTAGCGTCATACTCGCTTCGGTTTGCCTCGGCATTCAATCCGACATACGAAGGGTTGGCTTAGCAAGTACCAGACTCTCTTCTGCCTTCTCCGGTACAGTCGTAGAAGATGCACCTTCCCAGCCATTACCTCCTCTCTTAGAGAAGGGATTGGTTTATTGCTGATCGCTTAAGGCGCCTTAGTGTGGAATGCTGACGGTAATTTAGCAAAAAAAAATATGTATATATATAAATATAGCTCCTACGTTCACGTTAAAAAAGGAGCTGTTCGTTCCTTGATACCCCACAAAAAAGGGCCGTAATCAAGTAATGCCCCCCTTACACTACTGCTCCATAAAAGTCTGCTCATATCCATAAAACAAACTGAAGAAATAGTTATATTTTCTTTCTTCAGAGAATGTTAAAAGTTTTTCAACTCATAATAAAAATTAATGTTGCTTTGTTCGTTACCGCAATGTTCTTATTATATATATATATATATATATATATATATATATATATATATATATATAAGGAGAATATTTAGAAAAAAATATTTAGAAAAACCTGGGCAACGCATTTCTTTATGTTTTTTAAAAATAAATTATTTATTTACTTTAAAAACTTGAGCACTTTCATTCTACCCTATTCACGTAACCGCGTGCTTCACACACCGGCATACCAACATTAATCTTCGAATAACATCAAGACGAATTTCAATGAAGAGAGATTAAACGAAAAAAAGAAGAGGAAAATATGCTCATACGTTTGACAAGGGTGTATGTCACCGAAAGTGCTCAAGTTTTTAAAGTAAATGAATAATTTATTCTAAAAAACAAGAAATGTGTTGTCCAGGTTTTTCTAAATATTTTTTCAAAATATTCTCCTTATTATTGCCATTTCATTAACGTTTCCAAGTGTGACTTTTCATTATATATATATATATATATATATATATATATATATATATATATATATATATATATATATATATCTTTCTCTCTCTCTTTCTCTCTCTCTCTCTCTCTCTCTATATATATATATATATATATATATATCTTTCTCTCTCTCTCTCTCTCTCTCTCTCTATATATATATATATATATATATATATATATATATATATATATAGGAAGACAACAAAATAAATGGAGTACTTTTAATTTAATAGATATCACGATTTATTGCTGTATTTGCTGTCGTAACTAATATCTCGATAAGTCCTAGTCACCTAGCCAGGCATATACTTCTTTCTTTGAATGGGGGTTAGTTTATTGACGATCGCCTGAAGTGCCCGTAGAGGGAATTCCGACAGGTCTGTTCATGGCTATTTTTCCAGAGCCAAAGTGCGCCTTCTGAAGCGCTGGCTCTCTCGCCTCTAGTTTTCGAACGTGTCCCACATCTTCCTGTGGTGAAAAAGAAGTAAATAGCACTTTTCAAGGTATGATACACCATCGGGTAGCTTGGTGGACAGACAGACTTTTAGCGAATTATAATGAGATACTTCGGCTTCACGACTGGTACGTGTTGGAAGAGGTAGAGTTTTTTTGTTCCAAATAACTATCTGTTTCAACCTGAACGAATCAATCGATATCCCTATCTAATAACGACTCTCGCCGTTGGCTTTATACCAGCAAATCGATCCGTGTTTCCCTTTGTCAAAACTGCTCGCAATAAAATATATATAGGAACTGGCCTTAATTGCTTGCGTTTTCAACTCGAATGAGTCGTCTTCGGACACGTGACGATGGTTGTACAACGAATTAAAATTGACGAATTTATTAAGAAAGGAATAGTTAAAACGTGTTTAAAACATTTAAAGATGCTTTTTCCAACATCATACCGGGCCTATGAAATCAGTTGATGCGGTTCTCAGGCGATTTGAGAAGCTGGTGGCGAATGTTGGCACCGATATTAAATTTTAAATAAAACCCAATGCTATACATTTTGTGTCGTATTCATTTCTTGTAGGAATTATATTTCAGGACTATGATGAGGATCTGCTTCATTTATTCTGAATTTAAGACAATAATTATATTTTTACCTATCACCCATCGAAAACGGACCTAAAACCCATACCAATTAAACACAGGATCCTGACTCTCGGACCATTTAATCACTTTCTTTCAAATTAAATTGCTATTACACTATTTACAAGTGCACTTGAGAAAGATGAAGATTGAACATCACTTAAATAATTAATCTTAAGTAAATATTTAATTTGTTATTTTTACATATCCATATATATATTTTAAATCAAAATTATCCGTATTTATGTATGTGTGTCGCGGTATCACAGTAAAACAGTTGATCTAAGAGCCAAACTAACCACATCTTTGAAATTAGCACCTTCGAGCCGATGTCCTTATCGATGTCAGAAGTTCTTGAACCTTTTCTTAAACTCATCATTCAAAATTACGTAGAAATAACATTAGAAACAAATGTTTCGACATTTTTTGTATCCCTTTTAGCCGACCGAACAACTACGTATTGTGTTCTTTGAAGAGAACACGTACATCTTTTTTTCTTTATAAAAATGGGTAAAAAATATTTGATCAGTGTTCACGAATATATTTTAATTTAATACGAATGTTTTGTTTTTAATTTATGGTTCGTTATGTGTCTTTATTTGTTTTAGACAATCGAACTATTTTACATCTACACGGAGAGATTTCTACGCCAGATTCATAAACCTTATAAGGATCAAAATAACAAATAAAGCTACTAAGATGATCACCTGACAATCAAAACCGCAACAAGTTCAGTTGTAATTCCATTCTTTTTCCCCACAGGTTACGTGATTGGTTACTTTAAACTCTTTTGTTGGCATTCCATACAATGGTCATCGATTATTTGCGTTTGACATTCGATAACGCAGAGTGCTGTGCCACAAGAATATACACGACTGATGTGAGGTAGTGTTGTTATTTGCATTATTCACCCATCGACGAAACAAACAACTTAAAATTTACTTATCTTTTGCAGAAATCTGTTTCTAAGAAAGTTTACGTTGTTTGTATTCACATATTTATTCCAAGCTCGATCCACGCTTCAGCAGGTTTCGCCGACGAAATTATTTCCTCGTACCGCGAATCCTCCTCTCCAGACTCATCAATATCCCTTCCGTCATCTTGGACAACAATCGAGGGCCGTGTTTGAATTGAAAATTTGAGTGACACTTTAAGGTTCAGAGGTGACACCAGAGGGAAATCGCGAATTCACGTTATTTCCAGTATAAGATTTTCTGTCTCTTTGGCTAGCGGATGTAACTAGATATAATGAGAAGAGCGATACGTCTATCTATCTGGCAGTCTTTCTCTATATATATCCCACACGTATACAAGTAGCTCGTCGCTCTGATGTTTTCTGTGACTTTCTCTTCTTTTTAAATAAAACTTTTAATAAATCAACATCGACGTCCGAGTGCTTTTGTATCCACAGACTAGCACGAACCTGAGGTCACGATGACGACACGAGTGTATAATGGTTTATACACCTATAGGTATGTGAAAATATAACATGAGAAGCCGATCGATTTCAAGCACCAATGATCCTTTGACTACACACGAAGCCAATCTCGTTTCACCAAATTGTCTATAGTTGCAACGAGCACAGAGTCGGTTGTTTGCGCACAACTGCCGCGCCTGACAGCAGCGTCTGACTCAATGCGATTGCCTCGATATCATTGGGAAACTTTTCTAGACAACGATATTATAAGGAGTGTCTGTCTCACAACGGCAGGTGTAGATGTGTGCGAGTTATTTCCCCTGTTTGTTTGCCGGTATTAAACAACGGCAGTGACTTTCGGTTTCTACATCGCCCTTTTTTTGTATTAATTTACGACAGTAATTTTCAACCTCGACATCGTCTTTTTTTAAAAAACGACCAGCATGTCAGCAGTAACGTAATATTTGCGTCCGGGTTAAAAAACTGAGGCGAAAAGAGGTAAACACGCACAAATTCTGATTAATTAATCCGAATTCAACTAAAATATTATTAATTTGTTTAGAAATTACTATAGAAGTTTATTTATGTTTAATTTTGATTTCCACGTTGAGGATATTGTTGCGTTGAAGTTTGCGCCGATAATGTGCTTTCAAATAAATATTCTTCCTCAGTCAAACTGGGGCTCGCATCGAAACGCATGCTTATTTTGATATCCTCGTTCTTGTTTATTTTCGAAATAAAATAGACGTGGCTTAAAAAAATGTACCATCCAAATGTTTGAATTTCAAATGTTATTTTTACGTCTAACCTTAAACTAAATTTACATTTCTTTATTATTTTAATGCGTCCTCGCATATTTACTAGAAGCTCGTCCATCGGTCTGTCACAATTCAGTTTGTAATTGAACGTCTGCTGCTCGGTTATGCTTAAATTTGAAATATCATTTTCGTCGCTCTCTCACGCTTAAGTTTGAAATAGAAATTTTCATACCTGTTTTGATACCTCGTTATAATACAACCCTTTATTCAAGTAGCTTCTTTCCACGAACTGCAGGCTTGTGGAATTCTCTTCCTGCTGTCTGTTTTCCTTCTACCTATAGCCTTGGTCTTTTCAAGACTAAGGTCAGTAGGCAGCTCCTGTCTTTGCGATAATCATCTTTCGTTTGTTTAGCTCGTTACATCAAGTGGCTTCGTGCCTTGTCTGGAGCGACTTCCATAAAAATGAGATTCTCCTTGGTCTCTTATGCTTAAGCCAGAAATAGCATTCCCATCAGTCTGCCATGCCTAAGTTTGAAATATCATTTTCGTTGGTCTGTCACTAGTATTGTCATTGCAAAACAAAAATAGACTAATCCGGCCTTCAAGTAAGCATCAAAGCGTCGTATCTTGTTGTTGTTTTTTTTTAACTTTTTGGGTCAACAATTATCAATGCCGATTAATTAGACGGGAATAATTGTCAACCGAAAGATGAGGAAAACTATTTGGAGTACACAAATTAATCAAGGGTATGAACTGCGTTTGATTAGTTATGGCAATCCCCCCAGGCATTATCTCCTTATTTCGAAGGGGATGGGTTTGTTGCTGTTCGCTCGAGGCGTCCGCATTCACAAGAGAGTGCTGACGGGATTATACATGGATTTTATACCTTTCTGTAATGCCTGTTTTTACGCAGTTATAACAACTGTTTGAAACATGTAAATTATACAAATAAAATAAAAGAAGAGGCATTTTAGAAACAAGATATGTGAACATACTACTTCAGAAAGGTTGGGTGTACTTACGATTCGTGGCGAGATTTCAAAATTTCTTAAACCCCTACCCAGCTCTAGAAGGCTATTGACCCTTTCCTCTCTCGGACGTCTCTTGGCTTTTGGCGCTTCAGTTAGAGCGAGAGATGGTTTCTTCTAGCCAACAGATCCTTCCCCATTTCCATAGAACTGGTAAACTCAGGTAAGATTCTTGCTAATTGTTGCTCTCACAATAAGAGTGATGATGGAGGGGAGGAGGGTGAGGAGGAGCGAGGAGGGAAGGGAAAGACGAGGGAGAAAAAGGAGCGAGGAAAGAAGTGGAAGAGGAGAGAGAACAAAGTACAAGAAGGGGAGCGAGGACGAGGGGGTACTATGGGATATTTTTGTGACTTTGCTATCTGCATTCAACAAAGCGTCGAGTTCCGCATTATAACATGCCTGTGATGTCCTGTGGAGAAGTCTACATACCAAGTGATAAATGTACATAAGAAAACAATAAACGGTTTATTTGGGATCACGGAGAGAGAGAGAGAGAGAGAGAGATGGGGGGGGGGGGGAGACAGACAGACAGACAGAGACGGAGAAAGGGGGGAAAGAGAGAGAGGGAATGAAATAGCGAAATAGTGAGTGTATAAAGAGTGTGAGAGAGAAATAAAGTGAAAAAGTGAAAACATTGAGAGAGAGAAAGAGAGAGAGAGAGAGTGAGAGAGAGAGAGAGAGAGAAACACACACACACAAATCCACCACTCTATAATAAAGACCAATGTTTATTTATACATATATATATATATATATATATATATATATATATATATATATATATATATATATATATATATATATATATAAACGAATTAAACGAGTAAAACACGTGCCTTATCTAGCACGGAGACGAAACCATTGAAGTGGTAAGGGGAAGTGAGAAAGCAAATAGTAAGTCAGACAACCACCTTAACTTTACTCGGCCGCCTTCCAGCCGTGTAACTCCTACCTATCAAATTGGTCCTTTGAAGGGATTACTTTTTGGCTTACTTGTTTGAAGTCCAGGGGATTGAACGCTAGTGGTGGGGTTTGTTCTGAAGTTATTCTACTTTCCTCTCCCTTTATATCATCAGGATTAGCTCATTTCATCAAGTGGCTTCATACCTTGCATGGAGCGACTTCTATGAAAAGAAATTGAAAATAAATCTTCCATTCTGTAATAATAAGTAAACAGTGGCTGTTTTTCTTTCTTTTAGGCCATCAGAAATGATAATATTAATTTATATATGAAAAATTAAATTAGTGACGTAATTCTATGATTTTACATAAATATTATAGTAATATATTAGATATATAGCGAGTGCGAAAACTGATGAAGCATAACTTTTTCGCCATTTTTGACGGAAGGTGTACACTAGTAAGAGAGAGAGAGAGGGGGAGAGGGAGAGAGAGAGACAGAGAGAGAGAGAGAAAGAGATAGAGAGAGAGAGAGGGAGAGAGAGAGAAAGAGAGAGAGAGAGACAGAGAGAGAGAGACAGAGAGAGAGAGAGAGAGAGAGAGAAAGAGAGACAGGGGTAAAAAGGGGTGCGACATATATTTATATTTATATATATATATATTTATATATAAATATTTATATATATATATATATATATATATATATATATATATATATATATAAAGAGAGAGAAAGCAGGTTATGATAAATAATTGCTCGATATAATTGATTTCTAATTCTTTTGTTTTCATACAACATGTGCAACAGCTTTGTGTATGCATTTTATACAAAGAGAGAATGAAGATAACTAGAAGTACCCGTGGCCCAGCTATTTATAGTTATCACGTTCACAAAATGTTAGATAACAAGGTCGCGTTTGAATGACAAAGTTTGAGTGACACATTTTAGGGTCAGGGGTCACCCCCGACGGAAGTCACGAAACCACGTGACTCCAGGGGAAGATTTTCTGTCTCGTTTTTATTTTCTGGTGAGACTTTAAGCAGAAAAGACGTGTTTAGGCTGCTGTCTTCACGGAGGCAGGAGAGAGGGCGTCTTTCCTTGTGGCTGCCTTGAACCTCTCTGTTGACTCTCTGTAATACTCTAAGTGTCTGGAATTAGTCTTTCAAAGGTTCGGGTGAAATTAACACGCCCTGGAATCTGATTGGTCCTCGCGTGACTAA
>OY744531.1:73363702-73366202 GCA_963556195.1 Sepiola atlantica
GGTCTTTCCTGAACTCCGAGTGACAGCAAGTCTCCCCAGAATTCCAGTGCTCTTTACCTCTTTCGATAACTATTGCAAATGACTTTGCATTATCGTAACAACCACTTACCATTCGTTTCTCGTTGGAAATGACCATCGGTATTCCCTAGAGTTTAGGTGGTAAAAAAGCCTTTCCAAGGTCCCAGCGTTTTTCACACTATTTCAGTGGATGTCTGGTTAGTGCTCTCCCTCCTCGGTATTTCCATCCTTCCTAACCCTTCACGACTATTTTGTGTGGCGTCAACCGAGGCCGACACCATTTTTTTCGGGGAAAGTTAACTTGAAATTAAAACTGTTGCAGTGTCAGTTCTTTTGGTCTCATGTATCGTGTTCTTTCTGTTTCGTTTTTGTTTTATTTATATTACAACTTCCATTATTATTATTATTATTATTATTATTATTATTATTATTATTAACGTTTTAATTTCTACCATCGAGGTATTTAAAATCTTAATATAACGCTAGAAAGTTTTTTTTATATAATAATGGATAACCGCTTATCAAGGCCCGGGGCAATTCGAGGATAAGAGTTAAAGAGATTGTCGGTTGGACAATGAACGCCACACTGAGATGATTGGAAACAATGTGTGGAATGGATAGAAGATTACTTAAGAAGAACTGATCATCCAACGGGACGGCTCAACAATTATTTGTTTAAATTAATTAGACGTTAATGTTGTAGTCAGCGGGAAGACAGACCCGTTGTATTGTGTTCCACAAACGGGTAATTCTTGAAAAAGAAACTTTGCTCATAGAAGTTCCGTTTAGTTCTAGATACAGAAAGGAAGTAAGGACACTTGTTTACAGTGGTTGCAGCTAATCGAAGCTTTGCTGTGAATGTTTTACAGGAGGAACTACAGATTAGAGCTTAATCGAGCACTTACCATGAACATAACGATAGAGTAGAGAACGACTAGAAACGACTCTAATGTCGGAAAGGGCATATAGGGAAGAAAAGAAGACATCTCCTACAAGATTTCGAAGTCGATTTTGTACTCTGTCAAGACAAGAAACGGTGCTCTGAGCGCCACCTCCTCAGATGTGATAACAATACTCTAATCTTAGGATTATTTTTCAATTCCTGATATTAGAACTATGTATATGGTTGTGAATTCAGTTTAATCATCTATATTAGATAATATTGATCATATATTCAACCCATTTTAATATTATTAGACCGTAGATGCTATTGCGATTTGGTAGATCTTTGTCGTTGAGTTATTTTTATTTTTATTTTCTCTTAGTCATTTATATTACACTTTCTTTATTTTAGTTAAATATATTGCATACATTTTAATCGTAAATAGAAGTCCATTGCGATCAAAAATAACTTCATACACTTTGGGGCAAGAGATACATACCGAAAAGTCAAACTGACGATAATGAATCATAGCTTTAAAAAAATATTTGATCACTTTCAAAAATTGCATTTAAAAAAAAAAGGAACATGATCCGATGTACACTGAAACTGAACTTTATTTACTGTTAATTAAAAAACAAAAACAAGAGATAATAAAAAATAGTTAAGTTGAGTGTTGTTTTTGCGTTAAAGTAAATAAACATCACGTTGTTTAATGAATTTTAAGGACCAAAATTCGTTTAGTACTTTGATGGTAAACAATTTGAAAACAATTCTCTTTACGTATTTATTAAAATAAAAACCTGTCATGTCGATTATACTTCGTAAAAGTAAAAATATCAACCTATTTGTTGTGTAGAAAATATTGTTGGTTGCGATGTATGTAATTATGTGTATGCCTATTTACGTGTTTCTTCAAGATGGCAAAGATAGACAAAAGGTCGGTTTTTAATACGGTGAAAATTCAGCTTCTAGAAAGGGTCAGTCCATATTGGGACAATTTTTTTAAATGCACCACTCTAGAAGGAATTCTCTTTCAGTAACCGAGGACCGAAAAGATTAAGTATAGTATAAGAACAGATACTACACTTTAAATTATCTATTTGCAAAAAATAAAAAAAATACAATTTAAATTTTAAACAAATTAGGCATAAGGCCATTAAAATTAGGGGAAGGTGCTGTTAGCAATCTTTTGTCTATACTATTTCCTTACGTTCACCATAATTCCACATTTATGCTGCCTAAAATATCCCTAATGTTTTGAAAATTAAAATTTTATTTATAAATGTATATTTCATTGGACATCAGGAGTTAGACAAAAAAAAACTGTTAGTAAGACACTTCCTACCCTTTCTAAAGAATATACCACCCGTGTTTTCGGTTTGTTTAGAAGGTTGATCTCTAAATGGGAGTAGGGCTTAAGTGGGAGGAAAATAAATATAAATGGAGTTTGGGAGTTGATTGGGTGCTTACTTTTATCCTAGCCAAAAGGCTAAATAACTACAATTATGAATTAGGGAAAACATAAACATTAATAAAATAAACAAACAAAATAAAAACAAACAATAAATAATTTCAAAGATAAAAACGATAAATAATTAG